>KZ112932.1:971876-1352137 GCA_002120325.1 Daldinia sp. EC12 | reverse complement strand
ATTTATTTTTTTTATTATATTAATTTAATAACATTATTTATAATAATTATAATTTTAATTATTTAATTTTAATTATTCCAAATAAATATAATATTATAATTTTAAAAAAACGTGGTAAAAAAAATATTATAATTAAATTTTAATACATTAAAAAACTTATTAATTAAATATAATTCGTTAATCATATAAATTTTATTTAATTTTTTAAAATCAAATTATAATTATTATAATTTTAATAAAAATATTATAATAAATTTTTTTAAATTAAAGGATATAATATTCCATTTAAATATTAAATTTTAAAATATAATATTATTTTAAAATTTATAATTTTTTTTTAAAATTTTTTAAATATTTGTAATAATGGTTTTTTTTATTATAACATTTTTAAAATTTTTTTTTAATTAATATTTAATATAATTATAAACTTTATTTTATTTATTTTACCAAACTTTAATTTTTTTATATAATTTAACTAATATTAAATTTTAATTATTTTTTTTTACTATTAAAATCATTTCATCTATCCCGCTTAAAAACATTTTTTTATAATTTTATATTATTAAATAATTAAATATTTTTCTTTTAAACATTAGTTATTCATTTATTAAATTTAAACATATAATATTATTTAAAAAAATATTACCTTTTTTCATCTTTATAATTATTAAAAAATTATTAAAAATTATTTTATAATAAAATAAAAAAATTTATAAATTTTAAATAATAAAATTGTTTCATTATAAAATAACCGTTTAAATTATAATTCGAAAAATTTATTATTTAAATAAATAATATTTTAACAAATGATTTTTTTTTAAAAAATTTTAAGGTAAATGTTTCCGTTAAAATATTAAATTTTTATAATAAATTATATAAAATAATAATTTCAAAATTAAAATAATCAATATTAAAATCATTAAATGGAAATATAAAAAATATATCATTTAAATTTAATAAATAAAATTTCAATAATATCAAAATTAATATAAAATTAATATTTTTAAAATAATTATTATTTTTAAAATTTTTAACATGTAATTTTTTAAATTTTTTTATTAAATATAAAAAATTTCATTTATTTAAATATTTAAAATATAACACTTTTTATAATAACTTTTTTTTAAAATTATATTTTATTATTATTTATTATTATTTTTTTTATTAATTAAAATTTATTATTTAAATAATATTAATATTTCATATAATAATTATTAATTTATTAAATTTAATATTTTAATTAAAAAAATTTTAATATATTTATAATGTTTATTTTATAAAAATGAAATGAATTTTAATATTATTATTAATTTATTAAATGTTTTAATATAATAATAACTTATAAAAATTAAATTAATATTTTAATATTAAAAGTTTTTATAAAAAAAATAAAAATTCTCTATTATAATAGTTTTAACATTAACATTTTTATTTAGCATTTTATTTTATATTTAATTTTCCTTTCAAACTCTTATTTTTTCAATTTTTATTCAATTATATAATAAAAATCGCAATAATTTAATCAATTATATCTTTTAATAAATTATATATTAAATAAATAAAAATTTATTTATATTATAATTTAATTATAAAACTTCCAAACTTATAACCTATTAAAATTAGATGCAAATTATAAGGTGTATATGTATATTATATTATTTAATTATTTATTTATATAATGGGTAGGTAGGTATTTTATATAAGAATCCACAGGTATAGGGCGTATATTTCCCAGTTATACATATTCCAACATTGTCAACGTAAGATCTGCTATATCGTAGGGTATCGGAGAAGGCGAAATTACTTCTGCGTAGAGTTATTAAATGCGAAGGTAAAGGCAGGAAGCCTAAAGGGAAAGGGGAACTTTCTACAAGAGGCATCCAGTGGAGAAATCGGTTCATGCTTGATTAATTCTGTGTCATCTAACTATATAGGCAGCTAGGTACTTAGTCCATACGTACCAGCAGAAGCATATCGTAACATCTACGGCGTATCGTATAATAACTCTCTCGGTTAGGCGATTTAGTCATCTTCATCCCAATCGATCATCGGGCTCTGGTACAAAATGCCACCGAGGAAGTTCTCTTGAGATCTTTGTGTCTGGGCCAAGAGATCAGACGTGCTCCGATGGGTAGACCCGAATGGTAGTTCCATTTGAAGCCCTGATCCATCTCCTTGTGGAACGTCAGGCGGCTGCTGGCCATTCTCAAGTTCCTGACCTGATGGTTGAACGCCATCTACGGTCGGGAAATTTTGCGCGGGTTGGCTAACGGGTCGAGCTGGGGCTTGATCGGTGCTGGGGTGCGACTGCTCAACACCGGGCTGGTCAACCTCCATGAAGGGCTGCCTTTGTGCCTGTTCGGGGGCGGGAAGGGGGTCTTGGGGGGGACAGTATAAGTCTAAGCTTTGGGACCCGGGCGGTGGATCTTGGGAGGCGGGGGGGCTCGGTTGAACTCCCTGCGGACCTCGTCCAGCTGGTGTATTTTGTAGAGGTTGGGTCTCGCCAGCTGGTAAGGGGCGTCTACGCCGTGCTAATTGATCACGTATGCGTGCTGGTACTCTCATCGCGGCGGGATTTCCACGGCGAATACGTCGTCTCCGATGTACCCGAAACGAAACCTGGGTATTATCATCCATTGATATCGTCATTGAAGACATAGATCTCAGTCGTTCTAGAAGTTGGTCAAAAGTTTCGCCTCTGTCAGTGACTCGAGATCTATTGGACGACAATATACTTAACTCCTGCATGATTCGCTCTAGCTCGCGGGCCGCCTCCGCAAGGGACATCTGACCGTTCCGATCGACCATTAACTCAGCATCCTGTCCAGGATTCAACGTTAATTGAGGGAGCGGGTCGGTCTCGACACGCCGCTCGTTGTTTCTCAACCGGTGATGTCCTGGACCAGGGAGAGGACGAGCACGAAACGGGTTGAACGGTCGCTCAGCTCTGTTTCCTTGGTTGCCGCGTCCTCGGTGCCGGTTCTGATTCTGAGCGGGCGGTTGAGGGCGTTGGCGCTCTTGTTGGGGATGGCCTTGGGGCTGATTCGGGGCTGCGGCCCATCTGCTCTGTGCGAGACCGTCGGTTCTAGGAGGGGCTGCGCGCGGCGCATCGGGCATCACAACATCAGGGTTGTTTGCCACGGTGACACTCTGGCTAGCAGCAGCTCCTGCTCTATCGGGGGCGTTCCCGGACGGCTGCGATGCGGATCGGGCATTTTGCATAGCTAGGGTGGCAGAGTTTGCCGAGGAAGCCTCGGATCTCGATGTCATATTGTTTTGTAAACTATTATTATTGTTATTGTCCGATTGAGTATCCATTGCGGTAGCTTTGCACGGGTGCATGCAAAGTCTTTCTATTTTTTTCAGGATGGAAGATGAAAAGGGAAAAAAAGAAAAAAGGAAATTGTGGGAGTAGTAGCGAGCTATTTATCCACAAACAGATTGTGGGGGATTCCTAAGAATCAGATCGCAACCTAAGGTTAAAAGGTTCCTAGATTTTCAGGTTCCCAGGTTCCCGGTTGGTTGCTTGAGTGATTACAAGTACAGAGGGGTTAAATCAGTTTGTACAAGCTGCTCGCACCTTCTTATTTTTGCTGTCATTAATTCTCTATTGGCTCATTCCCGTTACTGATTCTACTCTAGGTAGGTAGTTACTGATTCGAATTTTGCTGCTATGTTTATTTTTGATCCTATCATATAATTCGGGAACACGCCACAACAATTCATGCTTTATGCTGAACCATGATTTTCAGATTCAATGCACGGCTTTTCCAATTGTCCAACTTTCATTCTAACATGTTATCTCAGGTAGCTATATTATGTATTTTAATGGTACTTTAGGCTTGAATCTCTCCCGCCGACCGTCTCTTAGGGTATGTTTTCCCCAAAACGTAGAACGAATGGAACAGGGCATTTTTGTTCCACGAAGCCTACTTTATAAACTCACGTCCTGGCTACTCCAGGATTTATATATGCCGTTGAGGTTGGAAAAAAAAGAACGAGGACGGGGCTAACTCTCCATTTTGGTAAATATACATAGCAAGCGGAAGTAAGATATATATTATTTCGTAACCGTTAACTACCGCAACGAGATTTTAACATGCAAGGTGTTTTTTTTTTTTTTGACAATACGGCTTTTAACACCAAAATAATACCAGCGTTGGAACAGCATTGTAGTGTTAGCATATTGTTAACGTTACAAGATCATCCAAGATGGTAAATATTCGCAAGTTTATTTCGGGGTGCCTTTAAATCAAAATTCATAGAATATTTGATTTTTACCTTAGATTTAACTGATATGATATGATTTCCAGCTTGTTATATCAGTTGTATTTAATATTTCTTGTTCTGATGGTGGGAACTCAGGGATGCATTCGAATCGAGTGTTAGAATCGATTAATACCCACTTGGAAAGATGAAGTTGAATTTGTCACGTGGATGACGTGACAGCGGACTGTCACGTGATATGGTGGAATATTTGGGTGTGGTAAATAATCTAAATGTGGGCCAATGCCCAAGAATTGCACTCACAACTTACCCTTTTACAATGGTAAAATAATTCGCAAACGAACATTGCAATCAATGTGTAAATTAATTTTCTCATGACCTTTAAAATCTCATTGTCTCGGCGCTTTTTTTTTTTTTTTTTTTTTTTTTTTTTCAAAATAATAAATGTTAGTTTCAAATCAAGTTTCACTATGTTGGAACAGTCGTCACGTGAGGGTAAAGTGGGGTTGGGGCTGGACCTATGTGGGGCCAACCCCAAGCCACAACTTTATGGATGGGGTCCAATTTCACTTAGATAATTAGATCATCCAACAACAATAAGAATCATAATATAGGAATCGACTATATATGCATTGAATGAATTCATTCACTACTAATTACCTATAAGCGACAGGGGACTGTCGATCCAACACACTACTTTATATCTTAAGTAATTTCTATCAACTTATTTCTAACTGTTCCATTACTTTTAGGGGATTTCAAACAGCAGCATACAACTTGTTTGTTTGTATGGGGTATTAATATGATAATTATATTTAGTACTACCGAAATACAATACAGTCACTTTATAAAGTGTCCATCTTAAAGTGACTAGCAAAAGAATCAAGCACTTTCGAGCTTCAAAGGTTTAGGTGGTTTAATACACCATGAACGATCGGTGCCCATTGCTCCTTAGCCATCGGATAGCGAATTCCGTAGGAATCCTGGTTAGACTAAACGCAAGGAGAGAATTGTCTTGAGCGACCAGGTCGGTATAGAAAGCGTATATCACGTCATTTTTGACAGATGCATCCTGCTCGAACACCTCATCCACATCGATATGAGGAAATTCGTCTTGAACCAAGCTTCGGTGTGATACGAGACTTTTGCAGGTTTTTCGCCATTCGCGTTTGAAGTAGACAAGCTGCGATGACCAGGACTTCATCAGCTCCGAGCCTACCGCATAGACTTCGTCTGGGCTCAGCATTGTGTCCTTAATAGGATCTTCTGACGGTTTTAAGCCATAGATCGATTCGACGAGGCGAATCTTCGCGAGTATTGCAGAGAATGTAACAGGATCAATAAATGCGTTTCTGCTTTCGTTTTCCGCACCTAGGTCCTTGCCTTTCAGCATAGAAACTTCCATCCTGAGAAACACGCCAAGCATTGACCAAGCAACACCGGACTCGAACTCCTGCTTGCCTATTCCTGCACATTCCAGAGCCATAGTCTTACGAACGTCTCGGACGCAATCCCTGTATGCAGGTTCATCGTTAGATAAAAGACTCATCTTGTCGCACATGTCCAGGAGCTGGTCCGAATATTCCACGGGGGATGGGGATTCACCAAAGAGGGAGGCCATTCTGATCAGTACTCGCTTTATAGCCTCGGACTCAGCTCCTTGGACTTTGAGAAATAACGAAGCTATCGGAAAGCTACCGAACTTGTTACACTGAGGATCTAGGAACTCGAAAACCCGCTTTGCTTGAGACTGTGTTAACGCCGGCCTACGTTCGAAACTTAAGTGGTTGTCCAAGCAATCCATGTTGAGGAGGCAGCGCCACAGTTTCTCAACTTGTGTGATGTCAGGCACCGGAAGGAGCGGAATCATACGACCTGCGTCGTTGGGCCACGGGACGCAGAGCTCCAAGCATGTGCGCATGAATTGGACTTCATATGCCGGGGCTGGGGGTGCTAGCGCCCAGCCGTCGAAAGTTTCATCGGATAGGTGGCCATCGCCTCTGTGGACGCAGAGGAAATTCACGAGCCCATGATTCTTCCACGGAATACTCTTTCTCGCGTAGGACTGCTCTTGTAGGAACCCCATACGTGACCTGGGTGATTCCATCCAGGCGAGCGTGCAAGTATCGGGGTCGAATCTGTTCATCGGACAAGCGGGGAGAGATATGATGGCAGTGACTCTTGGGATATATAGTACGCCGGGAACGTTCGGGTCAATGGAAACTACCATGGGTCCAACGTGTAGGATTACTTGTAGCCAATCGTAAAATGTGGATTGCGCTGAAATGCTGTAATGGATGGGGTCTGATTCCGGATGCTTGTCTAGCATGTCGCTGATTTGATAAGCATTAACAGTGCTCTGGATGACGACTACAGTAGAACCCAAGGCGTGGCCCCTTGTCAACCTGATATTGTCGTTAATACCCTTGATGGCTTCTGCAACAGCCGCAGCACCATCTAACCCTTTCATGCGTTGATCCAGGTCATTCTGGTGAAATTGTATTAACCGGCTGACTTCTATCGCCGGTGTCTCTGAAAGACTATCCTGTATCACTTTTGAAATCGACTCAGGGACGCTCGGGTCATCCTCGAGCAACCAGGTGGTTGGTAAAGGGAGGAGCCGACTGGTTAGACTGTGCAAGGGAAAGAGGTGAAATACGATGTATCGACATTTTGTTTTGAGCTGACTCTCCATGAACTCGTGCACCGGAGGACGACTAAACGTAGCCATGGTGATAAGAGTGAGGCTGGTACCGGGTGGTAGTTCCTGATACCAAGCTACTACCTCGGACAACAGGAGCTCGCCGTCCGTTGTGGGTGAAAGCTCTAAGTCCATCAACAGAATGACCTTACGAGGCGTGTTAGTACGAAGCACTCCGCGTAGAGCGGCACGAAGTTGGGCGGCGGTCGCGAGATGGAGCTTTGGCTCGACTGTCTCGACGCCGTAACGTGTACTCTGTTTTAGAGCGTCGTACGGCGAAGCTTCGGATTCAAAATACGCTGAAAGCATCATCGCTTCTAAACCAAACGACGGCACGTAAATGACCGTGCTTCCCGGGTCGGAGGCGTGCGACTCTTTATAGATAAACTCGATCATCCCGGTGCTCTTTCCCGAGCCGTGTTGGCCTTCGATGTGCGCGAGTCGGATTCCAGCGTTTCCATGGGGCTCTTGTGTAAGAAAGTGCGCAATATCGTTCTTAGCTCTCTCCCAAGATTTCAGCAACACGGTTTTGGGGTGTTTAACGTCCCAGCGGGGGTTGAGGCGGATTGGAGAATCCGCCGACATGGTCTGATTGGAAGATGTGCTATGGTATTGATGATTACGGTTGGTTCAAAAGGGAAAAGATTGTGATGATTGAAAAGTAGGAATGTAGATTTGGCTTACACAAGAAAATCCCATTTGTATATTATTATTCACGTTAGGGTACGTACCTAGTGTATCTTCCAGCAAAATCGTACCCGAAAAGGGAATGTGGGCCATGCCGAATCTATTTGATTTTATTGGATGCATTCTCTATAGTACTGGGTCTGTATGCGACCCACTTCGTTCAAATTAGAAAATACGTATCTTTTTAGGAGAGAAAAGGGTGGGTGTTAGGCAAATTACAAGAGGAATATCATCAAGAACGCGAGATGTGCGCGCTCTTACCTGCCCAAATTATACGCGGCTGTGCAAGATCAAAAGTCGCGCATGAAGGGGGATTGTATATTGAAAATAACGAAATTTAACGGACTATATAGGGAAAGTACTGCCAACCAAGCTTAAAGCTCATGTCTTTGGAACATATCTTCAAAGTATCAACGCTTATCTCTCCACCCCCTTTCCGTACGTCGTGAACTACTTATTTAAGCCGTAAGGTGTTTCTTAAAGGTATAATCCTTAGGTTTGGTGGCCTTGAACACCTTATGCTAAATCCCATTCCTCGAATAATAGGTACATATTAAATAGGTAAATAAGAGACGGGAAGCACACTCCTAAAGACTGCTAGACGTATGTAGATTACTTACCAACGTATTGGACAGCATTCACTTTAGGAACGACCGGCCTGGTAAAGTAATAGGTGCCTTTAATGATAAAAAACTAGTGATTAATGCCATACGTAGAGTAAACTCTAGAAGTAGTATTTGCTACAGTAAAAGTAATTTATTAACGCTAACCATTCTATTTTCCTACAAGGGAGCTCCCCACGCCTCATATACTCGCATAGGTGCATCATAGGCTTATCCGTCTCTCCAATAAGATATACGAGAAGATAGAATGTAAGATACTCTTAGCATATAGGTGTAACTCGAGTCATCCACGCGAATCAATTTGCTTCTTTGCCGTTTCACTCTGCTGCCACAAAGTGGACGAAGAAGTGAGGAAATAACTTCGTTGTCCCGCGATGAACTAAAGCTATTCATACAAAATAACTTCTGTTTTCTACAAGTTATGAGCCAAACTCCTGGCATCCCGCTCGTGAAGATTATGCCATTGTGATACGGCCACCGTTCGTAGTGCCGTTTGTTGAGTTTTCATTATGCTAATAAAATTGTTGAAGACCACCATATAATAAGAATTATATATAACTAGGTTAATTGACTCTATCATGGTATCATCGTCAAGAGGAATTCAATCCATACGCCTTGATTTATAAAACCAGCTGAAATTGTTCTTGGAGACAGTCTCTGGTCTGTTATTTAGGTAAATGTTGAGGGGGTAAATTTTTAGAACCATAACAATATACACTTAGGGTAAGAACCTCTATTGGAAGATCTCGCAAGGGGGTCCTAAGGCGTAAATCCGTGCTGGTAATCTTAGGAGACGTGGAATCAAGTCTATATGATACTTTTTGTCGAATCCAGATTTGTATTACGACGTAGTCTAAGACGGAAAACAGCAATGCCGCAGGCCGTGGTCATGCCAGCAGTAAAATGTATCGTAAGATACGCGCGGAAGAACTTCTAAAAAAAAAGGAACAAAAGGAAAAGAAAAGAAAAGAAGAATACGCGCGAGGGCGGTTGGTACGCGCAACTAGAGACCAATTTAGGGCCCTTAATTTCATCATCGTCTCCAGCTAGCACGGTGTGTGCATAATCGTAGAAGTAAGCTACGAAGCATCTTTCTTCTAGCTGCGGCTCTTGTGGTGACCAGACGGGGTCTACGTGATCGTATCGCGACAACATCCAAAAGGAGCGAGGGTCAGTGTCCGAGGATCTCGTCAGCAGTACGTTCATCTAATGGAGCCTCCTTCAATAAACAAATGGACATTCTGCGTTTGGTAGCAAGCAAATAATTCAGGTATTTTCTCAGAAATTCAACTTAGCCACAAAGGGCCTTCACATACTCCACTACGGAGTTTATCAACTACATCTTTCTTGAGGTATATTCGTATCTTTTTGTAAGGGTTTGGAAGATAGCTATTAAATTACTACACTACCAAAAAGGAGAACGATGTCAACTCGCGGGGTTAACGTTGCCATATCCATCTACTAAGGACCTTGACACTGACGGTACCATAATAGTCTTAGTTTTGATGATGAAAAATATCACTGATCTTGTCGCTGATCTTGTTCTATATATCATTTTGGCTTGCTGCCCCTACCTATTATCTATCCTACACTATCGTTTGGCCACACGGTTTGTTTGGTTCTTTATTTAATTCCAAGCTACCCGCCACCTTCCCTATGTAATTTGACCTGACACCTCCTTTTATTTCGTGTTTCATCACCTATCTACAATCACCGTATCAAATAGATCCCATGATGTATACCATACATAGAGTGAAAACTAGACACAGTAGCAGTGTAGTAATAATGGCAGTTTGTTCCATGTTTTTAGCAACCATGAAGCAGAAAGTTTTGAGACCGTTTGGCAAACTGTCTCCGATTGAAACTAAGTACTTGTCACACAACGGTCCCGTGAACCCCTCGCTAGGTTATCATCTTGTATATATAAAGTAGACAGATAGGGAACCTTTCATGATTCCCCCTTTCCTCCTTCGTGCAACAACGATAATATATACCTAGTATGACGATAATGTGGATTCCAAGGTCTTTATAGGTGGAAGTAGCAACGCCAGCCCCTTAAGTACCATTTCAGCAAGGTAATAAGATAGTGAAAGGAATACCTTTTTCTCTCTGGCATGTGTATATCGACATGCCTTAGGCCTTAGTCTATAACACTCATTCCTTGCAAGGGGCTGCTTCATAACAGCTGTATGCCGAATGGGGCATATCAAAAATCTAATACTTGGGCTGTTTACTTAATTCCTGCTCACGAAACTATTTGGAAGTTAGTTGTTATTATAATCTCAAGTATTCCGGTGTAAATAACTCTACTTCTGTGTCCTAGGGATATAGTTTATTCTGCGTCATATTGACAATGGTTTCCAGTGCCTTATAAATATTCCGACATATGATGGATGTAGAACAGCAGACCGCAAATCCGACATCAGGGTCTATATGCTTTGACTATCTCTACATGCAGCGCCTAATATACCTAGAGACAGGTGTCAAGCCCTGCCGGTCTAAAACTTCAGGTACAGTCACTGCGTACCAGTTAAGAGGTGCAGCAGATGCAAGGTAGCCTGGGTAACAAAATACTTAAAGTACCTCTAAAAACGGCTGCCTTATCAGCCCCTCTTTGCTGCCGCACAAACTTGGAGTTTTATTTATTCCTTCTTCACTTTCAAAATTTCCCAAGCTTTTTTTTTTCTCTTTTTCTTTTTTTTTTCCTTAGCATCTCCTATTCACTCCATAGCCAGACCACTCGATCTTATCTAATTAGACAAAATGAGTAGAATACCGCCTCGCGGGGCGAGGTCGCCCCCATACGACGAATACTACGCGTCTGACGACTTTTCCGCAGGCTTCGGTACGCAGCGAGCCGCGCGACGAAGCGAGTACTCTTACCAGGAAGGGTTGAGCGAGCCCTCCGTCTATGACACGGATTATTCCAGTGAATATGACGTTGAAGAGGCCCTCCCCGATTACGACGACCCAGAGTACATCGATTCATTGGAAAATTGGATTGAATCCCGTATGGACTTCTGCTGTGATGATTGTCTACAAGACCGCTGCGAAATCTTCCGCGAGATCATCCAGGGATTTGAATACACAACTGACACCTTGCTAGAGCTTTTCGAAGAATGGGAAGAGTCTTTCGCTGAGACCATTGAAGATTGTCACAGCTTGAATCGTACGGTAAACAAGGCTGTCTATGATGACCACTGTGAGTTTCCTAATGATTTCTTTGCGTGTATATCTACTAACCGGACGCCCGATATAGGCCCCTATGGTGAAAGCTTCAACGATAGATGGCCGAACACGCGGCCCTCTGTTACTGGGACGACTGCTCACTCACAGGTGCAGCCCCAGCAACAATCGCACGCGGCATATGAGCCTGAAGTGCCAGCCGTCAACGCTCAGCAATATCAGCAACCCTCTGCGGCTTATATAGCTGAGGGGCCTGCTCCTATCGCAACCATGGGCCGTCAGATACCGCCACAGGCACCCCCGCAGCCAATCCCGGGACGCCGACAGCCGGCGATGGAGCAGCCCTCCCTCTTTGCGGCACCCGCATCGGTATCTCCCGCACCGGCAGCATATACGCCCAGTGTGCAAGGACAAGCACTTCCGGTCATAGAAGTAGCAGGACCTGCCGCAGAAGCCGGCCTGACCGAGAAGCAGCCAGATCCTCGTGGGGAGCATCGATTTCAATCTGCTTCCTCCACAACGAACAGCAAGACGAGGGTTCCTACTAGCGAGGCTTTGCCCCTGGGGACACCGGCAAGTCTGATGCAGCGACAATCTGCTTGGGAAGACACCCGAGGAGACGATGCCGTGGCGTTCCCAGGCTGCGAGCCGTACGTCATCCGTTTGCCCACTCCCAACTTCGACTGGGATATATGTTTTGGTACGCAAGAGCAGGTGGCACGCACAGTGGGAGAAATATTCTTCCAAGTTCAGCCTGTCATACGATCGGCAGAACGGGCACCCCATGGCGTCGAGATCGTGCTTGGTTTATACAACGAGGACGACTGGGAGAAATCAATTCCTCTATATACCCTAAACGAGGTGTTTGACTTGATGGTTACATACACCAGCAACTTAGTCGCAGAGGGAGTCAATACGAGATTCAGCTACTACCTATCTGATCACTACAGGTTGCTGGATGTAGACCGGAAGGATGTCGAAGCAAAGCTCGACAGGGTACAGAGCTACATGGACTCCTATATTAAAGGTTCCAAGTAAGCCCTGCACGCCGCTATACCACACTATTTCGGCGAACAATAACATCCGTAACGGGATAAATGGTCGGACCAGCGAATGAGAGAAAGCATAATGTGCGCCTTCTATGGTGAAGCTAAGTGGACTTAAATGAAGGAGGAACGAGCTTTTACATCCCACTTGTATCATATAGAGTCCATAGCTAGCCAAAGATTGATGGATGCCATAATACTCACTGAACGTATTCTATATGTCTTGTAGTGGTAATTTTGTCAGTCTTTATAAAGACTTTTGTCCAAGTAGGAAGTTATTCTGTTCACGTGACGATGCCCACGTGATCCCGTAACTAATAGTCACGTATAAAATAGTTATCTTACGAAGAAACTTGAAAAACTACTGTAGGAAATGGTGAATACGAATCTGATATGGCTTATAAGCCTAACTACTTTCCATTTAACCACTTTAGCTGTATATATACTCCCCAATCAACTTAATGCCGATAACTCGTAACTCAGAAGGAATTATATAGGTAGCCCTTTCTTTCGACATAGAACTTAGCAGCCTAGTCTATGATGGATTGGATTATGGGTTAAGGCCAGGGTAGAAGTCGATACTCAGCTCTTCGCCCTCTATCAAGAAAGCTTTTGTAAGCTTAACTAGAATGACTTAATAAGTTCAAAAGCGATAGGTTGCGCGAAGTCTTTATTGGACTTCTATTAGATAAATCCACGTCGTCGTCCTCCAGGGATATCAGAGGTCCACGTCGAGCCCGGGCCTTAGCTCTCAGCTCTGCCGCTCTGTTCAACGCTCTATGCGCTACTATCGAAGATTCTCGCGCCTTGGAGAACTTCTTGTCAGATGGATAATCGTGCCCCGGCGTGGCTTGCTGAATGAGCTTGGCCGAATACTTAGCGTCACGTAGAAGCGGAATGCCCCAACAGCTCACGTTGTCTAGCGCGTGTATGAGTATGGCCAAGTCAACGGTTCGGATGAAATAGGGGTCATTGTTGCTTCTGCGTTTTGAAGCGTGAAGCTCGCTTTTTTGGACCCTCGGGAGAATGGCGGTGACTGACTGGTTGATCTGGTCGAAAAACGTCTGATAGAAGCCCGGCTTAGGGCCGAGCTGCTGCTTGACCTGTGAGTAGAGGACTCCCATTTCCTGCCGACCAGGGTTGCTGTCGATAATTCTTTGCCACGTATCGAAGAATTTGCTCTCTTGGTCGCAATCGACAAGCTTCCAAGGCCGCTTATCGTTCGTACGCACTCGGTTCACGTATTGAATGCACGTGGCTAGAAGATCAAGGTTTTCTAGCCAGATATTCTGGGCAGCAAGACATCTCATATTTTCCGAGAATGGCTTGGATGGGAAGGGATCGTGATCTTTCACCCCATTCTCCAAGGTGACCATCTGATTATCACTATAGTCATACTCGAGCTGATATTTTGGGCCCATGAACTCCTCATATGTGCAACCGTAATATCGTGGGAACATGCGATAAACAATCCCGAACGAGTCCCGCTCACCGCGGCGCGGCTTTTTTGGCGGTGCCCTGCCTGTTTCTATTAGATTCTTTTGGGTGTGCAGGCCTAGGATGAGAGGCTTAGCAGGGTCAGCATCCCACCGACGGACTACTGCCTCGTAGTCATCTCGGGTGAACTCCTCATCGAAGTAAGGTTTTGGAACCATTTCCTTGAATCGGTCCTCATGTATGGCAGGCTTGTTCGACATCATCCATTTTCTGCCCGAATTAAAACTTTCAAAGTCATGTTTGATTTCTTCCCTAAAGGCATCCCGCAAAGTGGGAGTCACTTGTGCTACTGCACCAGAATAGTCGTCTTCTTCAGAGGATTCACCGCCCCTCTTCCTTTTCAGTCCTCTACTTTTGTGAGGTTTGTCACTCTTGGAATATTTATGGGATCTGGAGGATTTATGGTGCTTGGACCTATCTCGCGATGTCGGACGCTTAGTGGACTTACGGGACTTTGATCGTCTGTGATGAGATTTTGATCTCAACCTGCGCTTATGCTTACGTCGCGGTCGACTAGAGATAGAGGAAGATGAACTCGAAGAGTCGTAAGAAGATGAGCTCGAAGAGTCCGATGAATCTTCATAACGTCGGCGAGTCGATCGTCTATCTTCGCGGTCATCCGTGATGTCATCATCGCTTGAAGAGGGTAACATCATTCTCAACCTATCGGTGAATCTGGATGTTGTGGCTCTACCTGATGATCCGCAAGTTAACTCGGGCTGGCCTGATGGACGGGCGCTCAATGCTGCTCCGGTCTGGGTCAATTGGCGAGCGCTCGACGCTACTCTAGCCTGGATTTGTTGATAGGTGCTCAAAGCTGGGCTAGCTTCAGGCAATTTGTTTCTATCTGTCATGGTTGCGATTTCTTCACTACTAGTGCATATGCAAAGTAATGGTGGGGAGGCAGTGATAGAATGATGGTGGATGATGTAAAGGTTAAAGTGGGAGAAATAAAATTTCTGAGAAGGAAATGCAATTGTTAAATTGTCTCGTGGGGCAGGCAGGCACGACTTCAGGCATCATAAAACCACATCATCAAGGCAAGTACGTAAAATTCATGTAGGCTTAGAGGTAGGTACCTATCTGGTAGCCTAAGGAAGGTGTCTTCCATGCCCTATAGTCCCTAAATTCGTGCAGCTACCAGTGCCCGACAACCATTTTACTGCCACCATTCAATCATTTAGGGTTATATCCCATTACCTCAGCTTCCTTTTACGCTACATACCTATCACTAATATCTCCTATTAGAATCTAGGCAGATTAGGAATATCAGGGATATGTGAAGATATAGGGGTATACTGCGTATATAAACCGTTCCTGTTACTTCTATATGAAAATTACAAGCCTGGGGTTATTAGATCACACATTTACTATCCCAGCATTTACTCTATGTATGACTTTATTCAAGGGCATCAGCATTATTCTGGCAAGGAAGCATATTGCATGGATATCAATGAAGATGGAATATAAGACTAGGGCCAGTGAAAGCTTAGTTACGGGGCACTCATCAATGCGGAAGTTCCTAGGAGTGATATACTAGGAAATAACCGTACCCAATTCCTAGCGAAGGACACGAATGTGACATCGTGGACTACCAGTCGTGAAGTGACTATCTAGTGACTAATCCAGTACCCCTTAGCTTGGAAGGCCTAGGTGAAATTCTCTATGAACGCCCTGAATCCTTTGCTCTGAAACCATTGGATAGCAAATTTAGTAGGACATAGAGGTATGCAGCGATACCATAACCAGCTCTGTGGCTGTTGTTGCTCTATGGGCTCCTTTATTTCGGGCTCTTTTCGTTAGATACGGCAGAATCATAGATCACAAGTAGACAGCAGGTGCGTGTCGAGCTTCAATATCAGTCGCTATCGCCATGGAAAATGAAACCTCCGCCGCGTCCTGACTTATCGACCAATTCGGGACCCAAACTCTCCAATTCCTTGCTCATTGACTCGGGGCTGGCATTCTCCCGAAGGCATTTAGAGTCGATTAGTTTCACCCCTTCTAGACTATCCTAGCCTGGCAACAGATCATCAATCAACGCAGCTCCGCAAATACGTGGTAAGCGTAGACCTAACAGGGCGCAGCGGTTATTCCAAACACCAACTCCACGAGGCCTACTTTCGGCGGGACCGTTGCGTCGGTTGTCTTTGCTCTCCAAATTAGGAAGAGGAGGATCTGGGTTGGTAGAAATAGGTAAGAGTCGTGGATGCATAGCAAAGGCCATGACAGGCTGCCTATATTGCTGGCTTGGTCCTTGTCTCGGCTGGCTAGGAAGGTAAGTAGCAACTAAAAATAGCCCCAGACACCTTGTGACCAATATCAAAGACTCGAAACAACTCCGGAGCAAACAGGCATCGGGGTAACCTGTGGCCCGACAGCTATAAATTGTGCCTTCCTCGGAGTAACATCTATACACTAGCACCGTCAGATTTAAACAATCAATCTCACCTTTCATTGTATTAGCAACAATTAAGCGTCTAGAACTGGCCTACCCACCAACACCATCCAAGTTCTTGATAGCGTAGGTGTAGCTTTGCTTTCTGCGTTGGTCGTTTGTATTCATCATCAGTGAGTGCGTACAAGTTATTCGATTGTTCAATATCGTAAGGGGGCAGTAATCCCTCATATCTGAGCCACACGCGCCAGTGAAATACACGGACCATAATGAAGACGTTGTGGAAGAGTAGAGCATGGCTTGTGAACTGTGAAGCTGTGTTGAGATGGCGAATTATACGTTGGGAAGTATGGGAATTTGTCTGCTTTCCGGATGCCTTCTACTTGAGCACTTTGTAGATAGCCTGGCCGCAATATATCAGCAAACAATTTCCACATCTTTGTCATTCTCTATTTTTGAAGAAGCCTCCTCTCCGAGCAGACTCCGGTAGCTCGGTTGGCCGGTTGTTACCTTCACCACTCGATCTCCACAGGAGCTGTGCCTGTTCACACCATCGGAAATGTTCCAAAAAGCCATCTTGTGCATATACCTTGTCACGAGCCTCGGATGCCCATTCCTCACCCCTAGAGCCAATGATGTCTTTTTCGAGAGCGAGTTGACACCCAGCACACGACATTCCATGTTCAGCTCTACCGGTTCGTCTATCGTAATAAGGAAGTGCGCACGACCCCATAAAGTTGAATTTTTCATATCGTCCCGAGTTCGCTGGTTGTGTCTGTGCTAGTGCATGCAGACGCTGTCCGGAAACCTGTGTGGCCTGATAAACAGAAACGAGCCTAATACGAGATTTATGTACAGATTCGTTCATCGAATATATTCCAGGTAAAGTCTTGAATGACCTCAGTTGGCCTAATTCGGCATTGGTCAAGTGGAATTTCTTCCGGGCAGAGGCAAGAGTTTGCACTCGGATCTCCGGAGCCTCTTGGAGGCATTTAAAACAGCATCGATTCCAGGTTAGGAGGGACATAAATCCGCCGAATTCGCCGCAAAAAGTACAAGCCTTGGTACATAGTGCGTGGTAAAAGTCAGACAGAGAAACACCGATGGCAAGTCGTGTTCGTAACAGGGCGCAGAAAAGGTTCAGTCCATGCGCGACCACCATCTGATATTGCTTGAGAGAGTCTATCATCTGTCTCGATCTGAGATTTGTTTGTCGAAAGTTGAATAGAGAACACATGTCCAGACATAATAATACATTATACAAGAGCTCGAGGGGTAGCCGATCGAGGGAACCGAGTCCCGTATTAGAAGTCCGCCGGAAGGGTGTTGCTATCGACAAACGAATACCAGCGTGTTCGCGAGGCGAGAACCATATCACAGACCAACAGTAGTCTTTGCGACGGTAGGCGGCCGCGCGAACAATGGCGTCGGTTTGTTCCTTGCGGAAACGGCATTCGGTGACGGAGCGATATCCGCGAGGCATGAGGGCGACCATTATCGGTGTTTAGAGGTACGCCTGGATGAGAGAGGCGAACCATTGACTGATTAATTGAGAACTTTCTGCCCAGTCGACTGGCGAGAATGATCAAGCTAAAGAATTAAACTACTCTTGGCTTTGGCCTCCGTGTAGAGTTTATTGAAACTGCTGAATTTCCTCCCAGGAGCTTTTGGCTGGGAGCCTTCTCCAATGTGGCTGGAGAGCCACTGAACTTCCTCTAATTTCAAGTTAGCTGTGGTGTCCCTGAGAATCCACCGCGGATATTTTGGTGGGGAGGCTTCTTGTAGAATATATCGGAACTATCTGGATATAATATTCTTCGATATACTTGTTGTAAATGTCGCGGAGAATATCTTACTAGACTCTTATCATGTCAAACGAAAGGTACTTGTTAAGGTATTAGATAGCCTTTTAATGAAGGTAAAACTTTTGGGAAAATTCTTAGTGATAAGAATGAGGCTATGTTATTATGTGAGACATCTGATACCAAGCGAAGGGATAGAAAAGGGGGTGTAAAACCTGTCAAACCTGGTCTTGGTAAAGTAATTTATTGTGGTACATGTAGTGAGCTAAGTTAGGTCATGTGACCTATCAGGCTCCCCAAACAGCGCCACAATCAGTACAATTATAAACGCTCATTGGTTTATCGTGAATTTCAGCGCTGAATAAGGTAAGTACGCGTCTTTTACACAGGCTAAAGCAGCAGCACCGGTACACTCACGAAGAAGTAAATGCGCGAGGACATAGTTCGGGCAGCATTTTCACCTGTATCAAGTCTTGGAATGACACAAGGCTTTTATAGGTTCTCCTCATTGACGTCTAAAGTAGACAAGCTCCGACGACTATGACTTCATCAGCTCCGAACCTACAACATATGTTTCATCTAGGCTTAGCATCGTGTCCTTAACGGGACTTTTCATACATGAACTCGATCATTTCGGTGCTCTCTCCCAAGCCATATTAGTCTTCGATGTGTGCGAGTCGGATTTCAAGGGACCCATTGAGTCCTTATATAAGAAAGTGCGTAACATCGTCCTTAGCTTTCTCCAGAGATGTTAGCAGCACACATTTGGGGTCTTTGACGTCCCGGCGAGGGTTAGGGGTTATTATAAAACCGTCTCTGCGGCAAGTAGTGATCATCCGGCAAGTCTGAAAGCGTAGGCGACACAAACAGTTACATAAGTAGATGCCTTTAACACTAGGCGAGGCACTCGGCTACTTATATATATATATATATCAGATATTTACTTTGGTGGAAAGCAAATAATATCGCGGTTTATTATCTTCGTCCAGTTGGACCAGTCCAGATTGCATGTCGCAAAATGCTTTATAGGCAATGCTTAAGCGCCATTCTTTTTAAAACCATAATTGAAGACAACATGACTTATTTAACCTGTACCCTCATCCGAGCTACCTAGAGTCTATGTTGTTGAAGTCACATTAATTCGAGGGTGTCCGGCCTTAATTCTATACGAGCTGTTCGAGGAAGTTGTTAGCCCCGTAAAACCCGGATGGAGGAGACGTGAGTGGATACTGCCAAGGACCGGGTTCCTTCCATCGAAAAGGCTTGGCACGGAGGGTAATTGCGGGCCAAGCGCGATGGACTTCGGGGTACAATAGCCCAGATAGGATGTAGTGAATGCGAACTTCATAGCTCAATAAGGTGACAGCTTCCCTACTAGATACCTACCATAGCCCTAGGAGCCTCCAATACATTGAGACCGCTTTTGGTCTCGGGGTTGTTTCTTCAACGAATCGATCGGACTGTCCGTTCTTGTCGCCGCCATCGTAAAATCTGCTACCACCGTACATAGGCATTTGAGTCAGCGTCAACGAGGCTAACAAGCCGATCTCCTTTTTTAAAAAAAAAGAAATTTGTGTTTTAGAAATCCCATTAAGCGTCTTTTTGATCTTGTCAGGACTTTGTGTCAGGAACTCTGTAAGGTCGGTCTCTACCATTTTGTCAATAATACCTAGGTACCTAACGAGCTGATTTGACGTAATGCAGTCTTTTATTTCTTGGATTATATCCCTAGTCTATAGACGCCCAGGCCTATCCACCAGCCTTTTTGGGCTCTAGGTATGCATAATTGTACAATAATCCGTACAATTCCCTTTTCCTCAGCATTCACTTGACTCTACAGACTGTGCCTGCTAGTTGGGCTATACAAAGTGCTGCTACCACCTGGAAACTAATTTTGCTGTCCGATTACCTTTATTTAATACCAAAGATATCACTTCGCAGTCGAAAAACGCGGTAGTCATTCATGATATGAGTTCGGACTAGGGGACGGGATGCTGTTGTGTTTGGTGCGGCACTTGTCAAGGCACAGGCTCAATAGCCGCGACTGGAAGTTTTCAGCTAGAAAACACCCGGTGTGCGCTTTCCTCTTGCCTTGTTTTGTTCAATCGTACGAAGCCAAACTGGTTCGAAAAGTGTACACCGCGCAATGTACTCCCAGATGTACCTGAAACTTGTCCTTCCTCTATTGGCCGTGCTACACCTGCTACATTCTCTCGCTGGCTTCCCATATCCTGGGCGCCCCCTGCCATCTCATGTGCGGGTTGGGAATAACGTGTGCTAGACTCTTGGGTTTTCGATCTCAGTTCTCCTTTTCTAGTCGCTACTCTCTGCGATAGTATCGAATGTTCCCGTACGCTCAAAACCTCCTCACTAGCGGGGTATTCAGAGCTTGGTATTGAGTGCAGGATAGCTGCGGAAGTAAGTCTGGGGCCGCGAAGGAGAGGAAACCCCCAATAGCTCACATTATCCAAAGCATCCTGGAGTATGATTAGGTCGATTTCGCCAACGAAATAAGGGTCATCATCATGCGTGCGCATCGACGAGTATGTTTCCAGGCTAGTGCGAGTCTGAGACTCGACCGACCTCTCGATCTGGTCAAACAGGATGCGGTAATAACCTGGCTGGGGGCCAAGTTGCTGCTTGACCTGTAGATAGAGCGCTTTCGTATCTTTCTCATTAGGATTTCTGGCGACAGTATTCTGCCATGTTTCAAAGAACTTGCTCTCCAGATCACAATTAACCAATTTCCAAGGCCGAGTATCCTTGGTGCGTAGTCGGTTCACGTACTGGAGACAAGTGGCGATAAGGGTGAGGTTCCCTAGCCAGATATTCTGCGTGATCAGAACCCTCATATAATACGAGAACTGCTTGGATGGGAACGTATCATGAATCTGTAAGCCGTTATGGGATACAACCGGGCGGTCGCGGCAGTCAAGCTCAAGCTGGTATTTCGGACTCATAAATTCGTCGAATGTGCAACTGTAAAGTCGAAGGAATAAGCGGTAAAGATATGCAAGCATGATTCGTTCATCCTCGTGCATCTTATTGTCTTTCTTACTTGAGGGGTGTGCCGCGTGTCCTCCTAGGATGAGAGCCTTTTCAGGGTCCTCATTCCACTCACGGACTACAGCCTCATAGTCATCCAATGTGAATGCCTCGTCGAACTCAGGTCTCTCATAGAACTTAGCCTTAGACACAGTAGGTTTATTTTTTGCAATCCATTGCTTGCACTGCCCCGCAAAGTGAAGGATGCGCTTGAGTTCCCGGATAAGCTTGTCGCGCATATGGGAAGTGGTGTTGAGTAGAAGTACTGAGTCCGAGCTCTCATAATCTTCAGAAGTGTTGGGCTTTTCCTTCCTCTTTTCAGGGGCGTGTCGGTCAGATCTTTCGCGTCGGGGGGATTCCGACTGAGAGCGGTGCTCTTCATACGGTGATTGGCCAGACTCGGACTCGGGATCGGAAGAGAAATAATCAGAAGAATACCCGTGGTTGTCTACCTGCTCACGGGATGAATTCTTGGTATTGACACGATAGGGGTGTCTTTCGTCATTCGTACGACGTGAACGGTTATGGTCGGATGAGCGATAGTCTGGATCGCGGTTGTCATCGTAATGCTCATCTTCACTCTCCTTAGAATAATCGTGGTGCTCGGTGTAGTCCTTATAATGAATCTTATTGTTATCTCCGCGAAGAATTTTACCGACTCGGCTCTGTCGGCTATGCGATGCTACTTTGGCCTGGCTTGCGAATCGGTGCCGCGAACTAGCTGGATTTGAATGACGAATATGATTTGAGTTCGCCAGCTGGCCGCTACGGCCTTCTCCAGGACGCTTTGATCTTTCTCTAGCCATTGCAAACAATGATGATGATGCGAGATAAGTAGAGCTTAAGACGGAAGAAAACGTTGAAAGTAGAAGAAATAGAATTTAAGGGGAAGAATTTTTTAGAAGGTTGTGTAGGCAGGCAAGCGACAGAAGGGTGGGACACGACACGACAGCAAGGCCCGGTAAGTGCCAATAAAGTAGGTGCCTTCCTTAGGTGCCTACCCAATGGTATCGATATAGCTGCAAGAACCTACCTTAGATATGTACTTTCTGGGTTGTTTCTACGGTGACATGGCTACAAAGAGGCATTACGCCGCGTTCTGTTACCGGCTGCCTATATGCCACCCGTATCCTACAAAATATCTACGCACTAATAGTTACAGCATATCTGAAAAGCGTGTAATTAACCCTAGGATTTGCCCCTTTGAATACCCTATGCTAGTTTCCCTATATCGATTAGGGCAAGATATTTGAGTCAAAAATCTATTATTTACTTTTTTAAAATACCCGATTACGGCTAAGAAGCATACGGCCCGGGGGAGGAGAGTGGTGTGAGTGATAACCATCATGGTGAGAAGAGTTAGACAGACCCCATAAAGAATTTCATATGTGAAATGAATACTGGAACAGTAGCATGATGACAATAACTTGTACGTCTTTTAAGATTATAATGTAACGAAGTAAAAGGTAGCTGCACCAGCGTATTATAATGTGTCTGAATGTTTAAGTAGCCTCTCTCAAAGAAGATAGATCTTGGGTTTTGCTTAACATGCGAGACCTTCCACTTCCTATTGATGCATTACTCTATGAAGTGTCCAAATACTTCTAGGTCCTAAATAGGTACCCAACCTTTCCCCCAGACAAAAATCTCGATCCCCCTTTTCTATATCAAGTCAGGACGACCTTAGTACGTTCCCTACAGGGTCCGGAAAAAAAAAGTAAGCTGGCTTGTTGGTTGTGCCTCGGCGGGAAAGAAAAGGCAGAATTTCGAGACGTCGGTGGATATGAACAGTCTAGAGTCCTGGGACAGAACTTTGGGTAAGAATACTCTCAAATTTAGGCATTAACCGATCACCCGAGCACTGCGTACTTCTTTTCTGGTAGCCATAATAACTTCTAGTAGATAGGATTTATCACTAATATCTCCATGGCAGCAGGTAGCGATACAGTATGATGAAGGCATAGACGTCATAAACAGTTTCAAGATCATGGTTTTGATGATAGTGTGATGATTTCTTAGTTCGGATTGTCTTGGATATAACCTCGTGCCTTAGATAGATAATGGAGCAAATATCATCTTGTCGGATTGATAGAGGCTGCTTACTAGCTACCTGCAGTCATGAAATATATGCTAACATCTTCGATTCAAACCGAAGTATATATCGAAAAGGGGCAACAAGATATGGCTTGCATATATGTTTTCTCAAGGAATATTTTGGTCAGGAGATTGGTGACACCTCAAGACGTGAGACGCACCTTTGATTTTACTACGAGCAACACATGCATTGCACGTAAATAAATAAATAAAATCTTACGACGTTGATAGCATCCAAGTAAGCATACCTATGTTATTATGCGTGATTATAATTATATCACAAGCTGACAGGAATTAAAGTGTACGGGTTATATCATATGATATACAGTAGGCCAATCTAGGTTACCCAATAGGACCCCGCAGTCTTCCAACAAGAATTAAGAGTACTGGAAATGGGAAACATCTAGGTTAAATAATAAGCGAAAACCCTGGGAAATTCAGACAGTGATGACATAAACATTCTGTTGCTCTTATGCAGAGGTAACTTGTTACAGATACTTCTGTACAGCTACCTATGCTTACGTTCTTTGATTTTTTAATTACTGTCATCTTCAACTCTAAGTGCTCACCGACTAATCCGCCACGGTCAGATAGCACTACTTACTCACCAAAAACGCTAAATCTCAATGGCTCCTAAGACTGTCTTCATTACCGGCTGCGGCCCCGGAGGCATCGGGTCGGCTCTCGCGACAGAGTTTCATATGCGGGGCCACCGTGTCATCGCTTCGTCCGAGGACCTACCCACACATCTCCAGGATATCGGCATCGAGACGACAGTCTTGGACGTCACTTCTGAAGAGTCAATCGCGAAGGCCGTGGCGCACGTGTCCAAGCTTACAGATGGCAAGCTAGACGTCCTCATCAACAACGCGGGAGTCTTGCACATCATGCCCTTCGCACACACGGACATCGCCGCCGCGCGACGAGTTCTCGACGTCAACGTGATAGGCGTGTTAGCCGTGACGCAGGGTTTCCTACCGCTGCTCATGGCAGGCTCCGTAGCCGCCAAGAAGAACGGTGACGGCAGTGGCAAAGAAACCGCCCTGGTGGCCAACATCGGCAGCGTCAACGCCGAAATGAGGCCGGCCTTCTTCGGAATTTATAACGCGTCGAAGGCGGCCGTTGACGCTCTCGGAGGTACCATCCGCCCGGAACTAGCGCCGCTCGGGATCCGCGTTGTGACCGTTAAGACGGGGGCTGTCGGGACGGGACTCTTCGCTAGCACGCCCCTGACGAAATTACCAGAGGACAGTCCGTATGAACCAATACGGGAGCACATCGAAAATCGGAAGAGTAAGTGCCTGACTGTTCTGGTCTTACAATATCTTTTGCTTGAGTCTTAACCGAATCCTTCCGGTAAGACTGTGCAGAAGGTCAAGTTCGAGCTAAAGTATGACCGAGAATTAAAAGAAGCAATCGCTAATTCTTACGGCTAAAGTGCTGCAGCGGATAAGTTATATAGATCCTGAGTCGTATGCGAAGCAGGTAGTCGGTGAGCTTCTCAAGCGCTCCGTGAAGCCTAGGATTTGGTGCGGTCCCATGTCGACGTTCGCCTGGATATTGACCTGGTTCGGCTGGGAGGGCATGACGGTAAGCTATACGAATATGTACTCTTTCGCTATTTCCTGATCTGATTGGCTTACTATTTGACTTGTAGGACACTCTTTACATTAGAGGAAACTCGTTACACGAGTGCGCTATAAATCCATAGCGCACAAAGTCAACACAGCCAGTCCGTCATGACTTGGAAAATTTCAAGGGGAATGAGCAGATTCCATATAGATTTACGTTTTAGGTAGAAAATACACATATATATATCCCCGACACTGCTATTTGTCGCACGACGTCATTTGCGCTTGATACTGATATCTATTCAACCAACAGCTCGCCCAATAATTAATATGTATGTTATCGAAAACGGCGTACATTTGCGACGATGGTGGGATTGATTAGATAATCCGGGCCTATTCAGAATCAAAATTTGTGCCCCCCGCTTTGTTTTCTACATACCTACTACCTAAGGTACCTAGGCTATTATCATCACGGTCAACAAAAATGAAAAAAATAATAACATCTAGATACATAATGTTGTGATAAATGGCAAAAGAAAGGGTTTGGCCGGGGATTGAACCCGGGACCTCTCGCATGCTATTGCAAAGGGTGTACCCTAAGCGAGAATCATACCACTAGACCACCAAACCGTGTGAGATTTACAGGATCTCGAGAATCAGGACTGTGCTGAATGTGAACGATGTCTGCTAATTAGCCGTTATTATCGTGGATTTTTGAGGAGCTTTGGTTCGATGGAGCCGGGCGTGGTGCGGCGCAGCGGCGACGCTAAGTGGCTCCAAATCCTGCTCAAGGCCAATGAGAAGCTGAGCTTGGTAACGTGGTTATGATAACTGAACGTAAAGCAGATATCTCCACAAGATTAGATCTTCGAATAGCCTGGTTCTTACTCGGTTGGAGGAAACATACAGAGCGATGAGACTTCTGCTTATCTAATGTACGAGGATACAAATTGCGTTATTCTGTAGCTCGAAGTATTTCCGGCAGATCCGTCGGTCTGTTGAGTAACAACACAGACAACCAACATTAGGAATCCTGCATGCTATGAGCGGGGTGATGTAGAAGAGAATGGGGACTGATGACTGGTAAATAATGAAGAATACTTGGTCTTTCATAAAGTTTATACTTATTGCATTACATACTAGCTCATCGAGAATGGTCAGCAAACCATTGTTTCACTTATCAACGGGATCATATCTCAAGTGTGGCTTACGCTCAATATCGGTGTGTAACTGTGGCTGATCACGCAGCTTCGCGGCGCCTCTTTTCTAACACAGCTGACACATCAACAAGTCTTCCTTGTCTTACCTATCATTGATCTTGAGGATCTGTATTCATATCCTCTGTATTTAATCGAGTAGGATTACTCCACCGGATTCTCAGGATTTATTCTGTTAATCTCGCATTCATTCACTTTTTTTCTTATGAAGAATTCACCTGCATAACAAGTGCGAATCTTGACGGGGGAAGAAAGAAATATCATTTCGGTGAAAACCAAGGTCAAGCCCGACCACCCATCATAGAAAATGGGCTGGCCGTATGAAATATTCGCGCTGGATGATGCCCAGAAGCACGCTCGGCGCCAATCACTCGACCGCCATGCGGCTTACGCCCAGCTCTCTGCTCTTATTCCCATAGGCCTGGCTCTTCTTTACCGGCTGGGAGTACTTATGTTCAGACGGGTCTCACCCTACCAGCCCGTGGCTTACTCAGCTGTCCCGAGCTCTCCGGGACTCAAACACGAAAGACAGAGTGCTGCCGGGTCTTGGACCATCAGGGCGAGGCGCTTCGCGTGGTGGCTTGGCGACGATGTGGTGGTTCTAGGATTCAACCTGGGACAGAGGGACCAAATAATTTTTGGTTCTCTATGGCCAATATGGCTCGTGTTCTTATGTTTCATTGGCACTGGAAATGGTCAGTCTAACTCTTCAGCACAAACACGACGCGGATAATTCCCCGCGTCACGAGTTACCCCAGACCCAAACAGCCGGGTCAATCCGATTACTACCTTACTATCCGAGTGCTACTCAAAGCTAATTGGATATAGATTATCTTCACCTCACGAAGCGGTTTGGGATAGTTGCCATATCTCAACTTCCGCTTCAATACCTGTTAATACTGAAGAATATCAATCCTATCGCCTTTGCATTCGCGTCTTCTCATGAACAACTCAATCGATGGCATCGTGTTCTCGGTGGGATCATCTACTGTCTACTCCTCGTCCACGCAGGGTTGTACCTAAACTTTTATATCCACGAAGGTATCCTATCTGAAAGGATTGTTCGTCCCATCCCCGCCCTTGGACTCGGTTCGATCATTGGTATGAGCTTGCTGTGCGCCACGGCCATTAAATTCATCCGTACTTACTCGTACCGTGTCTTCTTCATCACGCACCTGATGGTAGCGCTGTTACTGCCACCAGCAATCTTCTTCCATTCTCACCATGGAGGCCGGCAATACGTAATCGAGCCGTTGGTCTTTTTCTTCATAGATCTTATTAAGCGCAAGATTGACACGATTACCGTACCGTCAACTCTGGAGCTCATTCCCGATACGAACTTGATCAAGATAGTAGCTAGTCTCCCTTCTTCGAAACTCGACCGCTTCCGCAAGTATGCCGGAATGCACGTATATCTAACCATCCCTTTCTCTTCACGACGCAGCTCACACCTTCTATTTGAGTTCTCTTTTAACCCTTTCACCATCGCATCGGTAGATGAAAAGTCAGGAGAACTCACTCTAGTCGCGCGACGTCAGAGGGGGCCTATGACTAAGGCATTGGCTCAATTTGCGGAAGACGACTTGGCCAACACCAAAGTGCCGCTATGCATTGAAGGCCCTTACGGATGCGCGAAGTGGTTCCCGAATCTAGCTGGTCCAGAATTCGACCGCGTCCTTCTAGTGGCCGGCGGAGTCGGTTCTACGTTTATCTTACCCATATCTAGGTTTGTCCACCATTCCCTTGGCTTAATTAGTGAATCTTTTTTGCAATTACTGACTCGAATCTAGTGAGTAGTTAGAACTTTCTTAGTCATAGTATTCTATTAGCCACCCGATTCTTGAATCATACCCAGCATCTACGTATGGGAGATGGTTGGGTATTTGTAGATGGGTTTGATCTATATACTTTACAGGGACTAACGGATTATAGGATACATCATAAATGAAAATCCAGCAGCCCGGGTCCAGATGGTCTGGGCAGTACGTGGGGCTGCCGATGCGTCTTGGCCTTTAGACGACGGGGAAGATACGCTTGATGATAACATACAGCTGTTCTTGACTCAGTCCGTTCCACGCGACCCGACCTTACACGAAGCGGTCGAGTTGGATAGTAATTCATACCCTAACCCGAGGCAGATTCACAAACGGCCGGACCTACGGCAGATCGTTGACGACTTTTTTCGGCAAGGGGTTGAAGAAAGAGTCGCCGTGTTAGTTTGCGGACCCGAGGAAATGGCTCGGGAGTTGAGATCCTATGTCGGAGCCTGGGTCAAGAAAGGTCGAAACGTCTGGTGGCATAACGAAGGCTTCGCGTGGTAAATGTCTTTTCAAAAGACGGGGATATCGGAGGTCGCGATGAAACTTTAGCTAGTTTTGGAAACTTGTAGACTTCCTTTTGGATGATGTGCTCCGAATTCGTACCCTTGGCGCCTTGGCGGATGGGATTTAGGACCTCGAATGCTCGGTCTGCTAATCCAGTGAGGACCGACACATGCGCGTATCCAAGATGTATTGCATGATCGCCAGCATTTTACCTAAGCAGCATTTCTACATGTAACCATCACATGCGCTTCTAAGCCCTGTGGGTGATCCATGTCTTCTTTTTACTCGGGACTTGGATAACTTGGCGGCTTCCTCTTATGGGAGCAATTAAGTTCTTCCAGGGACATGGATGTTTAACTTTGGCCCGAACAATCTACGACGGGGGACTGGGATGCAAAAAGTCGCTTTCTTCGGCCGGTATGCCCTTTTCTATCCAAGACTAAAGCGTCTCAAGGTGAGAGGTAACGGAAAGTTCCGGCCACATCCATTTCGTTTGGAGGAGCGGTGCAGAGATGAGTTGAACTATCTCGTCGTAAAGTTTTCGAAGCTTATGAGAGAACCCTACCTTGGCATCATTTGCTAGGCGGTCAATCTGTCACCCAGCGCGACTATAGACAGAATATGAGTGACGTGTTCAATCAATTCTAATCCCGCGTATTTCTTGGTTACCGCATGTTTGACTGTCTCTGGATTTATATTCCACAAAGGCCCGCAGAATCGTATTCATGAACGAGTTGCTTAGGAATCTTAGCTACCCAGGGAAATGATGTCTTATCAAGAGTTTGAGATCTAATCCATCGCCGTTGAACGAGTGGTCTGATTCGCTGGTCTTTTCGGATTTACTGAGGTCCTTCGAACCAAGCTAATAAATCCAGGCCGGCAGATTGACACCATCGTCCCCACTGATCGACTAAAACAAGGCGTCGATTTGGCTCTTCTCGTCAGCGGATCAGGTACCTGCTAGTACCTTGCATTTACCATTTAGAGTCTTCAAATTAGCTTCCTCTATCAGCTTACCAACGGCCCGAACCCACTAAACGGAGTTGTGATTTTGACTATATGGAATCTCCGATGAGTCCCCATAATATACTATGCAATGCGCCGAGGACATCATGTCAAAAGGCCATATCGTAGCTATAATCCCAGTCCGGAATAGGAAAGGAACAATCAGATAATCCTGAGATAATCTACTCGCATAGAGTTATGACCTAATGCAGACAAAGAAGCCGCACAAGCTAACTCTGTGAGGTAAGATGAGTTCTGCCATCCTCTAGCTTCCATCTCCATCTTATTGGAGAAAGCTGGGCTGTGCTTGGCGATGATTACCAAGTCGTCACCGCGCTGACGGCGTTGCTGACTCTTTCCTCCCGGGATGATCGAGACAGGGACCAGGGACCACGGTTGAGAGTTAGTTATAAGATGGGAGGATCGTGACCACACGGGACGGTTTAAAAAACCTCAAGTTCTATATCGAGAGGTATTTTTTGCGTCCTTCTTGCACCTTGTCGTTCATTAGTCATTATCATCCCAAGATGCGCACAGCACTCCTTTCTCTCTCCGTGCTCGGAGGAGCCTTGGCGGCACGCCCGTTTCTGAATGAGCCTGATACTGGGTAAGTTCTACTCAGTCGCACTCTTGTATAAAATTCAGGTAGAGAAGAAATACTTACACGGACCAGTTTCGACGAGTATTTTGCCGATCTACCAGCCGGCGAGCTGCCACCTTTGGATAAACTTGTCGGACTGCCAGATTTCGATGCGGCAGCAAGAAGACACCTCCCCACTCAGAACTACACCTACTACCGCAATGGCGCCGGTGGTGAGTGGTCGTACCGGAATAACCTCGAGGTTTATAACCGCTACAGGCTCCGGCCAAGGACTATGGTAGATATTACCAATATCGAGTCAACGCTCCCGTACGCTAGCTCACGATCCTAGCCTTGGTAAACGACACTTGCTAACGACAGAATACAGCACCACGATTCTCGGTCACAACTTCTCCGCGCCATTCTTTATTAGTCCAGCCGCTCGAGGAGGCTACGGCAACACCGACGGCGAGAAGGGACTTGTTGAAGGTGCCGCAGCTGGGGACATTCTATACATAGTATGTCCTGAGTTTTTCAGCCTAACTTCTATTCCTGCAAGTCTCATGCTAACACTATCGACCTTAAAGCCGGCTCAACTAGCCAGCTTAACAATCGAGGAAATTGCCACGTTCAAGAAGGACGACCAGGTCACCTTCCAGCAGGTGTACCTAGACTCGAACGACACCGCGACAAAAGAAGTGTTTGCTCGAGCCGAGAAATCCGGAAGCAAGGCCATAGTCTTTACTGTAGATTCGGCCGCGGACGGAAATCGCCATCGCGCGGCGCGCTACGGCGTCGGCTCCGCGTAAGTTTGCCCATTGGCTCCAAATTTCATGTGCACCATACTAACGTGCTGACCAGCGACTCCGCGTACACTTTGATTACTGTAAGCCATACCAAGGAGAGGATTCACAAATACGTAGTCGGATCTGGAGAGCTTACGTGAGAACTTATTTTTGCAGTGGGACTTTTACGACCATCTCCGCACGCTGACGGACCTCCCGATTGTATTGAAGGGAATACAGACGGTGGAAGACGCGCAGAAGGCTGTGGAGCACCAGGTTCCAGCAAGTACGTGTCATACCAAGCCCCCCTTTTTAGAAATCATCCAAAAAGGACGCGCAAGCCCGTCAGACATTATTCTAGGTAACTAACATCGCCTCGCTAGTCTACCTGTCCAACCACGGAGGCCGGCAGATTGACGGCGCGCGCTCGCCGCTCGAAGTAGCCATCGAGATCCACGAGCAGGCGCCGGAGATATTCTCGCAGCTGGAGGTGTACGCGGACGGGGGCGTGCGGTACGGCGCCGATGTGGTCAAGCTGCTGGCTCTCGGCGTCAAGGCCGTCGGGCTCGGCCGCCCGTTCATGTACGCGAACGTGTACGGCACGGAGGGAGTCAAGCGCGCCATCGACATTCTGAAGCACGAGATCGCCATCGACGCGGCGAACGCGGGGATCGCGGATCTGAAGAAGATCGATCCGAGCATTGTGAGTTTCTTCTTTTTTGCTTCTCTTGAGGGGACGGTGGAAGGCTACTAGAGGAAAGACGTTGGGCTAACGTGGTTGTAGGTTGATTGGACGCCGAACTGGGCTCTAGCATAGGCTGGCTAGATATCTTGGATAGCATTGATTAACATAAACTCACGTAATGGAATCTCTCTGGCAAATCCACTTTACGGCGATATGCTTTCTGTGCGAATAGTGTAATGATACGAGCGCAACTCATAACATTAGGGTCTATTTATAAGTCTTTCCTAAAATCGGCACCGGTCGACATCTTCATCATTCTCAGCTCCTCAGTCTCGTTAGGCTCTCGCCACCACTTTTCAGCCTTTTGCTTCGGGAACCCTCTTTTCTCCCATTCAACTAGCTGTTTAGGACCAATCTGGTGCCAGGGTATGCCGAGATCCTTCGAGACGTGATCTTGCAGATACTCGATGACTATGGTAGGCTCGGCCTCCGGTCCCTTACCATCCACAAAGAAAATCTTGTGCATCTCGCGCTCCTCGCGCTCCTCGCGCTCCATCTTATCCACCACTTTTTCCATCCTACTTACCGCCCCGGACTTGGTGTACGATCTCGGACGCATCCAGCCGTCCACCATGTTCCAATCCAACTCGAAGCCAGCGGCATCGTAGGTAGGCGAGCCATCGCGGCCCTTTTTATGGCATTTATGCAAGTCGTGAAACGTCTCGCTAGGGTCCATTTCCGTTTCTGCCTCTAACAGAAGGCGCTTTTCTAGGGCATCCAGTCTGCTGCCTCTTGGCTTTTCCGGCCGGGGAATATAGAACCGCTCCTTGAGGTCCTCTGGCATATCATCATTTTCCCATCGCGGTCTTTTCACGCGGCCCGGTGTGGGGCGCGGATCGCGCAGCTGGCTGCGGTCGTAGTCGAATTCTAAATCCGGAGTGGTTAGGCGCGGTTTACCCTCGTCATTAGGAACCTCTTTTATTCTTTCGGAATTGAACGTCTTGATTGGACTTTCTCGCTTAGGTCTACCGGACAACTGCGATTCAGTGGATTTCCTCTTGCGTCCTCTTGTTGGAGTAGTAGTCTTTGAAACTTTAGTTGCGCCGTTCCTAGAGGACTTGACGCCTTGGTCCCAAGAGTTTGCGCGTCTTGATGCGCTACGTGTACGAGGTGCCATTGTACGATATGTAATATTCAATTGAATTGCAAGCGTTGAAGAGTAAATAAGTCTGATATTTTATTCATGATTCTATATCTGTTCGTCAAGCCTATGATGTCAATGGCACGGATCCCATTTTGTTCGTTGCGCAAGATCCCGGATCGTTGTAAAGATCGTCCTCGGTTCATGGACTATTATATCATATGTTTACGTCATAGCATCAATCCTTTTGGCATTGCTCGATACGAAGTATAGAAGGAATTAGATGTTTTCGCTCAGAGATAGGTACTATTTGATGGGAGACGGTGCGAAGAGTGGCAAAGTGCAAGCAAACCCTCAGCAGATGCAATATTCTTAGTAAATCCCGACCTCGCACTGAAAATGGGATTAACCAGTATAATCCCTGGTGCAGCAATCTCCTGCCCTTGATAGGAGATTGAAAGAATAATTTGAGGATGATATAGTAAATTTTTCTAGTATTAGGCAATTCGTAGTAATTTCAAGTAGAACCCAGTGATTATTATACAAAACTGATAATCCCACCATACACGGTCAGATATCCGTCAATGGGAGTAGCCCCAGATCCACAGAAACAAGCCAAACAAAACGATAGGAACGCTTCCGACTCCATTTCTTATTCTCATATACTCAATCGTCCTCAATTACACTGCACATTAATAATAAACACTCAATTTCAATATATAACAGACTATAGACACATTTCCTAAAGGCACTCAAAGCAGATCTTTGACACGTATAATTAACTTCAAATAAAGGTAGTTAGAAGACTCTACACAGATCTAGTTATAGTTAGTTATATAAAATTGAAACTCGCCAATGTTAAATAGATAATTTACTTTATGTAAATGAAGTCGAACTTGCGAATCAGTTGGTTCCTCGCTTTCCGAATCTAGGAACTACAAGCACCTATTTGTTAAAGTCTAATTCTATAATTGTGCCTATAACTCACACCAACTAAGTGCCAATTCTATTTTTCCATAGTATTAAATATTGGATTCATGTCTGATATAGTCTATGAGGCGACATTTCTTAAGAGATAGTAGTTATTGAAAGATTCACAGTAGCAGGATTAACATGAAAATATATCTACTCCAACTAAGAGGCGATCCTAAGCAAGGCTCCTTTTTTTTAAAAAAAAAAAAAAAAAAAAATCTTTTTTCGGTCGAAACAGTTGGGATAGTTTAATGAATTATGCATCTATTCTTCGTGCCACTATAATATGATGCCTCAGTATTAACTCATTTATTCGGTTGCAATCAATGCTTCACAGTGTGACTCTATAGCAACTCAGAAACACAGAGTTTCTAATACAAGAAAACCATAGTTATTGACTGTGTCAATGACAACTAGTATGGCCACCAGATAGCCACAGCCAGGTCTTTCTTCATATATAATGGCTATACCTAGACCTATTCCCGAATATGCAAAACTTCAACATATACCAACCAGTCCAGTTAACTCTTCCAACAATACCTAACAACATTTACGAATTTGGATAAACCGGAATTAGCTTCGACAGTCCGCCGTCGCCACCTCCGAGATGTGCAATGAATGGAGAAAATATCGAGCCACCTGCGGCCATGACATCTGGATGTCTATCTTCGAGTCTTGCGACGACTACAAGAAGTATAAGATGTGCGACAGACTAGTAGTCCAACATACTAGCTGCTGCCCTCCAGATAAACTGTCTTTCGTTCCCGGCCTCTGCGCTGGCTGTAAGGCCTCTCCGGATTGGGTCATGATGATGACCCAGCGCTACCTAGACGCCAAGAAGCTCGATCTACGACACAAGCGAATTGCAGATTTCGACAATATGCATTTCCAACTCATGGAATGGAGCGGCGTTCCGTACATCACCAAGAACGCCATCCACGAGAGGGTTATGAACGATTGGATCCACAGTCGCCGGATCAGTAATATCGAAACGGAGATGGTCAGAGCCGGGGCTTGTACGAGGCGCGAAGCTTCGAGCGAATATAGAAAGTTTTGGGAGAGGCCATGAGTGCGCATTAGGATCCGAGAAAGACATGTTCGGATACCAAGATAATAATCTTCTAGAAATTATACGGCATAAGAGCCGTCCTAGAGCTATATTAACCTCAGGAGGTTAATAAGTCGATAGCACGTCGAATGATACAGCGTCAAATGCGAAAGAGGGAGGTTTGCGTGATTCTACTGTTGATTAACACCTTTTCGAGCCTACTTATATTGTAATTCTACTTCTCGAGTGAAATATCTTTTTTTCCTCTACGAAAGTCCATCATGCTTGTGCATTGGGTTACAACATGTAGTATATCATAGGTTAAAATGAAAAGGCGGTCCCTAAATGAAATTTGATAAACACGAACGGCGCCGTGTGAAAAGCTTTAAAGAAAAAAAAAAGTATCCGAGAGTCCACTTCTTCCGACGAAGTTCCGGTTTAACGCAGATATTTCGACTTTGCCGTCTTCCGCGAGACTAGTTCCAAATCTAACACGGCGTACACGGGAGATCGGAAGTACGGAATTTTTAGCCTCAAATAAAACCTGCCGGTTGCCCTTTTTCTCAACGCCATCTTGAAGCCGTTGCGACGTAGCTAAGACGTCTGGTTTTAATAGCACTTAAAGAAGCCCGATGACAATGTTTCCCGTCAAGGTTGCATTTACAACGCGAGAAATTTGAAATAATAGGTTTAAGATATCTAACTTGACCTTCTCTTCTACGCTTAATGCTACGCTTAATGGTCAATGACAACAATGGCGGCGGCGTCGGCAGCGGAGATTACGCCCCACCAGATCGGTGCGCTACCCGGCTGCCCGGCTGGTGGGTACTACACTGCTACGCCGGCCCACGGTCTGTTATCGATTACGGAGAGGTGGGGGGAACAGGCTTAAAACAGTGCAGTTAGTTCAAACACACCATTCTGCTCCAACCTTTTGACACTAGTTGTATTGCTCCTGGGATATTTCTAGAGTACGCGGATCTTAGATGCGCATTGAATGCCCATAACGAAAGAAGAAATTTAGTCTATTAAAACCTTGCGTCGTATCTCGAATTACCTACAATGGGTTCAGATAAGATCGAAATAAAATGCAAACGCACATAGCATCTCAAAAGGTAGAACACAACAACCCCTCTATTATAATAAGAAGGCAATACGTAATACCCTTTATAATCGTCTATTGATTCAGCATGAATGGAGAAATGCAAAGTCGAGGGGCTTCATTGGCCAAGAACCAGCGTGGACACATACGATGCGATGTTTAATAATTTCTCCAAATTGCGCCATCGACGTTCATGAGCCCATTTCAAGTCTCGTTGACCGAACATAAAGAGGCAAGTAGCAACCGAACCCAACTCCGCTTGTGATTATGAGGGGCCAATCCAGCTATTATGGCGACTGTCACGTATGTTACTCCAGCGGCCGTGAAGCCCCCAGGGCAGCCCGATATTTCCTATGCGCCGGACTTCAAGAAATACGAAGCCCGAAGAGACAATCGAATTAAGTCTGGAAACTTGGCAAAGGAGCTCCCTAAAGGACTGCCACGGCAGCTAACCGGAAAGCTCGTATGGGAGGGCGACTCACTTGCGAAAGAATACGATTGGACATATGTCCTTAAGCAAGAGCAGCTCGATGAGATAGACCTCGCAGTGAAACATTTCAAATGTGGGTGATAGCCGAAACTGTCTTACAATTTATGCTGATGGTGTTCCACAGCTCTTAACTTACCCCTCGGCTACGTGAACCGGGAGACATTTCCATTGCCGAAGCTGCATTCCGAGCTGCGGAAATTATCCGACGAGCTTCATAATGGACACGGCTTTTTCGTAATTCGAGGCGTTCCTGTTGACAAGTATAGTCGCGAAGAAAATATAGTCATCTACGCGGGACTATCTGCGCATATCGCCCCTAAACGAGGTCGCCAGGACAGCAAGTTCGACGGCAAGCCTGCGGCCGTTACGCTGTCTCATATCAAAGATTTGAGTGGCCCTGGGCGCAATGAGATAATTGGTAGCCCGGCTTTCACTACTGACAAGCAAGTATTCCATACTGATTCGGGTGATATCGTTTCTCTGTTCGCACTCGAAACGGCTGCCGAAGGCGGCGCAAGTAAGCTTGCGAGCACATGGAGAGTGTATAACGAGATCGCTCGTACCCGGCCCGATCTTATCCACACGTTAACTCAGAACTGGAACCCAGAAAAGTACGTCATTGTAAATTAGTATAGCAGTTGATTTTAAAATAGTTAACATATAGACCTTTTAGTTTCGGCAATCACGAACAGCCATACACCTCCAGACCTATAATGCACTATCAGCCAGCTACTGAATCAACACCAGAACGGGTGATTCTACAGTATGCTCGTCGATCATTCGTTGGTTTTGGTGCTCTGCCTCGAAGTCCGAGCATCCCACCGATCACCGAGGCTCAGGCAGAAGCATTAGATACATTGCACTTCCTTGGAGAGAAATTCTGCGTCGATACGTATTTCCAAAAGGGGGATATCCAATATGTTAACAACCTAGCTTTATTCCACGCCCGGGACGGGTTTAGGAATGAAGGCGATAAGCAGTGAGTTGACCCGTATTCTCGGTTTAACTAGTGCTTATAGCTGAACATGCTCATAGGCGACATCTATTACGCTTCTGGCTACGCGACCCCGAAAATGCTTGGGAAACACCGGAGGTATTGAAGGAGAGGTGGGCATTACTTTATGATGACAGAGCGCCGGAAACTGAAGTTCTGCCTCTGGAACCATATATTCGAACCGCAGGTAATAAGAGCGGCCGAGTGGGTGGATGATCTTAGCGAAGACAAATTCCAAATCAGTATAGGCATATAAGCCAGCAAGCTTGAACACACCCGGAACACGCAGCCAATAAATAGCATGGTGAAATACGCGGGTTCCATCGGCTTTTATTCAATCTCCGAGGATTAAATTGACAGCCACGCAAAGTGATATTTGTATTATGTTGCAAACTCACTCCAGTAGCACCACGACCAATGAATCTGCTATCCGAAAAAGACTCCGGCAGCATACTTGGTATCACTTGGCGTACATGCGGTGTAGCTTGTAATGATACAACCCTAAAAAGGGTCTTGCTCCGTGGCCATGGAAATAACTTGAGAGTGTTGGAAGGCTTTTGATATCAATGCGGCGACCGAGACTCGTTACTAAAACACACGCACCCACGTTTTCTTAACGCTGTTAACGCTCTAGGGCAAGTAAAAAAAAAAAAAAAAAAAAAAAAAAAAATCACATGGCATACGACTCTATGCTTAGAATTATCTAAATTCTTGTTCGCCTCCCAACGCAATTCAATCGTTTCTAGGATTGTTCTGTTGTTCTGTAACATCGCGGCCCCCGTCCGGGCATGGTTGTCATGCTCAGCCAGTATTGCGTGATTCTCGGCCCCTCTCACCTAGGAAGGTCGCCGCACACAAGAATTTTACCCAGACAAAGTCTGCAAGCGGCCCTGAGGTGACCGTTCTGAATATCAGCTTTATCCTGCCAATTCAGATCGTGTTACACGATTCGACTGGATCGGGCTGATAACCCTCCAACCCCCCCCCCCCTTCCCCTCTAAATATGTTCTAGACGCTCGTGTAATGTGCCCCAAGGACCGATTTCATCATCGAGCCCGGTGATCTCGTACGAAAGAGGATCGCCTCGGCGCAACCACGTCTCTCCGTTTAATAAACCCACGGGTCTCCTTCTGGACGCGATAAGTACATCCCGTCGCGGTCCTGAAGTTTCGCCTTCTTGCGTTTTTGTCCCTCCCTCCTCACGTCCACCTAACACTTTCCGAGGGCGTACCTAATTCTTAGTTTCTTTCCCTCATCTTCATCCTTTATGATCAACGCGCGAAGTGGATGTGAATTCTTTGCCGGTAACTAATGGGGTTTTCGAAATTCTGGGCGCGGTCGGCGACGGCCGAGGTGCCGGCGGTTGATGCCCATCCCTCCAGCTCCGACGTTTCGGTCATTCGCGACGGCGACCTCGCGTATACTCTGGAGAAAGCGGGAAATGGGTCAAAGCCGTCTTATCAGGAGGCTGCCGGTGCTCCCGTCGAATCCAAGTCGCCTTTGGGTTACCACGTCGGGTGGCTAACGGTTATCTTTCTCAATGTCAACCAGATGATTGGAACTGGTATTTTCTCGACACGTAAGACACTCTCGCCATCAAGGATTCGATAAGGCGTTGTAGGACTAATATATCAATCTCCCCTTGCAGCTGGAACAATTCTTAACAGTACGGGTTCCGTTGGGCTTGCTCTTATCTACTGGACAATCGGTCTGTTATTAGCGATTGCGGGTTTCGCCGTCTATCTCGAGCTCGCTAGCTATTTTCCAAATCGGTCAGGATCTGAAGTCGTGTATTTGGAGCAAGAGTACCCGAGGCCGAAGCATTTCTTCCCCGTCACATTTGCCGTCTACTCCGTTATTCTCAGTTTCAGCAGCAGTAACGCTATCGGTTCGTATGCCTATTAGTTAAGAATTGGTGAAGTGCCTAATTAATGCTTGTTAGTCTTGGCGCGATATGTATACCAGATCGCTGGCTCGACACCCACGGACTGGGAGTTGAAAGGTGTTGCCATTGCTGCTTACACCGTGGCAAGCTTATGTACGTTCTCCTTGTCAGAGTAAATTTCGGCCTAAACTAATGTGAGCAGGTGTGATTCTTCACAACAAATACTCGCTGTGGCTGATGAACTTGCTTGGCGTCGTTAAAATCATTACTCTCATCTTGTACGTATGGTCTTCCACGAAAAGGGGCGTCCGTGAATTAACGACACCTCGACTATAGCATCAGCATAACTGGTTTTGTGGTGTTGGGTGGAAACGTCCCTCACATCCCCGACCCGGGCGCCAACTTCCGGAACGCGTTCGAGGGTACGACGACCAACGGAAACGACCTCGCGGTCGCTCTAGTCAACATCGTCTTCACGTACACCGGGTTTTCGAACGCTTTCAACGTGGTCAATGAGATTAAGAATCCCATCCCAACGCTGAAGAGGAACGGAACCATCTCGATCTTAATCGTCGGCTTGTTGTACATGCTCTGCAATATCGCGTACTTTTCTGCTGGTAGGACTGGAAGACTCGCCCATTTTACGCCTCGATGCTAACCAGATGTTCCCGTAGTATCGAAGGAAGAATTCGCTAAATCCAAAGAAATCGCCGCGGCTGTTTTCTTCGTATCAGTATTTGGAAGGGGTCGTGCGAACCAGGCTCTAAGTGTTTTGGTTTTACTAAGTGCTTTCGCGAATCTACTCGCAGTGCTGATCGGCCAGTCCCGAGTAATCCGTGAAATTGGACGGTAAGTGTTCTTCTGAGATTTTCAAGTGGCAAATGCTGATGGCAAGACTCTAATAGACAGGGTGTGCTCCCGTTCACTAATTTCTGGGTCTCTACGAAACCCTTCGGCACTCCATTTGGGCCATACTTTTTGAAGTGGCTTATGACATTTATCATGATTGTTGCCCCCCCTGCTGGCGATGCTTTCCAGTTCGGTATGTTTTATTAGTCCTTTATTTCATACAACCCCCCTTTCCGGGTCGCATAGTACTAACCTCGGAAAAGTCGTGAGTCTGGGAACCTACCCGGATGGAATCTTCCATCTTGCTCTCGCAGTTGGCGTATACCTGGTCCGTTACAGACAAAAACGGTTAGGGAGAAAAGCGCCCGACTTCAGGACCTGGGACGTGGTTCTCATCTTCTACATCCTGCTGCAAGTCTATATCCTCGCGACTCCGTGGATCCCTCCGAAGGGCGGACCGTACGCCGGCGAAGTCTCATTCTGGTACGCGACGTACTGCGTCGTTGGTATTGCTATTATCATTACCTGCGGCATTTACTACGTCATCTGGATATACGCGCTGCCGCGATGGGGAGGGTACAAGATCCGGCCGGAGATTATCAACCTCGACGACCACGGCACGACTACTCACCGATTGGTCAAAGTACCCCTCGCCGAAGTAGACAAATGGGATCAAGAGCATGATGAAGCGGGGCACGTAAGAAGGAGACATGTCGTCGCTTCGACGGCGGCATCTTCGCAGGGGGAGGATGGTGCTACTCAAGCTCCTAAAGATGCGTAGACTTTGAGACTTGTGGTTCCTCATCCGTTACCTGCACTTTATATCAAGTCTAAAAGCCTGATACAGATCCAATTTACAACATAGAAAGGTTTAATTAATCTGTATATGCATAGATTTCAGACTTGAGTGATGTTATTGCACTTGGTTGTGCATCGTAAATATCGATCGCTATCGGCCCCTTTCCAAGAAATATCTGTTAAGCGGCGTACCCCCGACTGCAATGCAATTATAAGACTACCTTTTCTATGCCGTCATCAAAGAATCTATGTAATCAATGTCATAGTAGCGGCGGTTCGTAGTAGATCCTAAAACATTCTTTTCCAGCTTTGGTGTATGAGGAGTAAGTAAAACTTACCTAGTCCTTACCGGCGTCACCCATTGTATAGTAGCTACATACATGGAAAATAAGTAACGAAAACAAGTGGAGCCTGTAGGTTGTACTTCCGGCACCTAATTGGTGTTTTCAGCATCAGTGGTTTAGTGGTAAAATCCATCGTTGCCATCGATGGGCCCCGCGTTCGATTCGCGGCTGATGCATTTCTTTTTCTACATTTCCACCCTATCACCAGCTTTTTTTTTTTTCTTTTTCTTTTCTTTTTTTTTTTTTTTTTAGTGGTGGAAACTACCTTTGTATGATCACCATAAAAATACCAAAATACAATCAATTAGTGTTAATAATCGCTCAAATTGCATTCACGATAATTGTCATTCGTATCGATAAGCTGCTTTGGAGTAGAGACGCAACTCTTTCGCACTCAAGTTATCGTCCTTAGTACCCTCTTATAAGGTATATGTATAACAGAACGGTCCATCGTGGATACTCATCAACTCCCTCATCGTGATGGGGCTGCCTCCCGCATATCCAAGGTCAACTATATCGTCCAGAGTGGTGTCAGGTGACGGCGGGGTGTTCAAGAAGGTACCTGTCCCTGAGATGGCATCCCGACGATTCTTATAGTCCAGTGCTTGCCACGTCCACCATACCAAATCAATCATTCCGTGGTGAAGATAAAATACTGGCTCGCCCGGAGATACAAAGACATCATCAGCAGGGTCGCCGCCGACGGTGTAGTGACCACCTCCATGCACGCCGATAGAGCCCGACCCAGGGACGCCCTGCATAACCATCTGAAAATCTCCTATGTTGTTATTCTTGAGAATCAAGTTGATTATCGAGGTAGCATTTGCGTATGCAGAGTTAACGCCCGCGGAAATATCTCGCTTCAAGCATCGTGGGTTATACTCCAATCCGGTTCCCGTTAGGACGGAGCCATTGTTTAGCGGCAGACTCACGGGGCCCAGGTTTACTTGCATGTTCTTGAACGGTCCGGAAGTAACACACCCTCCTCCCGTGCCAGCAGGTAAATATACCGGAGCAAAGTCGCCCAGAAGTAGGGTTATAGGTCCTTTGTTAGCGATAGGGGCGCCGTTTCCAGACATGCTATACGCGCTGCCGTCGAATATTGGTGACGAGGCTGGATCATTTGCGTATAGAGCCCAATTCCAGTACCTGAAACGTGTCAGTGGAAGATATTTATTCGCCAGCGAGAGTTACTTACGGTTGGGAACCAGTATAACCGCATTCATTTTTAAGTGCTTGCTCGTAATTATACACAAACCACCGATGCCACGCTAGAAACGTTCCCTTATAGCACACCAGATGTTAGCTAAATCACCCAACTAGCTTCCGCTTGCGAAGTGGAGCGCTTACAGTGTAGTGGATGTTTTGGGTCTGGATGATGTGAGTAGCGACGAAGTCGTCATACCGCGATTTAGCGCCAGGAGCTACGCTAGCAGGAGTCTTCGCCGGCAACGATTGTAAACACTAGAGCGAGCGAAGAGTTAGTATAGATGATGCTTTCGGTGATATATAAAACGGCGTTCCATCAATCTTGGATGTGGGAAGGGAAGCCCTTGGGGTCGGCTGATTTTATATTTCAACCCCTGAGACTGTCCAAAAGTGACAAAATAATTTATAATACATACGAGTACGGCGTCAGTATAGGCTTTTCGCTCTTTTTTACTTAATGAGCCCCTAAATGAAAAATTAGCCTCGAAAAGTTGAGATGAATTGTTGTTTCACATACCATGGGCGACGCACCGTGAGATTATCATGAGTGCACGTTTGTCCCCTTTTCTCAGCCGCGGAGGTTCTGTCATCTAAGATATCTTCCTGCGTTGATCTAGCCTGTTCGATGAGGTTCTCTAACTCCGTGAGTGAGTCGGAGGTTTTGTCAGTGGTCGGAGCTGCTACGGCTCTCGCGAGCAGTAGAGCGTATGTTAAGCGACGAATAAGCATATTGGGTGGAGGAAGCTATTTGAGTCCAGCTGAGAAACGGGAGATTAGACTAAGCTGCCTAGCCTCTAGTCGATACGTATTTTTACACAGACGATTAATTAAATGATCTACTCGTAAGCGACTACGGCGGACACAGACGATGGATGATCATCGATCGTGGGTAAGATCTACAAATATATAGATATTTCTCGTCTCCTTTCCACCCTATATTCGCCAAAAGATGCTCCGTAGTATTAGAGAAAAAAAAAAGCCAACGACTTATCCTTAAAAGGCTGACCTAATGCATTTCGGCTAGGTAACTATATTGAAATATTGCTCCATCTTAACGTGAAGTGGTCTAGATCACTGCAGACCTGTCTTAGTATTTATGTTATTAGCGCGAGTATGCCAGCATCGTATAGTGAAGACAAGAAGTACATCTGACGAAACCGGACCCATCCGTTCTAAGAGCCAATCGGATTGACGATTAACCCCAGGAGCCCTGGCGCTTTAAACCCAATGCCATGGAAATAGTCCAGTCCCTATAGATCAGCCCTACTAGTGCCCACCGGACTCACTTACCATTAGCGGACTAGACACAAGATGCGTCAAAGGTCAAATAAGGTCAACGCCAACTCGGTAGCAACCTTAGTCCATTTATTAGTATCCTCAAGGTTGACTAAAATCAGTTGGTGATGCTGTCAACACTGGTTTCAATTTTCAAGCTTACATCTAAAAATGTCAAGCTGTGATGATTATATAGTCTTTAGAGTAGGCACGTTATGGAGGGCATTTACCAGGTGATAAAGCTTCATGCAACTGCAAAAGCATAGCCTCAGCACCATATAATTTCTTTAAATGAGATACACTCTCGTCGTAAAGAGAGATGGTGTATCGTGCCATAATAAAATTAGGGACCACCAAGGTTGCAGGGCAGAATGCAACTTGTCACTACTCTGTAAGACTCTATCGGAAACCGGGAGGTCTACGAGCGTAAAGCCTTTAGTCGTTATTTAAGCATAACATACAATGCGGGCGCCTTGGCACAGCTGTGTCGCTTATATTAGTTCCTTTCCGTGCGCGCCGTCGTTTTACTGCCCCAGTATTTAAGGGGCCGGCGCCGTGGTGTAGTCCAATCCGAATTTCCCCGGCTGCAGACTATAGTCTATCATGCCATTGCCCACGTCCCTGTCAAAGAGGTCTGAGCAACCTTGAGCTCCTTCCCGCAACAGAAATACGTTCGCATTCTCGCGATTCTAGACTCAGCTGGATCGCAGGTAACCAAGAGGAAACATGTGTTAGAAATGCTATAGATATATATACACTTAGGGGAAGCCACAAGTAGTCTAAGTTTGAGTTTGCATGATTTTCGACCGTTTTTCTGCTGGGAAACCGACTCCCAACTTCGATCATGTCGGCTCCTATACTCCCCCTACCCGGTGCGGACCAGCCCGATGAAAATCAAGGACCCCGGATCGCCGGGGCCGTGATATCGACGACTATAGCTGCGCTGGTCGTCGTTTGCGCAAGGATGTTCGTCCGTTTGCGAATGATTCGAAGCATGGGAATAGATGTACGCAAAAGATGGTTGAATATTTGAAGTGATAGTATATTAATTCAGTCTAGGACTACGTTATGCTCGCTGCAATGGTACGGAAAATGCCATGCGTGGCCGAATATAGGAGACTAATATGCTCTTAGCTACTATCTCTTATTGGAATGGGAATTGTTATTGCCGAAGTTCACTATGGAGCAGGTCGCCACGCTGCATATCTCGACCCTGAAGTAAATAGGTTCGGCCTCAAGTTGAACTTCGTCTCGCAACCGATATACCTATGGGCCATTCCGATGGTGAAGGTGTCAGTGGGGTTCTTCTTGATCCGCATTAGCCCGTCCATCTTCTATAAGCGAGTTTTGCAAGGGGTTATGATATCTCTTTTGGCATACACTTTTGTTTGCTTTATGACCCTGGTGCTACAATGTAAAAATTTGGCTATCCTTTGGGATAATCGCATCCAGACGACGTGCTGGTCACAATCTACCCTTCAGGGGTTGAGCTACGCCAACTCGAGTCGGTCTTCCCAGCCCTCTCATTTTTATTAATTTTACTATCAAATTCGATTTATACTAACTAGCGTAGCTGTCAACATTGTCACAGATATATTCTTTGCGATCCTCCCTATTCCAATGCTTTGGAATGTCAAAATTAATGCTCGCACCAAGGCCTCTCTTATATGTGTTCTTGGTCTCGGTATATTGTAAGTTCTTTACTGTTATCAACTACTAGCCTATCATCTAATATTATTCAAGTGCTTGTGCCGCAGCCATTGTCAAAGCCGCCTTTATTAGTAACTACGGAAAAACGGGAGACTTTCTATGGGACTCGGCGAACTTGACTATATGGATCGCGTAAGTTGTTGTAAGCCCCGGATACTCATAAGCACCACTAACATCTATCTCACCAGCGCCGAAACAAACACGGGAATCATCGCAGCGTGTCTACCATGTATAAAACCAATGTTCAAGACAATATTCGATAGTTCCCTTCGATACGGATCTTCCCGCAAGAAGGACGCGTACGACCTCCGTGATTACGCTCATGGTACGGGTCATAAGGGATCCAAGTATCTACACTCACAAACGAGGACAGAGATCGACGCTCGACGCGGGGCTGTTCCGAACAGCTTGGCAGATAATATAAGCGAGGAGAGTATACTGACGCAGAAGGCTAATGGAATTACCAAGACGACTGTTGTAACGATCGACCGAAGCGTTGATGACCGTGGGGAATCGTCAGGGTGGAATAAAGACTATCCCGAGCGGGTAGTTGAAGATGTATTATAACCGAGTCAGCTTCATGATATATTAACATATCGTAGCACATACAATTCGCCAATGAGTTGATTTATCTTGCCCATTTAGTACCTTAAACATCCTTCACTTCCTCAAGCTCGATAGTTACGACTTATATAGCAGAACTACGAGATTTACACACTGGCTACCGGTAGATTACCCTTTATAAACCACTCTACAATGCGTAAAGGAGTCTTTACCTATCTCATATTTCCGTGAAAACGGCTGCACAGCAATCCTATTCTCCCCACAGCAAACTGTAATTATTATAGCCTTTCATATATACTACAACCACACATACCGTCTCGAAAAAACCATTAAAAAGACAACAGCCGAGGTATATATGCACAATTTTCTAGTGTCAACAAGAATGGTATACAATTGAAACCTCATGTTTGGGTTGATTTTGTGGGTCGGATTCCAATCCCTGTTTGAGTCTTCACATGGGAGAAGTTAAATGCATATTATACTGTTCACTCTGCCACAATATATCGTGATAATGTCTGTATCGGCGTAAAAAATATTAACAAAAAAAATGGCGGTACTGGGAATCGAACCCAGGTCTACACGGTATCAGTATATTCGCACATCCACAACGTGTTGTACTATCCACTATACTATACCACCCATGTGGTCAATGCTCAGCGCTTCGTATTTGATTTTATAAACTAGTTTAACGTCAAGGAAAATGACGATATGCTTGCGTAGGTGTGCCTTGCATGGTGTTCACATATATCCAATATCCATTTTCTCGCCAAAATTTGTACAAAGGTTTTCTGGACTACATATATCAAAGAGATATATTAAAAGTAGTAATCTTCCACCCAATTTCTGAATTGTTGTGTTGTAAGGTGGGGTTTGTCGAAATCTGCCAAGACAAAACTGGAGGCTCAACCACAAAGCAAATATAAAAGAGACTAGTGATATCTTCGACTGAATAATTACTTTCGTTTGTTTCGTAAAGTAGCAGTGATGAGGGCAATTGCCGATTATTATATCAGTTGTTAGGGGCGTCCCCACTAAACTACATTTGCTCCTTAGGGTTCTTATATCAATGTTTCTTTAGTTTGTTTCTGTTACGAATCAATGGCCCAGCAAAGAAGATGATGTTTTGAGGATCGGAATATCATAAAGCTTGCAGCGCAGCTACAAGCGCTCTTATATACACGAAAGAGCCCTGACTCAGGAACTAAGCCAGGGACGGAGTCACGATGTTATCTAGCTCTGCCAAATAATCAGTGACTCCGGGAGGTGACTATTGACCGTGACACTTACAGTATCTTATACTTGGATCACGATATCAACGTTGGTATATTCAAACCAAGACCCAACGTCGTAGCATCGGCATGCTTTCATATACGACAGCTAGCAAAGCTTAGAACAAGTTGATTCATAACTGCAGCCTTTATCACTAACCAACCGCTTTTTGCTATTCAACTTGCGGTGGCGACCCTCAATTTCCTATTGTAGGCCTCACTGGACTGTGGCTAACTATTTCTTGTCCAGGGAGATCTATTCCGTACCTATCTTCCAGCTAAGCGGGATCCGAAAGAGTAAAAAAAAAAATCGGGATTCCAATAAGAAGCAATTGACGGCGCCGTAACTGAGGGGTACTGCGAAATACGACGAATCATATTTTAAAAGTGTTGCTTCGGGACGTGCATTACAACGGAAATCTGCAGATACAGCAACGCCGCAAACGCATTGCTTCACCGCCCAACTTGGTAACCAAACGCTAACCTGACGTCGCTGAGTTCGAACGCGTCGTTTGCTTATCTGTTCGACCTACTTCAATTGGATTAGAACCAATCTAAGGTTAAAACCTCTGGACACCTCTGGGGATCGTCAAGTTACTTTGTGTTAGTGACGGTCTCCTCGTATCCTCTGAACTCTTTCCAAGTATCCCTAGATACCTCTTACGACTCGACGATATTACTTCTCCTAATTGATCAGCTTTCCCGATAACTTTGACGCTACACTTACAGCAATCAATTTTATAATACTCCTAGAGACCCCAACCGCCGTCAGCTAGAGAACAAGATGGCGTGGACATGCGGGACATGCTGGCGCGAATTCACCACGCTACGGGGCCGTGAACAACACATGAACGCGCTATGTCACGGAATACCGGAGCACGAATGTGACACGTGCTTTCGCTTCTTCAACTCCCGCAGCGCCGTCGAAAATCACATGAACGCGAAGAACCACTGGTTCCATAAATGCGGGATCTGCAGTGAAACATGGCCGGACGAAGAACAGATGAAAGAACACGAAATTGAGGATCACCTTTACTGCAGCGATTGTAACCGATTTTTCAATAATCCCAATGGCATCAAGATGGTGAGTTGGCCAACGCCTTATCCTAAACTTGAATTATTTTTTCGCTTGAGGACGTGCTTCGCGTTCCGTTCAAGTTCGGATAACTAACGTAGGACACGTCTGGTAGCATCTTAACTCTCGCGCTCATCGCGGCTACTGTATGAAGTGCCCTTTCTGCGCGAAGGATTACACATCCGCCACTGGTCTCTCGCATCATTTAGAAGGAGGACGATGCCCCAAGGCCCCATTCCTGAACGCGGATGAAATATACAAGCTCGTCAGATTCAAAGATACGGCGGGCCTCATCTCCAAGAAGCTAATCGGATGGAATGGTTCTCCCCAGTACGAGGCCACGGGGGAAGCGTGGAATGGATACGCCTTCGAGTGTTATATCTGCCATCGCGATTTCGGCTCGCTTGCTTCTCTGAACCAGCATCTTAGCTCGCCTGCTCGTAAGTTCTTGGTCCGATTTTCTTAGAGCCCGTTTGTGAGTGATGCGGTTGTCACTGACGCCTTGCCGCATGTTATAGATCGGCAAAACCTCTATCACTGCCCCAACCGGCTGGGCTGTGGTCGCGAGTTCGTATCGCTAGCTGGTCTCATGAATCATCTCGAGAGCGAGTCTTGCGGCTACACTAAGTTCGAGAACGTTCAGAGAGCTGCTCAGAACATTATGGACCCAAACCGACTCATCGCCTTTCACTGAGAGCAGCAGCAGGATCTATCAGCCTATTTCGAGCATTAGAGGTAGTCTCGAGTTCATTGGGTTCACTGACGAAGTCTTGCGAGGAGACTTACCTACCAATAGTCAGGACTCTTGCCCCTTTCAGTTATCATAAGTTTCAGGACCTTATTTCCTAGTAATAAGTTACGAAACAATTAATACAAATTGGCACCGAACTCAGAACTCCCTATGAATCGTAAGCTTGTTCCTATCATGTAGGAAAGGCGTGTCACTTGTACCACTACCGTTAGTGATAGATTTCCAAGTATAAAACCTATAATTAGTCATTTATACCTAGGTAGCCATGGGAAACCCCCAATTCTGGGTAGTTCGTCTATCGGTTTATGTGGCAGTAGGTCTCACGGCTCCGTCTCCCTATCTCTACACTCCCTGACCTGTATGCTGGACACGTCCCGATATTCTGTTGTTACCATGTCGTATTTTGGCAGACCATAGTTGACCTTCCGAGCAATCGAGCCCGGCAATAGGGCCGATCTGAGTACTACCTCTCATGGCTTCCGCCGATGCTATCACAACTTGTCGGTGCACGATCGCCTCACGTAGGGACGGACAAACCAACCGAAAGGTCTATGAGTCGTCAAAAGGGGTATATGAGATTAAGTTGCCTTGGCACATCACGTACTGGGCCAATCGGTAGTAAACGCTACCTCACTGAACTCTCGTGGGGTATACTTCAATTGTCCCGGTACCACTAGACATGTACGTCCGCCTCAATTGCGTGCCCGATGCGACGCAATGTTCGCAAGTGATACCGGCGCAGGGCAATGGTCACCTACCTAAAGGAGCAAGTGTGACATGTGACTGGATCTGGACCGTTTCAAACTTATCTTGTGTTAGATTTCCCGCAAGATATGCCGGGGTCTGCATGGTCTTGTCGATGTCTGGGATGCTTCGCGTTTTGTTACATAAATCTTATGATTTTCCTTTTTTGAACAAGGCGTCCAGATAGTTGTAGCATCACTTATTTGCTCGTAAGCTTTGCATGTAGCGGTCAATTTCTCATACTCCATGAGCTACGAAGGTCCGGGCCAAAAGTCTTGCACACATTGCTTAAGTAAGCCACGTGTGAATAGAAAGGAACCATACGGTATTACGTTGGTATGTAGCGCCTACCATCACTATAAATATAGTGGAGAGCTTCCTAAAACTTAACGGAAGGACCACTATCCGACCCCTAAGCTAAGACAAAGCTAATACAGTGCCGATAGTATCAAAGACGTTGAATTGGATTGACAGGGATCTGGGCATGTGCAAGACTTTTGGCCCGGACCTTCGTATTGATGTTGGGTCTCAATACCTAATTAACTGTACCGCAACCTTCAAATGAGGTTCCTACGGCGGATATTAGATATGGCGGGGTACAGAGACGATCCGACTCAATGATTGGTGACAAGAGCTCGGGGCTGCTCTGGACTTTGGGTTCTGGACACGCTATGACCGTTCTAAAAGTCTTATCCCTGAACGCACGTGGGCAGTAATGGATTCCTATCCTCGTTTAATAGCTCTACACAGCATGGATATGCTCTTTTTGTAAGAACACGGCTGGATTTGCTTACGGCGTCTTCGAATGTGGATAGTTTGCTCGGCAAAATAGGTATTGTTTTTGTTAAAATCGTTGCCGAGCCCGTTTCTGTTTAGTACCGTGATGATCCGCCTTGAAATTCTCCGACGTATCCTGTCCCCTGGTAGCGGAGCTTGGCGAATTAGTAGGTAACTGCAAACTGCGTGCGATACAACTGCGCCACGACCTAACATGAAAGTCAATCTTTCCTGTTTCCTTGCCTTAACCATCACGGCGGGTTTTCTACGCCTCGATATGCAGGAGTCTGATTCGATTTGTAGTATTTGTCTTTTTGCCCGCAGAAACGCTAGGGGAAAGCCGGACTCGAATCAGTTGATGGAAGTTTGTACGTAGGGTACGTAGCAAACATGTAACACTTGTATAAGAACAGGCCATACATTTTGAAACCCAAGTAGTGGTTGGATACGTTTGAAAAGGCCGTCTGATGTACCTAGCCAGTCCGGCCTAAGCTGCATCGTGAAGCCACCTAGCTTTGAGGCGGTCGGTGTTGCCGGGGGTGGTGGGGTGGCATGCTTTAGGTTGTCTACCCCTAGGTTGTCCGCCCCGGAAGGTTGGGTCGATGGTAAATCTTGGAAGTATTTGAGTCGCCGATGGGAATAATCTATAAGCAAACTCGAGAAGAAACTGAAAGGTGATCTTGACGAGTGACTTTCATGTTCATCCCCTTACCTCTAGGAGAATAGAAGTACAATATCGACATATCGACAATGATACCTTATAACTCGAGTCATAATTCCTAATTGGTCCTGGGATCCCACGGGAGGGGATTACTGTAGTAGTCTGCGTTCTGACCTGCATATTGTAGCCTGTGACCCCGAGGACTGGGATGACTAGGATCAGCGGGGAGGACGGGCGGCGAAGGAAGCCGTACCTATCAAAGTTGATAGAAGCCCATCATCACAAACTTGGGCGGTTCTGGATATGACGTTCCATGGGCAAGGAAGAAGCTCCTCCAACATTTGACTTGTATGTGAAGTATGTGAAAAGCACCTTATTTTTCCTTTTTATTTGACGGTTTCTCCCGCAGTATGTAAGTGATACCCGAACCCGAACGGCTGCATGATTATTGGATTGTTAGAAGTAGTAGTTTTCGAATCATTCGTGCACCTACTATGTAATCATCTGCGACTTTTAGGTATGTGATCCAGTATGTCGGGAGAAAAGGCAAAACCTTTGCTTTTTTCAAGGCAGTAGAACCATCTAATTGATACATTTCTGTAAGGCTCGAGCCTAACTATTGGACGTCAGCTTGAGCTTTACTGAAGCCTGAGGGTCAATAAAGCTAAATGCAAGCGATGTGTAAACTTTTCGAAACCTTCAAGCTCGTTGATGCCCGACGTCATTTTGTGACAAGTCTCAAAAGACTTTCTTTTCTGTCACAGTCTTCATGGTGTCTGGTCTGATCTTGCAATTATTCTATTACAAGCGAATGCTACATTACGTTTCTCTCCACGTCTCCATCGGCCTACTTTTGCTACTTACCCACTTGTAAATTGTAAAAAGTAAATGATTTATTTTTTACGGAATTTGTAGGTTCCCCAGATCTTTAAAAAGTTGATATTGATCCTCGATACCGATCTTTGGAAAACTCGTTTATTATTTCTTGCATCGTGGTAAGCTGGTAAGCTGGTAAGCGGGGAAGAGATGTCTTGTTTCGTCGATCAGTTATCCGATCTTTTTTTTTTTTGTTCCGTTTCCCCGGCGTTCACGAGAAGTTTGTTGTTTCTAGTCTTTCGGGGATTATATTTAGGGTGTTATATGTCGATGATCTACAAATCCCGAGGCTCGAGCGCAAAGCTATACCCAATGAAGGGGGGCACGACTTTGAAGAAATTGGCGAATTAAACGGCGTTTCCGTCATGTCAAAGCTAGTGCCACTAAGCCCCTAAAGACCCTAAGACCCCTTTCTTACCCCACTAAGGAGGGTAACACCCCCACTATCAACGCCTGCTATCACCGCTGTTGTCATTCCTGCCGTCGCTGCTTGCCGTCGCTACCACCGCTGCCACCGCTACCACTAACCCTACTTACGCCAATTACCACCACGGTGGTTTCCCATTTCATTACTGTACAGTGAAACCTCGCCATAACGAATTGGAAAAAATAAGAGGTTAAATTCGTTATATAGTAAATTCGTTATAGACCATAATTCTCCACTTAAAACTGGGTCCCCGTAAAAGATATTTCAATTTATTAGTAAATGTTATTTATTTTCTTGTATATAGTACATATCAATGGTTAATTGCTTAATATTGAAGGTTTTTATTTTTTCGAATTTTAACGTTTTTTTTTTAAGTTAAGTGCTTGTCACGTGAGTACTTGTCACGTGAGTATTTGTTTCGTGAGTGTTAAATTTGGATATAGTAATAATGTTGTTACTAACCAAAACACCACGAATTTTCCCACGATATTTAATTTTTACGAATTTTTAATTTCATTTTTATTAAATTAAATTAAATTTTAAAATTAAAATCGTAATTTTAAAATTAAAATTTTAAAATCCATTTAAATAAAATTATTTAAAATTTATTAATTTTTAAATTTTACATTTTTTATAACGAATTTAATAAAATTTAATTTAAAAATTAACGAATTTCGTTATATAAAAAAATTCGTTAAATTACATATAAAATTTAAAAAATTAATATTTTAATTCGTTATTTTTCGGAAATTTAAATAAAAATTAAAAATTAATGTTATTTATTTTTTTATTAAATTAATTTCGTTATTAATTTTTAATATTTTTATATATATTTTTTTGAAAAATTAACGTGTTTTTTTGTGTGTTTTAACGCGTTTTTATTTGAATTGATATTTTTTTAAATATATTAATTTATTATGTAAAATTTAATAATTAATGTAATATTATATATAATTAAATAATTAATTTTATTTTTATTAAAATATTATAAATATTTAAATTTAAAAATATTAATAAATTTAAATTTATTTAATTTATTAATAAATAAATTAAATTTAATTTAATATTTTATATAATTAATATATTATTGATAAATTAATTAAAAATAATTTAAAATGAATTTAATTTTAATAATTTTAACGAAAATAACGAAAATAACGAATTTAATAACGAATTTAATAATAATAATAATTTTAATATTTTTTAAATTAATAATACGAAATAAATAAATATTAATATTATTTTTTTTAAATATTAAATGATATTTTTATTAATAAAGTTTTTATATAAAATAATAAAAAAATGAAATTTTTTAAAATTTATTTATATAATCATTATATTAATAAATATATATTTTATAATTTTTTTTTTAATAAATTAATAATAATTATTTTTTTAAAATTTTAAAACGGTTATTTTAATTGTAAATTAATTAACCATATTTAAAACGACGTTATTAAAATTTTTTTTAATTTTTTATTTTTTTATTTTATAAAATAATAATTTATTTAAATTAATCGTTATTTTAAATAACATTATTAAAAATTAAATAATATAATAAAATTTTATTTAATTAATTAATAAAATTTTATAATAAATATAATTAAAATTTACGTTTTTATCATTTATTTAATTTATATAAAAATTAATTTTAATAAAAAATAATAAAATTATTAACGATTTTTAAAATAAATTTTTAACCATTTTTTTTATAAAATATTATTTTAATTAATAACGTTTTTTATTATTATTTTGTAATTTTATTATTTAAAATTTTGATATTATAAAATTTATAACGTTTAAAAAAATTAATTCGTAGTATTAAATTTTTTTCGTCGTTAATTTTTTAATTTGAGATTATTTAAATTTATTTGTTTTAATTAATAAAATTATAACGAAATTTTAAAGTTATTATTTAAAAATAATTAAAATGAAAAATAAATTAATTAAATTAAAATATAAAAATTAAATAGTAATTTAATTTAGTTATTTTATATATTAATATTTTTATTAATAAAAATAAAATTTTTAACGGTGTTAAATCATTAATAAATTTATTATTAAAATTAATGTTTATTTAATTAATTATAATTTTATTATTAAAATAATTATTTTAATTATAATTTAATTAATATTATTATACGTATATAAATAATTTATTTATAATAATTCATTTTTTATAATATTTTAAAATATAAAAAATAATTATAATAAATATTACGAAAATTAATAATAAAATTATTAATAAATTTATTAATTTTAAAAAAAATAAATATAAAAAAAAATGTTATTATTAAAATAATGTATTCGCCGAATTTATTTACGATAAATTAATTACGTAATTTGTTTTTTATAATAATAACATTTATTTATTATTATTTACGGTTTTTTTAAAATACGAAATATTAATTTATTATAAACGTAAATAATTTGTAAAAATGTTAATTAACGTTATAATCGTTAAATAATTTTTTGGTAATAAAATTAAAAAAATATTATTATTTTTAATGTTTATATATAATTATAATCGTTTTATAAAAAACGTTAATATTAAAAATTAATTTTATGTTAATATAAATTTTAATTATAATGTTTATAAATATAATGGCATTTAAATTTTTATATTTGATTTTTTATTAAATTTATTAATTTATTTATTATTTATTTTAATATATATTAATTAATATTTTAATAAATATTAATTTTACGAATAATTTTATTTTTTAACGTGAATTTATACGAAAAATTAATAAAAAAAACGATGTAATTTATTTGATAAATTAATATTAACGAACATTTTATGAAAAATTATATATAAATTTTATTATTAAATTTACCGTTTTTTCAATTTAATATTAAATAATAAAAAAAATCCTATCATTTATATTCGAAAATAATTTTTAATTAAATAAAAAAATAAATTTTTATAAAATAATAAAATTTTTTAATTAATGTAAATGTATAATTTATTTAAAATAATTTTTAAATATGGTATATAAATTAATAAAAAAAAACCATTAATAAACGAAATTATTATAAAATTATTAAAAATATAATGTAATATTATATAAAATTATTAAATATTAAAATATATGATATAAAATAAATATATAAATTAATTAAAAATATTATTATAATTTATATGAAAAAAATAATTTAATAATATATTTGAATTTTAAATTAAATTATAAATAAAATTTAAAAAAATATTAATATTTAATTTAATTTAATAAATTTTATAATAAAAATAAATTTTAAAATGCGTAATATTTAATTAATTATAAATATGTATTATAATATATTAAATTGACAAAATTTTATATTAAATAAATGGAAAAGTGTTTAAATGTTATGCTTTGATACGTTAATCTATGTGGTTTGTGAAGCGCTAATTTTTGGCCCCTGTTTGGGCCTCCGAGGGATAAAGTGAATTCGTTATATATTAGATTCGTTATGGCAAGGTTTTACTGTATCACAGTACGTACCCCACCCTAACCCGGGATACAGACTAGGATCAAGGAATTGGACAGGGATCCGTGGGCGAAGATACAAAACCACATGCAGCTTATTGCAACTTGTACCTGCCCCAGCCGTCCGGGTTGGAATCACCGCTGTCGATTTTCTGTCTATTTTCTGTCTTCTCGCCTTGGCTCAAATTTAGTTCACGTCTCTCTATTTTCTTCTTCGTCTCTCAACTGTTAGAAACCTCTACGTCGGTCCCTACCTTAACATATGAACTAACCAATCCTTTACTTCGTAATAGTTTTCTAAAAAATCGAACTTATCATTTTCTTCTCCGTCCTCGTCCTCGTCTTCGTCCTCATTTTCTTCTCTATTTCCACCACCTCTTTTGGGATATTCGCTACGAATTTAGTTCGACTGCTTCCACCAGTTCCACCTTGTTCTAAACTTTTTGCTTTGCATACAACCTAATCTATTTAACTCATTGGGTTGGGCTTTGCGTCCGAGCACACGTTTCGACAACTTCCAATTCCATCCGCATCGTAGCGCATCATACATCACATCCTTCAATTTTCACTCACATACTCTCTCTCCCTCCCTCTCTCATATCTTTTACCTTTTGCATATTTACCCGACTCGAACCAACACCTGATTCTGTTTTCTTCCTATCGTATACAAAAGTCATTCTTTTGGATCTCCTGTCATATCGTCTCGTTCAAACGAGCTTAGCCTGGCATCTACCGTTACGAACTTCCATAATTAAACCCCTAAGATACTTATCCCTTCACTAATTACCCGGTGGACTGGCTCAGTTGCTGAGAGAGCTATAAATTCCGTCTTATAGGACAATTTAAACAGCGGTTAGACCCAAACGGGGAAAACCCGTTAAGTGTCAGTGGAGCATCGCCAAGTAGGACCTGTCGTACCCTGCAGCTTGCAGCTCCCATCCTACACGTATGGAAGGCGAAGGGGGAAGAGTAGAAGAAAATTGCCTGTGATTTCGTCTTTTGCTACATTACCTGCATCACGCATACCGCCATTATTTTCGAACCTTACAGTCCTTACCGCCTTATTCAAGAGCAGTAGCCCTCCGATAACGAACCCTATATCCTACATACATCCCCGTTCGCTCACCGTGACGAACGATCCGTCTTAATCTAGCTGGTTAGCTAGCTACACCGCTGTCTGTGTAAAGGAGATTCAAAAAGGAACAGTAATAGAGAAAAAAAAAGTCAGTAGACAAGAAGAAGAGAGCAAGAAGAATAGAAGCGGAAATGCATCACAGTCAACAGCAAAATCAACCACAATCACCTACTTCGCAACCACCGGTGCCCATATCGATTACAATATGCGGTGACGGAGGTTGTGGTAAGTCGTCCATAACTCTTCGACTAGTACGCTCTCAATGGACATCCGAGTACGACCCGACCATCGAAGATAGCTACAGCATCACCAGGCGGATCGATGGAACCACCTACCACCTATCTCTAACCGACACGGCGGGACAAGAGGAGTATCGGGGCATGTGGGCGTCATCCAACCTAAGTGCCGATGCCTTCCTTCTCGTTTACGATATCACGTCACTCGACAGTCTCGATGCCTTGGATTATTTCAACGACCTCATAGACATGGAAGCGGAAACGCGTCTCGATAACGCAGCACGGGCTCGGCGGGCCGGCCTGGGAGCTGGAGGAAGCGCAAGAAGAGGTAGTATAGGGCTAGGAGGAGCCGGTAGCGGTGCGAGGACAATCCCGCCAGTCAAGATTGTAGCCGGCAACAAATGTGATTTGCAAGAATCACGGCAGGTGCCAGCGGCTCAGGGGCTCGAATGGGCGCGGAAACGCGGCTGCGGTTTCATGGAGACTAGTGCTCGGCTCGAGGTCAACATCGAAGAGACATTTGCCCTCATCGTCCGTCGTGTCGTCGAAAGTCGTCGTCTTGCCGAAATGGGTGTCCTTGATAACACCGATATGGACCGCCGTGGCGTTACGAAGCCTTTAACACCACTCGGTGATAGTGATGATCGCGATACAGATACGGAAAAGCCTAAACGCTCCGGTCTAGCAAGAGGTCCACGATTTGGTGATAGTCAAAAATTAGGCTTTGGAAGCAGGGGAAAGGATGGGTTCTGGAGAAGCTTACGGTGTTGGTAGGGCGGGGTGTGTCCTCTTGTTCTTTGGACGTGTTGGTCGATTACAGCGCGAAGCGAGTGGAGTTAAAAGGGGCTTACGGCTAAGGTGCTATTTTGAACTTTCAACACAAAGAGCTAAGCGAGCGAGCGAGCGAAAAAGCATTGATATTCTGAATTGGAGCAAATTAGTGCTACAGAGGCACTGTTGGGATACCTAACGAGTTCATGAAGCTGCTTTTTTTTGGGCGCGGACGGATTGCTTACACTGAGCTCTCGTCGTTCAAGTCGGTTGTCGATTTTGACTTTGGCTTAGACAAGTGTATTGGCTGGAGGAAGAGGGCGAGCGGAGTTTTTCCCTGAGACAACTTGTTTGTATGCCAGGGCTACACAGGCGTTTATATGGTGGCAAGCGAGATGGTGAATACACATTGGGGTCTACATTTTGTTTCATCTCCATCTTTCATTTTTAAGGTCTCGTTGCTGTTGGGTTCCTCCCTTTTGGGCTCGGCCTGCATATTCGGTGTATGGGAGGGATAGTAAAAGTATAGGCACTTCGCGTGGCATAATAATATCTACTACTACATATTTACGTCTTACAACCTGATAATCCGTGATGTATATTAGGGTGGGGTGAAATCATACCGTGTATAATTAGAGCATTCTGATGAGCAGCACATGTATGTATCATGGTTGAAGACAACATTTTGGAACTGTTCTATTAACTAAGCTATCTATAATCTATAAAATATCTCTTCAGGAGTCTTATGAGTTTATCCAACTTTCCTCCATAGCAAAACCAAGGTATCTTTATTCAAATGTTCCAGCGACTCATCAATCTCTCCGGACTAGTCCATCCTTTACAGATCATCCCAACCCCAATCCTCCTCCAGCTTATTACCTGATTAACTAACCGACTTATCGATTCATACGCTTACACTTATTTTTTCATCCAATCATTCGGCGGTATCAAGAAGCAAAAGGGGTAAGGAACAAGAAAAGGGGTAAGGAGAGAAGGGAAGAAAACAAAAGGCAGAATAGCAATTCGACCCGGACGGTCTTCACGGTCGAATCCCCACAGCCGACCCGATCACCATAACCATCATAACGGTCCACAACCCAATAGCCACGTCTCCCAGCGTCTTTTTCACCGCGAGGGACGTAGCCATCGCCATACCGCTCGGCATAGGCGAGTGCCAGATCTCTTTCGTCTTAGTCGGTGCCGCGGCCGCGGGAGCGACTGCGGCGTTACCGTTACCAAGACCGTTACCGACGCCGAGACCGAGGCCTTGGCTCGCGGGCGCCGCGCCCGGGATGGGGTAGTTGGCATAGTTGACGCCACCGCTGATGCGAGGACCGCTGGTAGTAGTGGTAGTGGTGCTGTTGAAACCCCAGCCCGCGGCGCCGAAACCTACGTTCGGAAAGGCGTTTTGCTGCTGCTGCTGCTGCTGCTGATATCCTTGAGGAGGGGCTGGGGCAAAGGGAACGGAGTAAGACGTGGTAGTGATAGAGGAGGAGGAGAATGTCGGGGGAGAGAAGGGGAAGGTAGACAGGATGGATTCAGTGGATGCAGATGCGGTCCATGGGAGAGGGGAGGAATATGCGTTGATATAAGCTGTGTTAGGGACTGTGGTGGTTATTTGTGTTGTCGAGTTCATAGTAGTGATAAAAGTAGCTGATGCCGACTCGGTCATATGGGTCGCCTCTGCTATCGTCACATGCTCTATGGGAGCTGATACAGCCGTGCTCGAGATGGGACGGGTGGTAGTATATTGGGCCCGACCCTGTGTGTGGGAATGTATCGTGATTGGGACTGGAGCTGGAGATGCGGGAGGAAGAATGTCGCCTGGGCAGAACGTCGTCACGACTGTCACGTGGCTTGTAGCTACGCGACGGCCAGCCGTATACGTGACGAGATGAACGAGCGTACTCGTGAAAGTTTCCGTAGCGGTGATGATCTCAACATGCTTCTGCTGCGCTTGATCCTCGTCCTCATCACAGTCGTCACCTTCGGGTAACGTTGAACCAGGCCGAGGGGCTGCACTCGCTTGCTTCTTAACAGTGGCGGTAGTAGCAGTCGCGGTTCTCGTCTTGAACGCAGTAGAGAGAGCAGTAGAAAACACGGTAGAGAAAGAGAACACTGTACAATCACACCCCGGGTCGTAAACGGGTATGGTTGTCACAGACGAAGGAACCTTCTGTGCTGGCGCCGCCAATTCGCAGGACCCAGGGATATTAGCCGCTGCGTCTGGTCCTGCTGGAACAGGGACCAGGTTAGAGCCCTCACCGCAAGAGACGTAGTTAGCCATGTATAACGCGTTGTTGTCTTGGTCGAACGTCACTTTTGAAATTGTCAGCTGTCTGAATTTCCATACCCTGCCCTGGAGGGCCCTTTGTATCGTGGAACGTAGCACTTACCATAGGCTCCCCTTAAAAATGTATCTCCCAAGATCCACACGCCAACATCACCCGTATACCACGCGCCGAGAAAGCATTCGTTGCCACCGTACCAGATAAAGTCGCTATAACTAACGCTTATCTTAACTTTATTGTTACCATCTCCGCGGAGCTCAAAATCCACACGGCCCTCAGTAGTATTCCGCAGGTCACACGGCACTTTGTATCCGCCATTTCCATCCCGTTCAGCCCCTGGGAACCCGGCGGCTATAGCCGAGACTACGGACTCTGGAAGTAGAGACAGCGTGGTTCCCGAGTCGACGACGACTTGTAGCGGTAGGTTGGAGTCATTGATAGCCTTGATGTTTTGAGAAAAGGCATTCGCAGAGCCGGAACCAGAACTAGAAGAGGGGACTTGGAGAGTGATTGAGTTCAAAGTCGCAACATAGTGTCTGAAACAGTTAGATGGTGTGTAGGAAATAGGGGATATAAGGGAACAGGAAGGCATACGCATCATTGGGATCCGTGGGGACCTTCGCTAGGTTACCCGCATACTTATTCGTATCGACGCCTCCAAATACCATTTCTCCAGTGATGGCAGCTTGCTAAGTGTTAGTCGTCATATCTTCATACACAGCTCTAATTTGCTTTGTATAGCAGAAACACTTACAAGTCGGCCCAGGCTGAGCACCCAAATCCAAACTAAATAATTTGCTATCCGTATACCCCTGTGCAGCCAGCGAGTCTACGATAGATTCATATTCAATGACGCCGTGCCCCTTACCATGGCCCAAGCCTAGAATACCAAACCAGACATCGCTGGACGCATTTGAAACTCCAAATTGTTGACTCGGAAGTTTAGCCCCTAAATTTCTGTCATTAGCAAACGGCCTTCCAAGAAGCTATCATTAGATACCGCCCCTCTCTTTGCAGGTTTAACTGTAAAACAACCCGCACCCTACTTACCAGAGATAAACACATCGTCCTGATGGTAAGTACCAGATGCGCTCCCAAGCCCGTACTGGATCTTAAAAGTCTTATTCAAATTCTTCGACGTGGGCGACAGCGCGGGATCGTAGTGCCCGAACTCATCGCAGTACTGGTGCACGTTCGTCGCGCCGCAGTCCGGGTTAACCCAGAGCTCGAACGAGCCCGTGTCCAGCAGCACGTTGACAGTCTGCGGGTTATCCCCCGTACCGATCGTCACTGTTTTTTTTTTTGGCTTGGTCAGAATGGAAGCTCGCTCCGAGTGAAAAGCAAGATGAGAAGGAGAAGCTGCTCATTACATTCGGCAAAGTACGCCGCACCGTAGACGCCTAGGACATCGGATCCGAAGTACCGCTTGGCTAAACTAGGCGTCCCGACGCCTTTATGTTCGACCTTCCTCAGGGGTAGCGAGAGGACTTGGTGAGAGCTCTTAGGAAAACTCGTCGCATTGACCGGCCCATTATCATGCGTTCCATTTAACAACGACTTGTTGAAGGTAGTCGCCCGTCCCACGCCGACTAGCGTAGAAGCAGCAATAAAGAAAAGAGGGTTCGAAAACGACATGCTACGTCGCAAGATATTTCAGTCAAAGTCTTTTTGGTATTTTTCGCAACGTCGTAGTTGCAAAACAAGCCAGTGCACAGAAAGCGCAAAGGAAAATCCATCGTATCTCATTGAGGGACGCATTATGAAATATAGATATTAAACCGTTAAGTCGTGGAATTTGAATGCGATAACTAGGAGACGGTTGTCGCTAAAAGAAGTCAACGTTAAATTACTTTGAAGAATGGAGGGGTTCATTCCCCAAGACATTCTTTTTTCCTCATGCGATCCCGCGCGGGAGCACATGGTAAAGATACGCCATTCCCCAAGACATATACGTCGATATGGCAACGAGGGGTTCTAGAAGAAGGGCGAGCCATTGGCTCCATGCCAGTGGAAGTCCAGGTTCCCTTCTCCCCTAGATCGTAGTTGGCATGCGATCTCCCTCATTGGGGTATCATGCCCTTCGTCGATCGAACAACCAAGCTGAATTGCTAATTGTGTCCTGGTCAACGGAGCTGCGCGACAGATACATATGATTTAGGAATATGGTTCTAATTAAAGATAATATTACTTCAGCCAAGCTGAAGGGGTTGGGTAGATGATAATGTCAATCTTATGATAAGTCGTTGGAGGTACCTAACTAGGTAAAACTCTACGACCGGGCGAGCACAACATGCACAAGCGGAAACACACCGAAAAAAAAAAGACCAAATCTACCTGTATCATCGGATCACCCACCTGGGTTGCTGCTGCTGATTCCGCCGCTGCTGTTCCAGGCTCCGTACTCTAGACTCCTTTCCATCCATCTTGCGCCAACGCCACCCACTAAATATGCATTTGCACATGTGCTCGGTAATTATAGAGCACTTGTGATGATGTATGCGATGTAATGCCTGTCTGTCTATGCCTCGTCCTGGTCCCTCTGGTTGACCCAGTCGCGCCATCGCTTGTATTCCGAGTATAGGAGTGACTTCTTCTTGCCTTGGTAGCGTACGACTTTGAGGTCGACACTCTGCCACTTGTCCTTGCGGCCCGCCCAGCCGGCTTTGCGCATCAGACTGACCAGCGTTTCCTCTTTCGTCCACCCTTGCTCGGCTGCAACGTCCGGCAGGTAAGTTGCACCGTAGCGACGACCCCGCTCCGAGAAGCTTATACGCAGTCCGTGCTTACCGATCTCCCAGTCCATGGGATCTGCGCAGTCTTCGAAGTCGGTTAAGAGCGTAACAGCAACCTCGAGGGATGGAAGCTCCCGCTTGCTGATGGGGTCGAAGCGCATGTCATTGATAGCTGAGGTTATGGCGTAGGACGATAACCCTTCGTCGAGCTCCTGCGCTTCGAAAGTTCCAATGCAGCCTCGTAAGGAAGTATTACCGCTACGCGGGGATACAGTGTTCCAGGTTACAAATAGCGGGGATTCGGTAATAATGGTCTCTGAGAGGGAGTCTGTCGAGGTTGCGGTTGTATCGGTAGCAAGGGACATAGTTGAACCCGAAGAGGGTGAAGACGTATTGCTTGATTCGGAGGACTCGGAATCTGCTAGTCGTCTAAGGGCAGGATTTTGCTTCTCGTGTTTGCTCGAATCCTCGATACCGGCTCCAGCATCTTTCTTGTACTCGTTCCATGCATCTACGACCTCGTTAAGGCTCATGGACTTGCGACCTTCAAGGTACGCAGCAAGAGTCTCAAAGCAATAGAGACAATGCGGAACAGTAGCCATGGTTGATTGCTGCTTGCTGATATTTGTCTTTTCTTGAGGGCGGTTGTAGACGCGATAGACGGCTAAGCAGCTGGTGAGCCGATAGGGAAGAGGGCAGAAAAGGCTTCGAGGAATTAAGATAACCGAAAATGGATTCAAGTGAGCGAGTGGAAGTTGTAAGAGGGGAGGATCGGAGGCGGGCGGGTGGATCAAGTACTAAATGATCTCTAGTAGTAATATTTGCATTAGTGGCAGTAGTGGTAGTAGTGGTAGTAGTTGCAGTGCTTGCGGTGGTTGCAGTTGGGTTGCGATAAGGAATCGGCCATCTTGAATCGTCTGACACCCCGCTTTCCTTACCTTTTTGTGTTAGCAGTTGGAAACTAGTACATACTACCTTATGTAACTTGCGCGTGTTGGGCACTATCTGTACGTGCATCTGCATAGACTTAAGCATACAGAATAGACGATGCACAACTCTGTTCATAATCTTTTAGCACTCCATCAAGGTCCTACTAAAAATAGCCTTACTCCAAGCGATGGTGGGGGACTTTTAAGTTTAATAAAACACTAGTAGCCTCATTTTCCCCTCAGCTCCAGCGCTTCCATCCAAGGTTGTGTACCTACCTTACCATCTTTGCACCTTTTAATGCAAATTCCCCAATGTTGGTCGATTGAAAGAGGGGATGCTAGAATTGATTCTTTCTTTCGAGTGGAGACTAACTGATGATGTCTAGATACCCGGTAGTCTGGATATTTCTACCGTCTCTTACATAGACTTGGGAACTTATGCTCCTGATTGCATTCAACTCAAACCTTCTCCCGAATCGACTGCCTAACACAAGGTTGCCTAGTCATTTAGGCTGGCTCAATTTTAATAGTTCTCGGGAACTACGGCACCCAGACTTTGAATAGAGCATACTAATATCACGCCGGCGACTTATAGCGCAGGGGTAAATATAGAAGTTAGTGGCAACTTTACGGTTAGGAAGAAGAACGTTTAAAAGCCACGAGTAAGCCGCTTAGATAGCCCCGGAATATCCGCAACTCTCAGCGCAATAGTGCCGGTGTTAAGTTGGTGATGGCTTGATACTCTTCCTGTGCGGGCGTTATCCAAGAAGAGCTGGAACCAAGTCATATATCTTAAGAGTATGAGTATATTCAATAATCCTTCAGCCACCAGCGATGACGTCCCCTTCCCACGGGAGTCCCTGGAGGTCTTCGTAATAGCTTTTATTCATGCCAGCCTGTTCTCGGGCTTCAATATTGAACGGACCCTTCACAGCCCCTCTAAAGTGTTTCTGCACGTTACTTCGGAATACTTGCACCGGATCTGTGCCTTCTTGCTGACAGATCCAGGTGAGCCACCTATGTCCCGTAGTGACATGCGTAATCTCATCGTTATGAATAACGTTCAACGCGTCGACGCTCTCGGCGTCTCTGGCGTTTCGGAACTTCTCAATTGTCCTTGGGTTAACATCAAGGCCACGCGCTTCGTGGACAAGCGCGATGACGCTTATCCTCGCACGCAGGTCGTGCGATGTCCGTACGGCAGACTCCCATAAACCGTGGTGGACAGGTAGAGCACCAAAAAAGCTTCCCAGCTCCTCCAGCCTTGCTCGTAATAAAGAGAAATGCTTCGCCTCATCATTCGCGACCTTGAGCCAATCATAGAAAAATGTGCGTGGTAGTGGATGCGGACTGTCATTCTCATCCCGTGCTGTCGTTTGAAACGAAGCGAACCTGATCATGATATCGATAGCTAAATCGATGGCCCACTGCTCGATGTTTGCCAAAGCGTGGAGCATCATGATCCTGTTTTTAAGGTTGCCTCCCTTGCGAGCTCTGGGCATCTGCCCCGGTTTCAGTTGGGTCTGGTTTTGTCTTGGCGGTTCTTGGGGAGGTGCCACGGTGCCAGCCCCAATATCCATAGGTGAAGATGTCTGTTCACGTGTTGCAAATAATGAGAAGAGATGCGTCGTAAGTTCGATTTTATGCTCGGGATTAGATGTGTTTAGAATGTGATTGCACCAATCGCAGAGGCTCGCATTCTCGCTAAGATATTTTGCAGGACCTGAGGGATCAGTTCTAGGACCATGTTTAAATTTCACTTTCTCGCTGACGGGCTCGATCTTGTCGAGCAGTAAATTCTCGGCTCCTGCAATTTGTATGCTCACTCTTTCATCTTGAACGGTGACCGGAAATGTGCAGGCTTTGATACCGTAACTAGACTCACCGGTCTCTACGTTAAAGTCATAGGCATGCCACGGGCAAGAGGCAATGTAGGATGAGTCCTCGATATCTATGTGAGCCTCAGCCATCGGCCCACCAGCATGAGGACACTCCGCCTCCATAGCATAGTAATTCCAGGCATCTGGACTCTCTGCAGCTGGTAGTGCTACATTGTCTGGCCGATCAATTTTTGGTAATCGGAAGAGAACAAGGCGCTTGCCATTAGAAAGTGTTATTGAATGTCTGGTATGTCGGAGGTCCTGTAGACGACCAAGATTAATAACAGACATCGTGTGGACACTCAGACCACGAGGTAAGTTCCAATTTCGGTGCACAAGATTTGGAATAGCTTGCCACCGCCGGCTTGGTAATTTTGATAGTGAAAATGTTAGGGGTGCTGAAACTTTCGGTCTAACACCCAAGAGCTTGAACATGGCTCTTAGCTGAGTACCAAATTATTGTCATTTCTGGGATTCGAGATGAACAGAAATATTCCAAATGTTCTTTGAGGCTAAATAATTTTAACGTGGCTGTGTTATGTGGCTCAACTACCTTTTTGGAGGTACATAATGAATGTACATGAGGTTAGTGTGTGTACAAGGGTACAAGGAATAACCCGAAAATCAAGGGGGGTTAAGAAAGGCAGCGGTCTGGATTTTTTTGATTGATTTCGTCTCACCTTTTTCGCATTGACCTTCAAAAACCCCAACGTTCCGAAAAACACTATGGTCCAACTCTTGATGACGAATCTTCTTGAATCTACCATAATACTTTCGCCAAGGAGCTTGTTCCCCTCGAAATTTTAATCATGACCCAGTTCTCCTTCTCCGGGTTCATCTTGGAACACGGAATGATGGAGTGCCGTCCCTGATCGGCTCTTCGATGCCAAGATTGTTTGGCTGTTTACACCCGCAGCGTTGCATTGCAGCGGCCCCGATGCTACAGCGCGGCTCAAATAAGCATTGCAAGTCGTTACAGCATCGTCTCATACCCTTGCTCGTCAACGACCTCCGCGCGTCTCGCCCAGTTCTTGTCTAGTTCTCGTCCAGTTCTTGTCCTCTCTAGCTTCTTAGTATCCGCCTATTAAACTTCTTTTGAGAGATCTTGACAGTAGATCTATACCCCAGCGGGGCAGACGGCGTTCCTGTCATCTGGGATTACGAGGGTCTGTTGTTTGTTTCTTCCAGAACAGTGAGAGTTCTAGGCCACGCTAGAGCGAGTCTCATCCTAGACCTCCCTGCCAATTGTTTCCTGATCAAGTAGTAATGACGGGAAATGCGCTATCCGAACGTCTCATGTAGTCTTGTCCGTCGAAGATCAGTATTGGAAAGGTAACGCTTGAAGGGCGCTTGCTTGCCTTCCGTAGATATCATGACTTCGCCCCAACGTAACCATACAAAAGGGCATCTAGCCCACGTCCCATTTCGTGTTTTCGTTTCTTTTTTCTCTATCCTCTGCGAGTTATAGCCACTCTAGTTGATCAATCTTTCATTTCGCTTTAGCAGCATATTCACACAAGCTCGTCGCCGGCCGACCTATACCATTCTTTCAATTTTCGGATAAAAACTTCGAACCAGTCAAAATGAAGCTTTCAGTCATTATTTTCGGTCTATTCACCACCGTCGCCATGGCGGAGCTCAGTAAGCTGACACGAAATTAATGCCGTCGTAGATAATTATATATGCTGACCACCACCAAAAGCCAAAGTGCCCCGATCACAGAAGGCTGTCGTCGCGCGACAGGAGGGCGGAGAAAAAGTCCAAACCGCAGCCATGGTCGACGCGGACGGAAACGTCGTTGCTTTCAATGCTGCTGGTGTCGCCAAGGGCCAACGCAAATAAACTCCCTCCAAGTGAGGCGCAGTCACTACGGATGAAGGATATCGAGTCGTATGTTCCGCGTATATACTCGGAATCCGTTCATCGGCTCAAGAAATACAACCTAATGAAGCATGGTTATCGGCGTCGAGCACATAATTAACCACACCGAGCAAGAACATGGATGAATAATGGAATTAGAATGGGGAGAGGGCTCAACAACATTGAGCCGAGCTTGGACTTATACCTAGAGTATTTGTGAATATCTGTTAATACTTATCATTCGAAAACCCAGAACTGTCTTCTACCATGTGCATCGTTCTAAAATGACTTTGTATTTCTGCAGCGCGTTTTACGTAACGAGGTCGGGTCCTTATGCTGTCTTCGTCTAGATAATGATCTTAAATTGGGGTATCGAGAGTAATAGGAATAGCTTTAGCTCGCTAAGTCGGCGAGGAGCAGCCGTCTAGAAATTTGCATGATTTTCCATAGACCACGCATCCTTGTGTAAATACCTAACCTACTAATAACATGGGTTCCTGGATAACTGACAAGAGGAGAGACGATGGTATAGCCTTTATTCGCTTGAATAGCCTGATATGTTAGTCAGGTGACTGTGAATAGGGAGATTCTATTCGGCTAACTCGTCCTAAATTATGATCGTGCTCAATAAGTTCTAAATCTGGCTTTCTCCAAAAGACCGTCGTTACCAATTCGGAGTCATCCCGACGAGGCACAGCCCCAGGTGCGGGCCGCGCGAAGGATTCCTTAACATAATAAATATTATTTGCAAGGTTAGGTAGCCCGGGTAGCTAAGCTGTTTGTTGTTGACCGTAACTGAGTCCAAGTTTAGCAACACGCTTCATGGGGGCAGAGCCCTTATTGGTTCATTAATACGTCCCCCTACTTTAGAACTGGGGTAAGCCATCGCTGATGATTTTTCATGGAAAGCATTTACCTCGTCCGTAGCCCGGGCGAAATAAATCTCCGCTCCGTGTTCGTAAACGCATTCGTCGGTCCCGGAAGTTTTTATGTTTTGATCGTCAGTTCAAAACCCCCATGCGGCCCATTTTATGCGAGCCACGGGGACCTGGGGTTGGCTTCTAAATTCCGAGAAAGTGATCCATAGATTTCCATCGCGTAAGGCGAGTAGAGAGGATTCATTTCATGCGTTGTTCGTCAAAGCTAATCCATGTGAAGAGTACCCGCGCCGTTATACTGCCTTAAGCTGCAAGTAGGACCAGGTTTCCAACTTCAATTCGTCAGTTCTCGTTGAACAGTTCATCGAGTCCCCATCCTCCCTCGTAGAGTCAAGCATGATTGGCCCTTGATCTAGACACCTAAATGCAGTTAGCTGACTCTACAAGGGTCGTCCAGCTTAAACTCAGCCGCAACGCATCACCAAGCCCTACCATGACCCATCTCAGGTTAGCAAAAGCCCGCGACGTGGATTTGGTGGATGCTAGTAGTTAAACGAATCACGCAATGACCCAATCGCCAGTGTTTGTTACCGACGCCGGTGTTGGCACCATCGCAAGGCGTTCTTCCCCAATTCTGTATTGGCAATAATACAAGCTTTGTCATGTCAGTGGGCGCCGCCTCCTCTCATAGTCTTGTAGCCGTATGCCTTGTCCGAGACAGAACCCCTCCAGCTGAACAGAAGATCTGGTTGGTGTAATTTCCACCAGCGCTGCCTGCTGGAGCTTCCAATGAGAACCTTGTTTTGGATAGGACTTGGCGGGATGGGGATTGCTGCGGCTATGCATAAGGTCCATGTTTGCTTTCCTACCCAATTTTTTTCGTGACACTTTATATAGTAACTCTCCCACCCACGCGGGTTTGTTTCGTAAGGCTGCATTAGATTCCGTTATATATTATCAGTCGCCCAACAATACCGACCTCCATAACCCAGTTGCTATTCGGTACCTAAGATGGAGTCCTAGGGCGTGCCGTATAGGACAATATCAGTCAAGAGTTTAGGAAAAGACGAATAAACCATTCCTACCGCTTCAAGGCGAGATTAATAGACCGCTAGTTCAGTCCAGACTATCCGGGGAGACAGCAGACGCACCAGACGTTAAAGATGGGTTACTCGCATCGGGATAACGCGCAGTTCAGCAGGGCAAAGTGGAGGAAGAGGATATTACTACCGTGCTGGATAGTTCAGGTCCTACTTCTCTTAGGAATGATGGGCTTATTTTCCTATCGACTCTCGCGGACGTCCAAGACATGGAAAGGCCAACAAGACCAGGGCGAGGATCCTACAGTGGAGTTTGTGTAAGTACTAAAAAGAAAATAAACTTTGGTTGTCATTTGTAGATGTAATATAAGAGGGGATTCGGCTAACTTATCTTCTTGCAGATGGGAAACGGCCAACGTCACATTCTCGTTCATTTCTCTCGTTATAGTATTCGTCTCGATAGCACGGTTTATCGCCGAGGTGTTAACACCAGTACCTCTATTGTTTGGAAACATTATAAACCTGGCTCTTACATCTGCCGTTCTGGCACTTGACATCGTGGTCTATGTCAAATATGCAGACAGGAAATACTCATTGATTGGATTAATAATGGACTGCGTCCTCATGTAAGTCCTGGTTTTGACTGCAAACATCCCGGCGATGTAAGACGGAAGTGCTGATGTGTTCCTCAAGGTTCTTCACTATTATCCCTACCTTTTACTCGGTCATTATCTATCGTCGCCTATTGAGTTACGACGATTACCATCTCCCCGGTAATGTCAAGCCGTATGGGTATGCTAGTGCCGAGGAGCCCGAGGAGACGGCATATCGATCGTCATGGCTCGATGCTCCTGTGCCGTATGATCCAACGAATCCTTCTACGACGGTTACTAGACCACGGTCGTTATCCGCCGCTAGTCGACACATATCTTTGGCCCTCAGTAGCCACCCGACCTCGCCACCCGCAAGTCCGCCTGCGGTGCAACCGATGATGGAGCGCCGTAAGAGCTATGACCATAAGCGTGATACGGCATTTGACGAATACGTGCGACGACGGTCAAGCTCTTATACTAAAGCCGATGTAGAGCGAGCACTAGGAGTCGAGTTCGGCTGGGAAGAATCTCGCAACCAGCGTGACAGCGTGATTAGTTCGGGGGAGGTAGCGGTATTACAGCCGAGGGCTAGGGGAGATTCGTTGTCGACAAGACAAGGGAGTTTGCAGGCAAGCCTTAGTAGAAATGGCAGCAGTAGCACTACGACCACTACAACGACCACCACAACCAATTCCACAATAACACTGGAGGCTCAAAATGGTATGATAAGGGCGCATAGTTTAAACAGCGTGCCAGAAGCTCACGAGGAAGACGGTGATTTCGGAATGGGAGGAAATAAACCCGGAGAGAGCCAAGAGGCGTTACTAGGTAGTGAGAGGGTATCGAGATCTAGCTCGGGGGCCAGTAGGCGGAGCGGAGGGAGGATTGGGCAGGTTGAAGGATTACAAGTGGTCGAGCTTGAAAGTGGCAAACAAGCGAGATAGATGTGGACGAGACAGTTATGATACCCAAAAGGAGCGAATGAATAAACGAATTAATACAAATGCAGATGTCTAATGAAGCAATTCATGATGTGACATGAGTATTCTCATAGTTAGGTACCCAGGTAATTAATTCATATGGCAAATCGAGTTGTTGCTAAGTTGTTGTTTCCGTTTCGTAGCACTTAACTACATGTACGCAAACCTCCTGGTTATAGGCACCTGGTGTAGGGTAAGAGATGCTGCTGCATGTAAGAGGCGCCTACCTTTGATACCGGGCTAGGACTGGGGTGTACCTGGCATGGCCTAGTTTCTCTAGGTTGCCTAAGTAAGGACATCCCAATACTACCTATGTTAGTATAGACACTTCCGTACAAATATAACGTTACCCCTTATAAGCACTCTGAGTTTGGGTACACTTATACACTAGCAACACAAAATCAACTCCGTTCATGTCTGCTCAACCTCCTCAACACCAGCATCCATTCTAAATTTTTGGATTCGAACTCTCTATGCCATAACGACATAATAACTGAATTCCATAGCACTTGAACTATTCTCACCATGTCCATTTTACCGTCCTTCCCTTGTGATAACCGGTCTTGCGATAAACCTGCCGTTTTCGCCTGCTCTTCCTGCTTACTGGTACAATACTGTTCATTTGAATGCCAGACCTCGGATCTCAACCATCATGATTTCTGCAGAACCGAATACGGAAGCCCTGACTGGCGTCCTCAATGGTTCAAAGAAGGAAAACAGCCAACATACTACAAACAATATCCCCCACACCTAAATTCGGCTCGCAAACAACTTTAGGGAAGGTCTGTCGCCCTCGATATACTACAGTTACGAATCAATGAGGGGTTAGGTTGTATAGGAGATCTGGATTTATTGTTCGTTGGTAGGTATGCTCATACCCCAGCTCAAATAATCTAACATGGCTAATATTTGCCATACAGGTTGTGGGGATCTCAGAAACGTCATTAAAACTGTTACCTGTATTCCCCAGTGTTACAAGGGAAAAGTCAGAATCGTGATCAATGACAAAGATTTCGATGCCATTGCCCGCGCCTTCATAATTCTTACTTATATTCTCTGCCATGACAATACAGACCAGGTAGCCGAGAACACCATACACTTATGGTACTCCGCCTTTATACCAGATTCGTTAGACGATTGGATTCGCGGTACGCTATATCCCCGTGTCCTCCACGAGGCTCGAGTGTTCCAAGCCAAGTATGGGGTTACACCAAATGTTATAGAGAGGCTCTTCGTAGATAAAAGAGTCGGTAACTGCATGAAACCGGTATACAGAGAACTACCTAATACGCCCGGGATCCTCTTTCTCACATTGGCTTACTCAGATTGGCCCAATCTAGCAAGCTACCTCCAGAGAGAGTTGCCATTGGACGAGGCTATCTCTGCTCGGAATGCTGTAGTCGCTTGTGAAAGCAGGCGGGACAGCAGAGAACGTTATCTGTTTAGACAGCCACCTGCCGAACGTCAGGTCCACGTCAATTTCATGGAATCCGGGATCTTAGCACCCTTTAGTCGACCTCTTTATTGCTACACCAAACCCAACGTGTAAGTTCTCTCAAAGCATTATTTTCCAAAATATTCGTGCTCTCTTCATAAGTCGGGCATATTCCCTAACATTTCCGCAAAATTGGTGTAGTACTCTATTCGACTTTTCTAAAGGAGTAGGTACGTGGCTTCTTGACGACTCAAAAGGACCAGAGCGTAGGTGGCCTCGATCCCGGTTCAAGCAAGCACATACCGGGTTTACATCCAATGATATATACGGAAAGCTTTATTATTACCTCAAAAATATGATAAGGTTTTTCCATACACAAATCCGCACCCTCGATATCGCAATCTACCTAGAACACGGTGCCCTGGACCGTCTAAGCTACATTAGGAAGGGCGTCAAATTTGACCGTATCCTGGTACGTATGAGTTACTCTCTCATATTCCATTTAGCGGGAAGGCCAATTTACTAACCAGCCGAATCATAAAGCTCCCAGAAGAAGAAACACATTCATACGTCGTGCCCGACGGTATCGAGATGTGGCCTGCTGCGTACCTCAAACCCGAAAATCCCTATTCGACCATCATAGCGCCTTGTAGGGTACCACCTGACAAGCGTAGAAAAATGAATACCAACGACTGCAGATCTGGACTAGAAGAATTATTAGAAGATGTTAATATAGCGGGCCCTGATGCGAAAGAGGAACACATCCGGGTGACTACTCCTCTGTGGGATCCGGTGGAATTGTTGAGATATGAAAGGCCTCCTGGAATCGAAGACCTCGAGTCGTGTTTCAAAGTGTAATGTTTCCTTATTTGCTCCCACGCTTGTGGAATGCTATGATGTACTGACACATGAATGCCTTAGAAGTATATCCGAAAACCACTTTCAAGGGTCCTGGCAAGACAGTGGCGTACAGCGAAAACCTTATAATACTATCGCCATACCGTGGCCTTACGTTCTGCTACCAGATGAGGATGATTACAATGCGGACATAGAACGCGAAGATAGATATCCTGCGATACGTTATACCGAGTGGTGTCTACCGCGCATGGCGTTGAGGTGAATGAAGCTAGGAGGCTTAAAATCATTAAAGAGCACTTCAATAGTGTATCTTCTGAATGAATAGTATAAATCGACCAGAGACTCCTTCGTCTTAGATGTATTCTTAAATCTGCGTGCTGCAAGGCCAAATCACCATTTTAACTCCTATGATTCTATTCCTCGCCATGGGCTATGCTAGCTATCCACCTCTCTCTTTAATACCACGCAATTCTATCCCCATAATTTCATATAACTGTGGATGGCCAACTATCGGTTTAGCGAACATATAGAAGCGGATTCCCGGAGGGCAGTGGATCCCGAGCCGATGCGACAACGCGGCGATGACTACGGTCAGTAATGATGTCGATAATTGCCTAGACAGATAGATGTATTAAGTAATGAAGAGAGGTGGAGGAAGCGAAGCGCGCTATATCCGTGGTCAAGTATCCCCCCCCCCCCCCCCCCCCCCCCGAAGCCAACGCTCCCTCACAGCAGCGCTGCCGCAGTTCAATTTCCAGCAAGTGCCCGCCATGGAACTCATGCAGCAGCTCGACGACGTAGGCTCTGCTGTGATAATATAGGTCAAGACCAGGAAGTACCCAGATAACATCGACGGCATTGCGGCTGTCGAAGGCAGCGGGGTCTTGGTGCTCGGTGACAACGATTCGTCTCTAGAGCTCGGAATTCTAGGCAAGTGAGACAATCGTGTCGGCGGTAAGAAATGCGGACAAGATATTTCGCATCGCGGGATTATACTCACGTCCTAATGTATGTAAGCGTGCAGTGCAAATGTTGGATGCAAAGCACATCTTGGATCATCTTGACATAGGTCCTTTGGCTATAGCTACCTATAAATAAGAACGTGGAACAGCTAAAGGAATTGGATAAGTCTGAATAGTATTTGCCTACGCCCGAAGTCAATATTAAAATTAATATACGCCTTTGATGCTTGTCACACTACAAGGCAGCCAACTAGACCTTAACGAACTCCCAGGCAGTGCCCTCGCCCTTCGTAGTAACTACTTTCTGGCCATCTTCCGCAATCGCCATCTTCCACAGCCAATCCTTATAATTCGTCAAGAGAAGATAGCCACCGTCCGGGTGTCTCTGGGTGCAAAAGTACTCGTGGGGTTTATGATGCCTCACTTGAGCGACGAAAGTCCCGAGGCTGTCGTGGCCCATGAACATATTGTGTATGGGGTCGCAGAACCCCAGCCAGCCGTTCTTCTCGACGCAGATCCAATGATAACCACCCTGGTCGCCCTTGTGCGGCTCTAGTCGGAGCTCTCCACGAACGATGGTAAGCTGCTTCCCCGAAATGGGCTCGCGTATGATGAATGTGTGGCCGGGCCACGGCACCGTCTCTTTAGGACGCACGGCTGAGCGTGTCGCGCAGTAGTCACTTAACAGGTCGTCCGTCACCGTCGAATGCGTCGGGGTCGCATCGCCCTCGACTGTAGAGCTAGACGTGCTCATTTCGGAAGGACTCGACTCGAAAAGATGGTATTTCGTATCCATTCTCTTATTGTTTACGAAGAAACTAATTATAGAATTCATCGATATATTGTAAGGTTCGGGATGGTGCTCTCTCTATCTCCCAAGCCCTTATTTGAAGGAGGGGTAACGGGGAGGGCTGGCTCATTAAAAAGATGCACAAAAGCTTGTGCCACTTCGAAAGGTCTCGGTCATTGTGGCCAACGTGCTGTTACCACGGCCTCAGGTTATCACTTATCACATAGATACATGCCTCAGCAACAGCTTCGACGTCCTAGGACCCGAGACCTGCTGCATGCTCAGGAAGAAACGGGAAGTTCCGCGAAGTGAATTAATTGAGCTTTCGCCTACGGGAATATATATAAACTTCATTTTCTTGTCAAACGACAATATAACTCCGATTCAGTTATTCGGGAGAATTTCTTTGCAAGTTTAGAAAAGGTAGGTCTCTAAAGGGGAGTGGAAGGGCATTAGCCGATAAAGTAAAAGTTAACTACTTGTTATTGCTGGTCTATTTAGGAGGGAAAACATAATATCAAGCAGTTATAAAACAATAAAACAAAATGAATTTGCTCATATTCAAAAAATATATAAAAAGGTCAAGTCAAATACCTTACGGTTACGTACTAATAGAGATGCGAAGCTATGACGTATGGATAAGAGGCCTATCGTAGTCTCAACTGCAACTGTAAACAGGCATAGGCTCGTTTCGGGGTCTAGCTGACTTCATCAATGATGAGAAGTAATAACTAAAAAAATCGACACCTGTGTGATTCGAACACACGCCCCCGAAGGGAATGCCTTATCTATCAGATTAATAGCAGGGCATCGCGTTAACCACTCCGCCAAAGTGCCTTGAGGTCCTCATTTAAAGCGGGGTGCTTCCTGAGTTAATCACAACGTAACTAAAATTGGCTTATAACTAGGTTTTTTTTAGTACGTAGCTAGCATCATTGAAGATTCCACAACCTGATTTAGTGAAGTGGGTTTAACGCTTTGTTACGTGGAGCCCAATATCATATCAATATATCAATTTGCCTTGTTCTCGTTTCCCTCGAGCATATTGCAATGCGACTATTAATCTTTTTTTTTTTTTTTTGTTTTTCTTTTTTGAAATAGAAATATGCAAATATCATTAAAGTATGAGCTAGGTGAATAACGCCAACTCCGATACCACGCTTCAACTAGCCTAAGCCCTCTTCATCGCAACCCGAAGTCATCTTTAAGTGGTCGGATCACTGCCCAAATCTAATGAAATCTCATAGCAAGGGGCCTTCCAAAATGTACGACAAACCACCCCGCGACAAACAGAACAACAGTTTTTGCAGTCGTGCCGATATCCTTAACTGTCTGGACAAGCCTCTGTCCAGTCGTAATGCTAGGCTTTGCAAGCGCATTAACGCTGGAAGCTGTTTCTTGCTTCTGTATATTCTTTCGCTCCTGTAGTATTCCTTGCTTCTGTGCATTCCTTTTCCCTTTCACTTCCTTGCGCTTTTCGGCCAACTCTTCGTTTTTCCTATCGAGCCATTTCTGATTGCAGTCCGCGAAGCGACCGATACCCGAGCCCAGATTGAAATCGTACATGCAGCGCTCCTTGCCCGTGAGGGTTTTGTACGCTTCCGTTACCCGGTGCACCTCTAGATTCGCTTCTTCTTTACCCCCCTTGAACTTATCGGGGTGAATTAACTTCAACTTGTCACGATACGCCCTTTTTATGGCTTCGTCTTGCGAAAATAGGGGAATACCGAGGGTTTCGTAGTGATTAACAGAGCTTCGAGATGGGTTCTTCGCGAGGACTTTCTCGTTCGTGAAACTATCGAACTCGTCTAGTGGGACCATGAATTCCGTTAACTGGACAAGACAGTAGGAAAGACTACTGATCAATATAGAAGCGATAAGAAAGCCTAAGATGGCCTTGCGAATCTTCGTCATCGTAGATTCGCGATGCATGTCAAATGAAGGGACGTCAACTAGCTGTTTAGATATTGTTTGCTAAGTAGGTTGGGTGGTTCTGGATGTTTCAAGCACCCTAGAAGTAGCATAGAGAGATATGATAGTGCATTTCAAAATTACAATCGATGGCGCCAACTAACAGAGGTAAGTATACAATCTTATATATTAGGCATACACAATCTTCTGCAACCAATTCTTTGTCCGTGCACAATAAGATGTTTAAAGTTACACGAATGACTTTATTCTCATATTTGATCTAACGTCCAGGGGGTCAAAGAACTGATAGTATCTACCTAGTATGCAGTGTTCGTCGAACAAAGAAAGTTTGAGGTAGCTTTCGGCATAGGTAATCGAGCCACAGGATACCTATATTCTCGTTTTTATTAAGTATCAATTAGTTATGCTTTTCCCGCGATTCCTGACGTTACTGTACACATATGATCGCAAACATGTTTGTTACGGTTGGTTAGGTACTTTACTAGAACGGAATCTTGAAACCACCAGGAACTTGACGAGAGAAAACGCCTTTCGGATCTACATCCCTCCTCAACCTCTGCAGTTTCCTCAAGCTCTTCTCTCCGTAACTTGCAATAGGATCCTGCCACGGCGCTGCGTAATTCGGATATACGAAGGGATCATATGCACCTAGTCTTCTCGCATCCTCCTCGATCTTTCGGAATAGTTCGCGTGCTGCCTTCTCAACTTTCGCATCGTCCGCTTCGTTCCTCCAAAATACCGTCAGCAAAGTTATTACGAGCGCGTCCGACCTATCCGAGAGTCCGAAGACGTTAGACGTTGCGGATCGGGCGTAGATGGCTGGCGGCAGCGGTTCTAGAGATATAGCCCAGACAACGCCGCGAACGCCCTTTATGGCCTCTATGCTCTTATTCCAATGCAAATAGACCGAGTTAAGCATCGGAAAAGTAGACTTGTGGGTTATTGTAACGAATAATTGACTGTTTGAAACATTAGCATGTTGTTCGTCGTCCTTTGGCTACGGTCTTTTCAAGTTTAAGTACTTACCGCCGTCCGTTTTTCGAGTAGGAACCCTGTTCTACTGCCATCTCTTTCATGCTGCCAATGCGACCTTTCTCATCCATCGAAGGTATCTTCGTGAATGGCTCAAATGCAGGTGGGTTTTCTACAGCTTTCGTATATTCAACGTTGTTCAAGATGAAAGTTTGACGACCACCAGCATAGCCAAGGTTGGTAATTAATGATGCGTATTCATCGTAAGACTCTGCCGAATTCAGATCGACGAACGCTTTCAGTTGTTCTTCAATGGTGTCACTCGAAGCAAGGACTGCTCCTCCCCATATAGGGCCCTGTTCGAAGGTCTGGAAGTCGATTCGGGTGACAACGCCAAAGTTGTTCGCACCACCCCTGAGAACAAAGAGAAGGTCGGGGTTCTCGTCGGCATTAGCGTTTACGACAGACCCATTAGCGAGTACAACTTCAAAGTTTGATACTGTATCGCATGTCCAACCGTATCGTGGAGAAAAGTAGGAAATCCCGCCACCCAAAGTCAGTCCACCAACGCCAACTTGGGCTACACGGCCGCCGGCAACCGATATGTTAAGGGGATCAAGTTTTGAATAGACGTCACCCCAAGTAGCGCCCACTCCTACAGATACTGTAGATTTATCGTCGCTCAAATCGATAGTGTTGAGAGAACGTAGATCTATTGTTACCCCACCTTCAATATTCGCTGCACCGGCGATGCCCGCGTGGCCACCGGAGCGGATGGCAAACTGACAACTGCTCTGCTCATCATCATCGTCACCAAGTACCTCAACTGTAGAGGATAGCGATGAAACTGCAGTCGAAACATCATCGCTTGTGGTTGGTATGACAATACATAAAGGCTCGAGATGGGATTCTTGCTGGCTGTGATACGAAGAGAGAGAGGAGCGGTATTCCTGGCTTTCGGGGAAGACGACCTTATCACCGAGTGAAGCTGACAATGCTAAGCACTATATTTAGAATTCTGTTAGACCTGATGATCGCCTTAATGTTTATTTGTATCGAGAGAAGGGGCGAGGCTTACGCAAGGCCCTATGAAGCACCGTGGCTCTGCAAAGGGGAGGCTGAGAACCCATTGATCCATAGTAGGTCGGGTACGCGACTAAGAACGAGCGGAGTGTCTAATGAAGTGGAAAGGAGACGCGAGGCTTACGAAGATACGAATGAATAGGAGAGAAGATAAGAGTGAGAGTAGAAGCGTAGAAAGCCATGGGAAATACGTAACGCCACCAACCAAAAAATAGCAAAACCGAGATTAATATCATGTATTGGGTTTAATCGATCCAAGGTCGCATATAGCTCATTTCCATCACATCGGGGTAACTGGTAGTTGGTCAACTTCCAGCGCACATGCATATGCTGTGGAATGAAAGGTATAAGGGTCGAGACCAAGTCTTAACCGGCAATAGCTCTCCCCCAGACAAAACTATTCTGAATTAGGACTACCGATGTATCACTGCATGCTCTATTGCAAGGGTTATTTCCTAGTAGACCCAATTGCTCACGATGATTCGTGCGTTTGCTACTATTGAACGATGTCTTGCGTCAGCGGCTCAATATTAACGGGGGCTCTGGTTTTGGGGAAGACCGGTAGTTAAATAGCTGTCAAGATCTAGCCAAGCAATATGTTTAACGACTTTAGTATCGAAGAAATACTTTTAATTGTATTTTATAATGGTGAGTTCAGCCTTTGAACATATCGTGCTCCCTTACCGAATCCTGTATTGGATGACCTACTAATTTTGCCCTTTGACGAACCCTACCCACCCAACCCTGCCTTAGATACCTACCTACTCACAACAATACTGTCCTATATGAAAGGTTTAGGGACATATAAGGTCCGTCTCTCCCAATGATGGGGACGGTTAACCTAAGCCTTCGAAGTCATAGCTAGAATGGCCTCCTCGACCTCCTTAGGGTTTGTCGCAACCAAGAAATGAGCGCCTCCTTCGAGGACGTTGAACTGGACGTCGCTCGAACCAGTAAATAGCTTAGAATGCTCTTCCGCAACGACAGGAGAATAGACCGCGTCGGCCGATCCCTATAATGTCTCAGTACCAATTATCCCTTAAAATAGAAAAACATAGGGCGGTGAAGAGGGTAAAACATACATGTAGCCAATGAACGGGGCACTTGATATCGCCTATCCTGAGCTGCAACCCGTCTCTAGACGCGAGACAGATGGCGGCCATCCGGAGCTTTTGGCGTCCCTCGTTTCCTGAGTAGACGTGACGGAGGGTCTCAGTCCAGAACTCGAGGACTTGAGGGGTGCCCGCGGATCCGAAACCCAACCCGATCACAGCTTGGATCCAGTCGTCGCCAACGACGAAGTTGGCATTGGGGTTGCCCCATTTCTCGAGGAACGGCTGTAGAAACGGGACCGGATCCCTATGGTTATGGGAAATGCTCGTTAGTGACTCGACTTAATTCACCACGCCAGACCGATGTCCATAGGTATAAAAAGGGCAAGTGTCCCCTAGACTACCAAAGAGGGAGGTGTCTAAAGGAGCATCGAAGATAAATGTTCGACTTACCAGCAGCCCTTCTCGCGAGTCTCGCTAGTTTCAGCATCCATTGAAGTGCCAAGAGGGATAAGACCCAGGATCTAGGTAGGTAGGCATCCTTTGTGAGCCGAGACGATCCACTTGTTTAGTCACAACCAAGAATTTAGTACTCACCTTTTCCGGCGCCAGCAACGCCATCCGCACGATAATCCAACCGCCCTGGCTAGTTCCAAGGGCATACGCCTTATGTACACCTAGAGCCTCAAGTGCCTGCAGCGTAATGAGCGCGGTGTCCCAGTAATTAAAGTGCTCCGTGGCGCATGCTGTCGCGCCATGGCCAAGCGGCTCGATGGCCACGAGGTTCGCAACACTTGTTAATGCTTTACTGTCTAACAAGGGACGGTAAAACTCGACCGAAGTGCACATCGAATTGATAAGCACCCATGTTGACTTTGAGGGATCCAACTTGCCATTCGAGATAGCATACCCAACCTTGGCTGCCAAGTGAGCAACTTGTACCGTCTGCGTCGCGGCCATGATGTCTCTCTCTCTCCTTTCAAGCTAAGTAATAGAACTGTTTCGGGGTTAACGGTAGTAGTGTCTCAAAGTCAAACATGCGTGACCATAAGTTGGACTGGGGAAGGGCTGAATTCGGCTCCCCTTCGATCTTAAATACGCCATATGGTTCAAAGAAACTCAGCTTTGCTTAGTTCCTCGACTCCCTGTAGTGTAAGAGTAGTCCTTTGATCGTTCATACCGATGGTGCGGGCACACTCGGTCGCTATACCACATCGGGATAGCTACGAAACTAATGAGGGCAAGAGCCCGAATGAAGCTCTTAGTTAGCAGTTGGAGCTATTGCGCTTTAGAGTGTTGATGTTCGGGTTACCCATTCTTTGACTACTCTTTCCGCTGAAGTTACGTCAGGGGGGTTTGTAGCATGATACGACTATTAGCAAGCGTATCCTTTATATGGGGTACCTCTAATATGCTAGGCTGAACACGTATTATTTTTTATATTTAAATTCCAACAATATAGCTTGCCAGATATAAAGCTCGAGACGATTACGCGCCCGTATTTGTGTGTGCGTGTGTTGGGTCATGAACAAAGAGCTCAGCCTTGATACTAACGCTTTCCAAATAAGATATTTACTATCCTATGCTTACCGGGAATCTTCGCTTTGCCTTGCCTGATGCGCCTGGTAAATGTCTGTTGGTTGCGACAATGTGACGTTAGATAGGGAAGTATGATACTTCGGTTCTTATAACAAGGCAGCTTTTAGTTACACAACCTCATGCGCAAATTCGTATGTTCCGCCAATGACTCTGAAATACTGACCTTATAACTACCTATGTATAGGTAGGTATTGTCCTAGTCAGATGCGGCTTCATTTATTCAAGCCATGCAGGTCTATGTCAGAAGGTTACACGAGTAAAGGAGGTCGCCCTATATTCTAAAAGCTACTCTGACAATTGCATAGTTAACCAACATCAGAAGCTTGGTGTGACAATTGCGTTTGGCTTACTGTTTTCAAGAAAAGCCTACTACCAGCCGCACAATTGGTTCGAATTACGAGCTTCTATGAAAGCTTTTTTTTTTTTTTCTTTACGCTTTCGCCAAGCTTAGGGAGAAGGCTAACTAGCGATACTACCTCGGCGGTAATATCATCAGCTTATAATCGAAGCTCGGTATTATACCTTGATTATCTCTCATATGCTTCCTGGGGGAAATCGTCGAAGACGACCAGCACCAGATGTTGGTATCGGTGAGGCCGTTGCATATTAAATAAACTAGGGTAGACAGGTGTTCTTCCTATCGCACGCCCTTTTCCGCCTTCAGCTCTTTCTGTGCTTGTGCGTTTATCTGGATGGCTTCCTGCAACTTGGCTATAACTTCGGGCTGGCCACCAAATGCGGTCAAAAGCTTCTCATCTAGTTCCTTCTCCGTGGCTTCTAAGCTCTTAGCACCTCGCTTGCCGCTCCTAGCCGCGTTTATCAATGTTCCCCATCGCTGCGTAAACGCGTAGATGCTCTGCCGTAGTAGTTCATCCAACTTCTCATTTGCATCTTGCTCAGGTTGGACTGGATTTTGGGCCGGTGGGGCCTTGGCGTTCGCAGCAGGAGAGGTACCAGCTACAGATGACCATAGGCCGAGCGATAGTGAACCACCGAGAATACCTCTAAACAGACCCAGCCAGTTTTGAGGACTGAGAGCATCCCATATTTGGCCAAAGTGTTGCATCGCTGCTGGATGAGATCTTACATCGCCAATCTCAAGCGACACCAGTCCATTCTTAAGGATAAGTAGATTCTTGATCATGAACAAATCAGGATCAGGCTCTGGGTTAGCTGCCTTATTAGACTTCAGACGAGATTCGGCACGTTGCATGGCGAGAATAGTCTCTTGGATTATCCGGAAGACAACCGGGCTCGACTAAAGGAAACGGGTTAGTTTTCAAACATGTTGAAAGGTAATGATGATACTTACACTTCGCTCCTTCGGCATGGCTTGATCATACGTGGCCAGAAGCTCAAGGGCCCTTTTCGTAATTGGATGCACATTAGAAGATGCGACACCATTCACGACAGGCGTGATCTTAAGAGATTCTGGGGGAATGGGAGCCTTTGAAATAGATTTTGTAACCTCGGCTTCGAATGCAGTGTCTGTTAAGGGCCAGAGATGTTCAATGAGCAGTCGGGCGGTGAGATCATGGCAGTGAATAGAATATCGAGTTTCCTCTTCGTCGTACTCCAATAGGAGATACTCGTTTGTAATCCATCCTAGAAGGTTGCAAAGCGTTTGAAGCTCACTTGTCTGCAAAACAGATTGTAACGTTGTTGCGATCGGGGCAATATTGGCAGCATTGACCAAAGCTTTTTGTTGCGACTTAAGGGCTGCATAAGCGGACTGGGGATCCACATTGTACTGCGGCTCTATGGAGAAGATCTTAGCGAAAAGAGTTGCTTCATCATATGACCGCTCGTAGCATTGTTTGATAAAATTGCGACAAGCGGTTTCTGCATTGACTTCCTTAACCTCTTTCTTAAAAGCCTCAAGGTCCTGTTGAGTAATAGGACGGAGATCACGGTCCCTCACATCTGCGTAAGATGCAAAAATGTTGACGGCGGTATTAGAGTAATAGTCGAAGCTCTGCCCGGGAGTTGGGTTTCCCAGTTGATCATAACAACTACGAATAACGCGTTGAGCATTTGCTATTAGACCATCTACTTCAAGAACCATCTCCTCAAATCGGCCATACGCAAGGGCGTGCCTGGCTGATTCGGATTGCGTGGCAGCAATCTGCTTTGATATTTCAGATGAAATTCGATCAAGATGGCCCGTAAAGCCAACTTCTAGTAAGTGAAGAGCCTTGGTGAGTAGAGACTGATATCTGGCTAGATAGGACTCAGCATCCCGATAGTCGGGCTAACGCAGGTCAGTAAAGAGCAGATAACGGAGGTTATGAAGAGACTAACATGCTCTATCATAAATCCTATGCAGGCATCCAGATTCGTTAGAATTTCACCAAAACTCTCATGATTCACCAGGCGACTGGCGCCAGGAGCATTCAGCCGTCTCGTAACACCATCTAGATATGCGTAGTAATGTAAGTCGGTTCCAACTTCGTCTGCAAGCTTCTGTAGTCTCCTCTCCTCCGATAAGAGGTCGTCGCACTGAGCCTGAAAAGAAGATGTCTGTGATTCTACGGCGCGGAATGAGTCGGCTAAAGATGTTAGGAGATCCAGAGCACCATTTGTACTGCCGATAAGCGCTTCTAGGTGGCGTTCGGTCATTTCTAATTGGTCCTGGTAAACTCTGCCTTCCTGTTAGCGACCCTATCGTCACCCTCTTCAATGCAAGGTGCCGTACAAATATTCCTGCTGACTAGCCTCGATCAATTCATCATCGGGAGATATCAACCGGAGCGGTTCCCGATTTTGAGCAAACTTGTCGATCCTCTCAACCGCCAATGCCTCTAGGCCCCTCTCTTTGGCCTTCTTGCGCCTCTTCTTTGCTGCAGCATCTTTGGAAAGCTGTGCGCGAACGACATGGTAGAAATCGGAATAAGACTTTGCTCTTCGACTTAGGGTTGCTTCGGGAGGCTCAATTATCGTCTCGGCTTCTTCGAACAATTCTTCCAGCGGTTGTACGGCGTCAGGCTGTTTACTTCCCTGGAATAATTGTTAGCATCGCGCTAGAAAGACGGGCATTGGGAGGTTTGTTAAAGATGCGACTACTGACATTTGGCTGTTGGAGAAGGGACCCTCTTCTCCTATGTCCTGAGGCCTGTGTGATAGAAGGGTTCCTTTTATGGGTGTTATGGTCAGGTACAAAATTGTACCATGAATCTTCGTACATTTTTTATCCGTTGTAAGTGTTTAAGGTATAAAAGAGAGTGAGGATGCAGACAATGTGGGTTCCTTCTTCTAATCATGGAGCTTCTACAATACGTAGTTCTGGTCGCACTTGCGGTCGTATCTAAGCACGTACCTACCCTAGGTACTTAGGTAGGTACGTATCTCATAACGGTCGGAGCTTAATTTTAGCCGTAATCCGATAAGATTAGATAAAGCTTTCGACGAGCTAAAATTAAGTCATCGTAGACTCCACACCTAGCGACCAGCTTCCTTTAGCGCATAACAATACTTCAAAGTGTGCATCGTAGCTCGCATCCAAAGGGCAAACCCCATACGAAAAGTTTTCTACAGCTTTTTTCTTTCCCCTCTTATCAAACATTTAATATAGCTCATTAATATTTTAAAAGACTCATCCAAGGCTTGCGAGCCTACCTCAGGTATTGAATTGGTCCCATAGCTCAGTTCGGTTAGAGCGTCGTACTAATAATGCGAAGGCCGAGAGTTCGAGCCTCTCTAGGACCATTCACTATATCTTTTTAGACCACAAACCGATATATTATCATTATTCCTCTTGTTTTTTTTTTTTTTTTCTTATTGTCTCCTTGATATTTGGCACTCCTGTGGTTAGAGTAAACTTACCATATGACATTTTCAATACTTTATACTTTGAGAATCTCCCATCTTCAATGACTATACGAGTTTTCCTGCTATCGTAGGCCTACCCAGAGTATCTACCAGAGTAGTTAACCCCATCAGGTGTTTGACGACTCTATAAACCATTTTAAGGTAATTTCCCAGGGTCTCTGATTTCATAAACAGTTCTCAAGCTTTGCCTTATGGACCTCTACATTCGGCTGGGATAACAAGTAGCTAGGCAAATATTCGAGCTTGGAAATCATGTAAAGCTCATATTGAGCTGTTTGCTAAAAGTGTATACAAAAGGTTATATCAATCCTACTGTCGGGATATCAAGTGATACATCTCAAGACAAAGCGTACCTATGTATAGCTCCAGTTCCCAGGGTCATCTAATTGGAGTTCCCTGCGGAATAGTGAGTTGTTTCCATCTTGCTCCACATCATGACAGATATTTCCATCGGGACGAGATGCAAGAATACTCGGAAGCTTATTACAGGTGGAGCCGGAATTACATACTGGAGACGTCAACCGTTTCCCCTTCACTTGTATATACAAGTGCTGAAGACGAGTGGGATAGCATTCATTAAGATCACTACTGTCACTAGGGCTTTCATGGAGGAGTGATGTCTCCCTACACCTGAGTCTTTACTGCCTACCTACCTGTTATTACACGGATAGATTAAGCTTATGAATTCAGTACAGTATATTCATATTTACAGGATGGCTCCCGTGTCACCAAAGCAAAGCACGGTCGAATTCAGACGGGGGGAAACTAGAGAAAATAATAATAGATAATTTGCATATTGTCAACTGAGGACATTCGTCTCAGAAAAATATAGATTCACATCGATCGAGATTTATAAATTATTGTCTTCAATACCTGCCTTCCTTTCTCGATCTTATTCTCATTCAACTATATTTTATTCATTTTCAGCCTTAGCTCTTCCGTTATAATTCGTTCGTGGACTTGATCGCCATTCATACCTACACATGCTTAGCTGGTAACCAGTGGAACCCTTCCATCGTAATGCGCCCACAGAAACAGTATTGCCAAGTCAGGCATAGGCATCTTGAAGTGGGATAGGTAGCATTGATTTCTTACCTGGTCACTGGGACCTTAAATTCCAGCTACGTAGCCCTACAAGTATCCCTGACGCATTTTAGTAGATATAGACTGTCCTCTTTTGACTAAGATCTCTTAACTCTTGGTAGATGCGAGTTCTACCTTCGCACTCTAATATGGTCATATGTCGTTGAATCTATTTTATTAAAAGTCTCTGCCAACACTAGATTGTCTATTCACCAATTCCATACCGCTTAGATGCCGTTACGTAAGAAGCTTTAAAAGGAATACTCGTAGACCGCGGAATTAAATGTTTACGATTATTACATAGTTAGGTACATAGTAACTGCGGTGTATTGGCTACGCATTTATACTATTCCTAAAGTAGTATATTCCATGTCTTTTGGTCCTTGATTATTATCGTGAGTGGGTATACGCTGCGATTAGTTGGCCACTTGGAGCCTGCATACATAGTACATACCTACATGCCCTCAGTATCGAAGATTGATTGCGCAGTCTTGGTATTTTCTCTTAGAAACATTATATGTTAACTATAGTTAACTACTTCAGATAACTAATTACTTTTGAAGGTAAGAAAATCTCATCGAAGTACCCCAGGTTCGACACATTGGACAAATGCCAATTATTTGAAAAGGTTGATATGTAAAATCGAAATATCAAGACTAGGTACCTAATGTAATCAATCTTCGAGGCAGATAGACATACCGTTAACAATAATAAGATCCCAAGATACGTAATAGAGGAACAACTAGACGCAAACAATCTTTAGCACCTTGCAACTGATGTCGTTAGGTTACATCGTAATAGGCACGGACCTCGTGTGTCCAAATCAGTAGCATACCGACTTCACATTCATTTAAGATGACATTCAGATAATACGTTATTGAAAAATAGTAAAACCTTTCCTTCTCTGATCGCATCTTCTTTTTCTATTCTTTTTTAAGAAAGTATAAATGTTTAGAATAGCATAAATAGGCTATTTTGTTGGTGCTTTGTAGAGACTCGCAGTATTTGGACAGGAAAGCTGACGTTGCAACGGTCGGCAATCTAGAAAGAGTCTAATAAGAGTCCGGATCTACCTAAACACGTGGACTATGATGCTCCTTTGGCTCTAAGAGGCATGATGTCTCTATGACCTCCTCATTCAACGAATCCTTCGGTGTCCCGCAATCCTGCGACCCGGGAACCGCGAAGAACATTTCCAGAGCCTCTCCCAATCATACCAATCATACTAAATCCCAATCAATATACCGTGGATCAACCCCATCACCCGGGGACCTTGTTACCCCTGATGGTTCCACTCCTCAAGGTTATCCCTTTAACTGATATTAGAAAGCTACACCTCCCCCTAAAGATGCGAAAAATATAATATCATTAGCATATAATACCGTATAATATTATATAATATTGTATAATTGGGGAATTATGCGTATAATTGGAAAATAATTTTTAATTTTTTAACGCGTTAATATTAAATTGGAAAAACATTATTATTAAAACATCGTATTTAAAATTATTTTATATTAAATTTGAACGAATTAATTTATTTTATGTAATGTTTTATTATTTTTAATTTTAATTATATATTTTAATTTTAATTTTATTTTTTATCATTTATTTAAATTTAAATTTTAATATTTAATTTTTTTTATTTTTAAATTATTTAAATTTAATTTAACGTATAATATTTTATTATAATATTTATAAATAATTTTTTTTTAATTTATATTATTTTAATTAATAAATTTGAATTAATTAAATGTTATATTATTTTTTAAATGTATTTTAAATTAATTTATTAATATTATATTATGTAATTAAAATAAAAATAAATTTTTATTATAAAATTTATATAATTATTTAATAAATATATATATTATATGTATTATATGTATAATATATATTATATATATAATATTATATAATTGGTTAATTATACGTATAATTAACATGTTTATTTTTTTTTATAAATGGTATAATATAAAATTATTTTTTAAAAATAACGTAATTAATAGGCTTATTTTAAATAGGTTTAGAAGGATTTAATTAGTTATAAACTTTTTAAAATTAACTCGTATAACGAAATACAAAATCAATTTTTAAAATAAACTTTTTTTTTCAACTTTTTCAAATTTTTCGGGTTTTTTCAAATAATTTCAAACTATTATAAATTGCTTGCTCAACTTATACGTACAATTGCTAATTGATTTTTAATAACTTTAATAATTTTAGTACAACTTTGATTTTAATTATTTATAAGGTTTAATGCGTGCGAATCCCGCATTTCAAACCTTAAAAGCGCCAAATCACGGGGTTCAACTCGTTGCAACCGTTGATACGGCACGTACGATGCGTTTATCTCTAAAGCCGTAACTCTTAATCGTAGCTTATAAACCGTAGCTTATAACTTGTAACCTATAACTTGTAACTTATAACTTGTAGTTTATAACTTATAACCTGTAAACTATAACCCGTAATTGGGGATAGCTTCAATCGTAGATATTACTAATGTAACTTTTATAATATTGAAAAATACTAGTACTTATAGTATAAACAAATTTAGGTATAAAACTAAGTACTTTGATTTTATTAGTTGAAATGACGTTTTACAGTCGAGCACAGGTTTTCCTCTTGTACTGTACCGCTTACAGGGGGGGGGCGTAGCCTTCTGTCAGTTATGGGGATAGTGTAGTATATGATGTGTTTGTTACCCCTGGTCAACTCGTGGGAACCATAAAAATTTCGAAAGCGGTGAACTACGCCATTGTCCCCAGTGGTAGCCATGTCCTTCCTCGATGAAATATTTCCCTCAGTCCCAATGATACCAAAGACACGGTTATTTACCCAATTTGATAGTGCGTATGTTCTATAAACATTGACTTGCAGAATTCGATTAATATTAAACGTAATCGAGTTCTCATTGGTTATCAGCGAATCGGTCTACCCTGGGCTTATGATTTTGCAAATATCCGAGAGCCCGTCCCAACACCAAGGAAAGCTATACATAGTATGTCCTTGTTAAGTGTTGGCATGCAATAATAACAACACATTCTGCATTAGTCAATCGGTCATGGGGCGCTCCTATCCCAAGCCGTTCCGATCCCAGGGGTGGTGCCGACTATAAGAGGTCGAGGGACGGACGGACTAGCCATTAGCAATACTTGAGATGAGTTTAGTTTAAACAAGGCCTATATATTAATAATCACTTCGTTACTACCAAGATACACACAATGGCACCAACTGTTGTACTAATTAGCGGTGCGAACCGAGGTTTAGGCAAAGGACTTCTAGAGCTCTACCTCGCTAAGCCAAACCACATTGTCATCGCCGCAAATCGCAACCCAGATCATCCTACATCAAAAGCTCTTGACCAACTACCCAAAGGAGAAAATAGCCGCCTCATTGTTATAAAGGTTGACGCCTCGGTCGAATCTGATGCTGCTGAGGGTATCAAACAATTAACCGCACAAGGCATCGATCACATAGACATTGTCATTGCCAATGCCGGTGTCTTATATGTTTGCCCCAAAGTCTCCGAGGTTAAGACGGAAGATTTACAAGGACACCTTACCCCCAACGTCTTTGGCGTGATATGGCTATTCCAGGCCGCAATTCCGCTCCTAAAGAAATCTACAAATCCGAAGTGGGTAACATTAGGCTCTGTCGGCGGAAAGATAGTGGTAAGTTGATAATACCCTCTCATAATCCATGCCACACTGTTCTGTTTGCGAGTGTTAACTAACATAATTTGTGTCACAGTGAGTACCTAATATTCTCCCCATTTCCCCATTTCCACAGCGTCATCACTAACTTTGAATAAGGGATCAACCTGACGTCCCGCACGCTGCGTATGGACCGTCTAAAGTCGCGGCGCACTGGTTGACCAAGCGGATGGACAGAGAAGAAGAATGGCTCACAGCGTTTGTGCTTAGCCCCGGTTTAGCAGATACCGATATGGCGAGAGTGGCTCTCAAGGGCCTCGAAGCGGTCCACGACAAGATCCCGATCCAACTCATATCGGTGGACGAATCATGCCAAGGAATGGTGAAGGTGATTGATGCAGCCACAAAGGCCACCCACGGAGGACGATTCCTAACATACGCTGGAGATGAAGACACATGGTAGACCGGTCCCGGGATTGAAGGTTAGCATGTGCTTTCTGTTATAAAGAAGTCATATCTTCGCAGGTTTACAGGAAGCCGTCATATATATATTATCTATTGAAAGAGAAAAATGGCGACTCAGCTGCTTGAGGATTGATACAAACTACGGGAAGACAAAAATGAACACATACCAGATGTATGTAGTTGGATAATAAATTCCCCAACATTCATATGATTTTTGTAACTGGTATGCCTTTCTTTTTGGTGTATAAAAGTATACTTACACCATTTCTATCAATGACTTGCGGTTTAGGATTAATTAATGACATATGTCACATTAATGTAATGCCAGCCCGGGCGCATGCAGTATTTGAGGTAGGACAACATCCGAATGTAGGGTTACACCCGTAAGTTGGGAACGGGTATCCGCGTACCTTTTTAAAAAATTGCTATTTCTGGAAGGAGGGGTGACAGATTGTTATCGATAATCGATAAGCCGTCAAAAAGGCGCCCCAAAAAAAATATTATATGGTTCAAATTTTTGGAGGAAATCAAAGAGAAAAGCTCGATTAGTTCCGCAAGCTCGGCGCAAAAGAAAACCGAATCGAGGCCTGATTTCTCAGAATGCGCTCCTTTCTCTCGGCGCCAATATGCCCGTCATGCTTATTTGCAACAAGTAACGCGAGAGTTTTCCAAAGCGCCTATCGACCATGGGTGGCGTCGCAACGCTTCTTCTCTGGTCGAGGGAGAACTGGCCCTCCGAGAAGCAGTCCTTCGAGGATGGTCTTGTCTGACCGTGTCGCATATCCTAGTAGGCGAGATACAGAAGGTCGTGAAAGCAGAACACCCCGTCATAGATCAGCAGGACCATTTGGTGGCATGAATCAAACGTTTGCACGTATACGGGAACGTACACCGGACAGGACCTCTCGATATGCTGAGACCAGGGGTGGCAAAGACAAGAGGGGCGATAGGAAGGACGAGCGACGAACGAAAGCTATGAAAATGCAAAGCTCCTTAGCGACAATTTCGTACGGTCACAGAACGAGAACGAAAGCGAGTGTAGCCGAAGTAGAATCATTCGATCAATTCGACTTATTACCCTCGATTAAAGAAGCTATGTCTAAAGACGTGCTAAAAGGCATGGTGGACATAAAACCTACTCCTATCCAAAGACTCGCCATTCCGGCACTATTAGGTCAGGATACTGGCCGGCGATCCTCCCGTATAAAAGACAGCAATGAGAGACAAGAGTTCCTACTAGCAGCTGAGACGGGGTCTGGTAAAACCTTGGCTTATCTTCTACCTGCGGTCGATGCTCTTAAGAAGGCCGAAGCTGCCGATCCTGCCATCGCGGCTTACCGAGAATACTTCGACAAACAGATGGCAGCGATGAGGGAACCGGGATACACTGGTCCCCGGGAATTTGAACCTCATCCGACTGCTGCGCGACCGAAAGTCGTCGTGCTGGTACCAACAGCTGAATTAGTTGATCAAGTAGGTCGTGTAGCTAAGGCCTTATCGCATGAGGTCAAGTTCAAGGCCAGTCTTTTCTCTGCCAACATCTCCGCAAAGGTTATCAATGCGAACATGTACTCGCCTACAGGTATCGATCTCGTCGTGGCAACACCTCACTTATTATCCTCGATGGCAGATTCGGACCCCAATATTTTATCTAGGGTTTCTCATTTAGTGGTTGATGAGGCCGACTCACTTTTCGATCGCAGCTTTTCACCCGTAACTACGGCCATATTAGATCGTGCGCTACCATCGATGAAACAACTCATACTCTGTTCTGCTACTATTCCCAAAAGACTTGACAGCTACCTAGCTTCCGAATTCCCAGATATGATTCGTCTTACTACGCCAAATCTTCACGCCATCCCTCGACGTGTGCAGCTAGGAGTTATTGACGTGTCTAAGGACCCTTACCGAAACAACAAAGATCTCGCTTGTGCGGATGCTATCTGGTCTATTGGCAAAGACGCCCCTCGCTTTGAAAGCTCTACACCTGGAGAAGTCGATGTCAAGCGTATTATGGTGTTTGTCAACGAGCGCGAGAAGACTCAAGAAGTCGCCAACTACCTTGTCTCTAAGGGTATCGACGCCGTCGCGCTACATCGGGATACCTCAGAGCAGCGTCAATCCGAGATGTTGGACACATTTACGACTACCGGTCCGATGAAAGCCGATCTTGCAGCAGCTGCCATACCACCACCCGGAAAAGGACGAAGGAGTTTACCTAACACTAAGGTCATTGTGGCCACAGATTTGGCCTCGAGGGGTATCGATACCCTAGCAGTTCGACATGTAATATTATACGACGTACCGCATAGCACCATCGATTTCATTCACCGTTTGGGACGCGCGGGCCGCATGGGTAGAAGAGGAAGGGGTGTTGTTTTAGTCGGTAGGAACGACCGGCGGGATATCGTAGCCGAGGTCAGGGAAAGCATGTTCATGGGTCAAGCGCTTATATAAAGGAAACGTACTGTAAATGAAGTCTATGACAATGTATACCTAGTAGAAAATGTGTATATATACCTATGTACCTATAATTTGAAATACCCCCCATGAAAACTTTTTCTATACGCTTGTGTAGGTAGCTTTATGTATTGACACAGGCTCATGGTATTAGGGATAAAACAGCTTACCGGATAGAAATAGAATACTATCTCTGATGTTAACTAGGTATCTATGTGAGTTGATACAGCACTAAGGTAATTTGGTCACAAAGGTATTCATTCTTGATTAATGCATTCCTTATTGGAATTATATGCAAAGTATCATGAGGTATTACGCTCGCCCTCTTTCGTTATATTATTTACATACGAATAATCTAATCATATGACCCTTTGCAAGAAGAGTTCTCAGAGATTTTGACTGCTGTTACTAAGCAGTCCGTTTATCTAAGAAGGACAATCTCACCCCCCATCCATAGGAAGAGCATAGGTTAAAGGGGTAGTGTTCTTCCTATCTCGTAAATCAGGTAGGTAGACAATAAGTCTCAACAGTTGTGGCTTCTAAGTAGCGGTGAATATAATACTGGATCATAGTAATTTACTCAAACACGAGACAGAAGGAAAAAAGAACAATCTTCAGTTACCACTGTACACGACGCTGTCTTGGACCCCTATGTTCTTCGCTCCAGAGACTAAAAAAAGGAGACGTCTCGAACGACCCTATAATAAAACATAGGTACCATTTAATAGTCTCCTTTCTTTTCTAGTTCACCACCGTTTCTTGACCGTTTATCTGATATACCCCAAATGTCTCACCTAGGAATGGACTCCGGGGGGCTGAATCAATACCCCAGATTTCCAGACACTAGTTCATGAATAATTAAGCCGATCGAAGGCTTCAGCTGTCGCACTAGCTCAACACAGATGTTTTACACATTCTAACGGGTTTGGGGCTGTAGTTGGATACCGAGACCCCCCTTCCGAATTCGAGGACAGAGGTAACAACGAGATTTTTCAAAGCAAAGCCACGTAGACTTACGGACTGGCGGCTTGGAGTCCGTACTATAGACCGGATAAGTCCATTGCCTTACGTGTAAATAACTACCCTCAAGTATTTCTACCTAGTCCTTGTTTATGAATATGTCGACGAGAAGGCCCTTACTGCCTCTTTCCTCAGCTGACCGCGACGTGTCTTACTAATTTCCCTTGCGAACACGTAGGGCGTCAATTTCTGAGTCAATGATCGCAAGATAATCTCCTATCCGGATTTTCAATGGGAATAGCGAGGAAATAGGGACAGCAAGTTGTCGTCACCAGCCACGAGGTTACATGCCACAGTGGGATCTTTCACTCCTTACCAAGGGCTCGGACCTCGGGTTCATAATTGGTAACTACTAGAGGGGGTGTTGGGACTGCTGTACTGTAACGTTTTGGATATTGTAGCATTCGCTTCGATGCTGGATGGCTACATTGTAGATCGGGATCTGAGTTGACAGTAAACCCAGTGGTACTAGTTGCTACTGTTCGTATACACTATCTAGCTCCCCAGTCCAGGAGCAGTACCTGGATAGAAGCTGAAACTTGGCTAATTGGTTACCAATTTTCATTCGTGGATGCATTTCGGCGAGCGTTTCCGAGGTTGCTTTTTTCGACGAATAGTAGCTCATAGTCTTCATGACCTGTCAGTTGGGCATACAGTTTATTTTTATGCTTAAAGCAAACTACGATAAATCATACTTGCCTACTAAATCCAATAATCATCATAGCTACACTTCTATAGTTTGTAGAAATTTCTTACATACATCCCGGGCAGGTAGGTAGTCAAGCCATCCTGGCTAGGCGAGATATGGGGCTCTATATGCAGGTAAGCGCGTACGTGTCGATCAAAAATCTTCATGAACGAGTCCCAGCGCAGATCCCGGCAATTCTTGACTATTTCACTAAAGCTTTCTTGCTGTCGAGGATAGTTTGCGAAGTCTTGTCTCAAAGCCCTGCCTTGTGCTGAAACTGATCTGCAAGTTGTAGCCAAAGAAGTTAACTCTAACTTTTGATTCCTAATGCTTAATTGTACATAAATCTCAAAACCGTCGGTTACAATTGATATCATAGGTTTTTCTCTACGCGTACGGAGTTGATATTTGTAACTTAATTTCCGAAACGACGAACTGGCCTCCTGGGTCTTGACCACATTCAGCCACCCTACGTGATTATTACTTACCTAGGCGTACTAGCATAGTGATATATTTATACTATGTAGCAAACTTTTGCCGGGTAATAGAAGCACGGAAGTTGTTGCCGTGGCGGTCTAATACGCACTTAACAAGGGCCAATCGGGACTAATAGAAGCTAGACTGAGGCGAACACAACGCCAAGTCTGGAGGTTACGCCGGAATAGGAATAAAACTGAGAGACTGTCACTTTACTCGGACTCTTGCCTTATTAAGCTGATGGGAAATATCCAGCACCGCTGCGAGTTCATGCCGTAAAGGTCGATCAATGACAGATTTTACCATGAATCGGGGTTCTAGGGATCTTAACGACTAGGAGCTTACTATTTTAGGGAGATCGTAGTTAGATGCTTGTATCTCGGCCCCTTGTCAATTGGGGATGACTTGGGGAAAACGCACCAATAAGAGGACGAGATGATCGCCCCCAACTTTGTTCCCCGTATTCCAAATGTTCCACACTGCTTCAGATTCCGCTGAAACGTCGCGAGATCCTGCCGCGCTTCTCTCTTTTTGGACTGGAGTCAACTGCCGCGAAGAGGACTCTAAGCTACCCATCGCGAATGGAAAGAAATTCAGTGCCTAGAGTGCGACAGCACTTTGTTTTACACCCTGTCGCTGACGAGATGTAGCGCGCCTCGAGCTGCACAGGGTCAAAAACTAGGTCAGGTCTGTTGCTGTACTGAGCCTGTCAAGATGACATCGTAGATGGAAATGAAGTATAACGAGACGTCGCTCTTAGAATGTATATAAGTAGCCAAGAATTCCACGATAATTCATAGATTTTTCTTCTTCATTCCGCTATCAAATTAGAATAATTCGCCTCAATATTCTTCATTTCATTTCGTTCCTATTCGCGTTCTTGGTGGCTGGACCTCCGTTTTTAACTATCATTCACTTATCTTGAATACGAGCCAGGGAACTTGTACAGCTTCTTGTTTTTTCTCAGCCAAACACTTTCTATATTCAACCAGTCAAAATGAAGTTCTTTTCCATCTTGCTTCTTGCCACCGCCGCTAGTGCTATGGTGTTGCCTCGTCACCATGCCGGCAGGAAGGCCAACGGCGGCAACAGTACGTTTATACCAATATGAATATTTCTGTCTTCTAACTGACAGTCTTGTAAAGATAACAACAACGGAAACAACGCTGTAGCAGCGGGTACTGGAAACAACGGCAACGGCAATGCTAACAACAACAATAACAACTTTGCCAACAATGCCAACAATGCCAACAACGCCAATGCATGCAATAAGTAAGTGGCTTTCCTAGCAAGAGCCTGAAATATAGCACACAATCCTATATTATCATTTCTTCTTAATACTAGTAATGATGGCTAACTAATGAGCTTAGCAACAACAAGCGTCACCACGCTGGAAGGAAGGCCAATGGCAACAATAACAACAACGACAACGCCGCTGCCGCAAACGATGACAACTGTAACTAAGGATGCCTGCGTGCGTTTCTAAGAGGAGCTCGGCGATTATGTTGAGTTTCTCCGAGTTTTATTGCAACCTAATTCTGCGGTTATGAGATATGTGATGCTTCTTGGGAAAAGTTGATAGAAAGTACTAGCGCGCATGAGCCAAGTGTACATATATGGAATGAAGAATATTTTGAGCGAGAAGCTTTCCCTAGATCCCTGATGAGTTGGCGTTTTTTTGCTGTGCTTTGCGTATATCCTAAAATGACGAGCCATTAGAAACGCATGATCATGCTCCTTATACTAGGCCGGCGTTTATCTAGAAAAAAAAAAAGTGATATATGATAGAGTTTTCCTGTCCATTGAATCATTAAGAATTTCTATGAAGCCCTACTCATGATCGACTTTGCTTTTAGGGCCCATAATTCACGGCGGAGGTTTACCGCTACTTGCCTCGTTCGTCGCTGCATAGTTCACTCATCAACCGCCGGATTCGCGATGGTGCAGCACTAACGAGCAGATCATCTTTTTTTCGATGCTGCAGACGGATCTACCGGCATTGGGATTGCTAGAGAATGTGCGGCATGCTCGGCGAGCGGTCTGTGTTATGGTGTTCACGATCGACGTTTTTTAACCAGCCGATTAAACGGCAAGCCTTGGGCAATATTGTTATGTTAATGATATTCGGTGGCGCTCGATCTATTGTAAAGGTGGTCACGATGGTCTTCTTAGGCTTCGTGTTACTTTGAGCACACAGTAAGGATATGTAAGTCGAGGACCTTGTTTGATACCTATTATAATCCGCTATTGTATGGTGTTGAAGCACGTGATATATCGGATTATCCACGTGATGCGCTCCGACCTCAACCCACTTTACATAAGTGAACGACATATGAAAGGTGAACTACCTAAGTTATGCTAGAAAGGTACTTGTTTAATTTACCTCGGCATTGGCGTCTACCTTGGTACTTTGTCAATAATCCATCGCTCACTGTTTGCATCCTTTTCTCTCATCTTTCATACTCCGGATCAAACAAAATATAATATACACCAACCTTGTCATTGCGTTCATAAGTTTAAGTCTGCAAAATAGAATAATACGATGGATGAGTAGAGACTTGAAATCTGGTGAGTTCTAACTCGGATATTATTTGCCTCTCTATTTTGGCTAATCAGATCCCAGAAAACCGACCGATGCGTATCGGATTCAAGATAAATCAATGTCTCTGGAAGTCATCTATGTGACCCGCCACGGGGTAAGGTGTGCTAGTTCTATTCTATCTAAAGTTATCTTATCCTTATTTTGCGACAAAAGCAACTTTAAGGCTACTTGATCGAATGTAAGCTTACTATCGTTAGTTCCGTCCCCCGTGGGTGGTTGACCCGTCTACTGGGAATTATACGGCTTCGGTCCGTTCTCCCACGGGTTTACCCACTGATCCAGCTCTTGCATCTCATGGTATTGAGCAGGCAAACGATCTAGCAGAATATCTCTTGGAACTAGATCCTCCAATAGAGCAGGTCTATTCTAGCCCCTATTATCGATGCATGCAGACAATCCAGCCATTTGTACGCAAACTCAGACGTTTCCAGACCCAACCGTCTGGGAATGTCTCAGTCACCTCTAATCCCGAGATTCGCGTCGATCTTGGGCTTAGTGAATGGTACGGCTTAGCACACTTTGAACACCCCTCGTCTGCACCCCTGGATAAGTTGCAGAGCCTCTTCCCTGAGCTCGATGCGCGCTACGCATCTAGTCCAGCGCCTTCGCCTTATGGGGAGTCTCTGCCACAGTTGCACGATCGCGTTGCACGAACAATCGACTTCATTATTAGACGTAGCGACCGGGAGGGCCACAAAGCCATAGTAATATGCACCCATGCAGCAGTAGTGATCGCGCTAGGACGTGTTCTCACTGGACAAGCCGAAAAAGACTTCGGAGCATTTACTTGCGGACTAAGCAAATACAGACGACGACAGCGGCATAGTGCCGTACAGGCGTCTTTAAAGTCCGACAGTAAGACGGATACCAACGCCATAATCCCAGCGGCGCGGGACGACGGAAAGATCAGAGAAGCAAGGTCTAAAGCCTTTTCGAGGAACGATCCTGCAGGTAATGTCGATCTTCAGCCACATGATTCAATGTCGCCTGATCTAGAGTCGTCACGGAGGGTCAACTCCGGACTTTACGGAGGTTGGATTTGCGAATTGGACTCTGAGTGTAGCTTTCTTCGAGGTGGTGAGGAAAGAGGATGGTATGCATCTCCTTACTCCTTACGCCTTTCAAGGGTTTTCAGGGGTTTTCGGCAACGAGCTAACTAGTGCTAGGAAATTCTCTGGTGACGAATCATTCATAGAGACGGATGACAATAGCGTGTGGCCATCTACGGCGGCCTCCAACTCTAATACAACCGTCGAGGAGGGCGGATCAGCAACTAGCAATAGCCATCTTAACTCTGCAGTCGATAAGTCTAAGCTATGATGCCGGTGCTCACGCAGATCGGCTTGACGTGTTCAAACGTATCGTGGGCTGTTTGACCGCCCTGACGAAGTGCTCGACCAGCTCCATCAAGTTATTATTCTCTTAACTTGGCACGAGACCTAGTGACGCCTCAATCGTTCGAGTTTCGCATCTATGCTAGACCTACCCGGTACCAAATTTCCCACGGAGACTAAGCTGCCTTCCATCACGAGTTACACGAATGCCGTCTTTCATAATGAGGCTGTTGATGCACTTTTCGTTTTGGTGTAACAGTGATACAAAAACGGCCCTTGTAACATATAGCTTCTACCTCAAGACTAACCTTACTATCTCATGGATACCTTGTTGTTCCTTGGTCGTTTCACTGCAGGGAGTCTCAGTGTGTGTCCAAATAATTCTCTGCATACTCGGTTGAGCGACAAGCTGAATATGTTCGCATTTTCCAGTAGAGAAATCGGGTGTCAATGACGACGCAATCTAACCTTCCTCCTGTAGCTGAAAGTTAAGACCTGTCTTAGGTGTTTGCTTATAAGCAAAATCCAAAGGCCTGGATAATGTGACGTGTCAGAAGGGCTAATTCCTCAGCAAGCTAGTTTCTCGTCACTAGTAGAATTGGTTTAGACAGGACGGAATTGAATCCACTGACTATATACGCTAGTAATAGGTCTCGGCTTTTATACCGAGTTGGAGTCAATTTAATATTCATGTATACATCGGACCTGTCTCGAGCGGATCAAGGGTCCTAGATCTTCATGGTGCGAGATTCAGTTTAGCGGTATGATCTGACTATTGAGCTGCTTAACACAACCGCCTACAGAACCCTGGAGATCATTACTCTGGAGAATCCTTGTGACTGAACGTATAGGCGGGTGGTGTCTTGGCCGTCGTCACGGCAGGCAAAATCCTGTTCTACCCAATGAGTTGTTGAAATACTGTAAAACTTGCCGAAAGCCTCAATATCAGTGTTCCAATACCAATTCGTCCTATAAGCCTCTACGTACGTGTACTGCATCTCGACGGCCTATTGGTCGGTACATCATCCACAGAAGACGGGATGAGAAAAGTAACGAAGCAAGACTCGAATCAGTTTGAACACAAGCAATTGAGGAAGTTGGTAAGCTAGAACTGTAGACAAAATTCAACTTCCTAACCTGAGTTCAGCCGCAAGATGTTATAGTCAGATTAAAAAACCAAAATATACTTGGTACGGCGTTTACTAGTTTCGGAGGTAACACATTTAGGAAGTTGAAAAACAGGGGGCGGTGGAGAGATTCGTAAATAATTTTCTAAAGATATCGGCTTCGGATGGTTAATTCAACTCGGGAGGAGAGATGATTAGCTTGTTAAACGCTGGATAGTTATTCAAACCAACACGGAGACTGAATTGGGTAAATTTCGCGTCGTTGCAACTCTAGGTAGGTACTCAAGGATACTCAAGGACAGGGGGGATACGATCGAATCCTTCTCCCAATGCCGTCCTCTGCTCCACACTGGCCAATCTGAGGCTCGAGAGTGGTTCACCTTTACACTTTCTGCGTTTTTTCCATGTTGGTAGCATAGGACTCACATGCCTGATTTATGCTGTCGGGGTCGTAACAGGGTTAGATCATACATTATCTGCAGAGCTAAGTTGGGCAAAGATTTTCTTTGGTCCGATTATTTACTTGTCTCCAGCCGGCCCGAGTGTCGAGGAGTCTCGACCATGAATAACCCCCACGAAACCATCCATCCAATGAAAGTCAATCACAAGCTCTATTGTCGCGCTTACAACGAACAAGAAAGAAAAAAGAAAAAGCAAGTTACCGCGCCCGCCTTATTTACCTTAAGTACCTTACTTAGTGCGGCTTTTAGTAGGCCTCTATAGAAACAAATCCGAATCTATGGATAACTCAAGAGGCTAAGCCGCTTCCATAAATGAATATTCTAGGACAACATTCTCCCAAGTGGTTGGTACAGTGAAGGCTGAGTTGCTTATGCGCGCTTCCTAACAACAACAACAACAACTTCACATCGCCGGCTGACAGCACATCCAGCATAACTCAGTCCTATCTTATCCTTCACACTTATTCAATCGTATAACCGGCCCGCGTATTTCTGCCCCCCTCTTCGGTTGACCTGCCCCTGGACCTATCTTGATGGTTTCATTGGTGGGCTGGTACCGACAGCTTGGAAACCTCTCAGGGTTGTAAGCGAATGGCGTGCCATTGACACATAAGAGGACACTCACAGTGCCAAAGGGCGGTAACTGGACTCTGTCGGCTGGAAAATACGGGAATAAATTCTTCAATTGCTTTGTTTCTATCTCGGACGGGTGGAAAATCCCATGCCTACAATAGTAAGTATTCTCTATGGGACTCCTAGCCGCAGACGATCTCTACGCCGCTAATGCGGAGGGCGCTGTCCTTTTTTTTTTTATGGTACCTGTAGCTATAGTCATAATGTCTTGCAACGTTCATTCTGGCTTCCTGGTCTCATGCACGATCAGAGACCATCGATGTGGTTGCATTGATTGAAACAGTGTGTCTGGGTTGTCCAGGTTTGCGTCGAGAGTAGCCTTAGACCTCGAGCCACCCCTTGCGCCATGGTCCGTCCATTCAAGCTTCACAGATTGGGGATGGATGCGCTCCTCCGCTTGGGTTATACCGCCACTCAACCAAGCGTTGTCATTCTCCGACGTCGTCTATTCCTACCCTACCACCTAGGCCACCAGGACCACCAGGGCCACCTAGAGCCACCGCTCCCGCTCTCTCCTTCTGCCAGGTTTATTAGATTCTCAGTGCAGAATAGCTTATTCTCCGCAGTAGTTTATGTCTTTCCCGTCTCCACTAATCGCTTGACTAGTAGTTACTTCTTTAAAAGAAAATCTATTTCCCCCGTCATTTTACTAGAGACATATAGGCTTACTTATCAAACCGAGGCGAATTATATATCAGGAGCCAAGAAAACGGAGTAGCAATAGTTGCCGCTCAAGCGACACCCCGGGGGCGTCTCTCTACTACAGGGCTGCTTGTCTGTAAGGTTGCACTAGGTACTCTTCAGTAGACTCGACCCTGAGTGTCGGGACGTTGTTGGTCTATATTAAAACAATAGGGTACTTGACTTACTCTGTCCTACGCTGTATCGTTCTCTTATGTCGATTCAGGAGTCATAAATAAGTCCTCCTCCCTTCACGCCTTAACCCACTGCAAGAATTATTCGCCGTCCAGGTCTTCATCTAATTTCTTGCCCTTGCTTCTTTTCATAACGCCAACTGGTCGGTTCCTACTGATAGCTCACGAATTTAATTTGATACGATAACGATATGGGAAGAATGGACCGTCCAACTTTTCAACCGAGGCCGAATTTCAATTCATCACTTTCACTGCGTACATTGCAGTCGGAGTCAGTCCAACTAGACACTGGCCGACTTCCACCGGTCATTCCCTATAGAAGGGCAGATGGCACGATTCGCCTCACAGATACTTCAATACCGCCTTATTCGCCGATAAGCGAAAGGTCTGGCTCTTCATTCTCGCTGGAGTCCACTGCGGACTCGTGGGAGAATGCTTCGTTTAGGTTTTCACCCCCTCAGACACCGAGATCAAAGCACGAGCCCGACGACATTCCACGACTTGACTTAGTACCCCCTCGTGGAGAGTTCCTCAAGCGTAAATCTGATGGCTTGGATGGGGGCTCGAAGAAAATCAAGCTCCAACCAGTCACCCTCCCAGGTGTTTACCACTTACTATCGTCTGAGGAACGTGAAGGCCGTCGACCAGCTCCCCGTCACAGGTCTCGCAGGATGTTACAAACACCCAATTCCAGCCCGGAGCCCGAGACTGAGTACTCTCTTTCGTCGCAATCAGCGCTTTTGGCGCCGAAAGATCCCATAGTCCAGTGGCTCAACCTCAGGAGGAGGGAATCCAGCGACAGTCAAGAACCCCTTTCGCAACCTCGAGACTCGAGGGGGGTTTACCTAAACATCTCACTAAACTTCTGCAACATGCAACCGGTATTCTATCGCGAGAAGCAACAGTACACTTCACAGTCCCGCAGCTATTGTCAGCGGCCCCGACCAGAGCCCTCGCCGCCCAGGGAAGACTCCAAGGAAGGCTGCACCAAGAAGACTCACAACAACACCAAATACACCACAGAAGAGGCCGATTATATCCGATTCAACAAATACGAGATGAAGGTCTCGTGGGAGGAGAACAAACGCCTATTCAGAGAGAAATTCCCAAGCCCTCCCGGGAAGGAACGCGAGGTTCAAGGTATCCAAGGCGTTCACTACAGAGACAACCAACATGTCCCCTGTCTCACGGAGAGGGGAACGAAGCTCGAGTTTCTACCTGAGGGACACGTAAAGGCAGTGGTGGCCAAGGTCCGGGACCAATCGGAAAACAAGCCATTCTTCAGCCTAACGTGCCTGTATCCCGAACGAGCTATGCTTTACGACTGGGTGCCGTACAAGCTACGGTTGGAAGCTGCCAGACTAGGTAAGTCCTCGTTCAAATAAAGGGGGGGGAGGTAACTCTCTCTCTTTACATGGAAAACTAGAGCTAACATAGTCCGAATAGCGAGCGAGCGTGCTGTACAGAAGGAAGAGGCGCGAAATAAAGCCATACAGACGGGCAGATGGAAGGAAACGCTGGAGAACGGCCAGTGTGCTTGCTGTTATAAGCCGGACGGCGACAAGAAGATCCAGCGGGCTTCGTCTTCGCGGGAGCACTCACCTAACGACGACGACAATAACAACAACAACAACAGCCAGGTCGTCATGTCTGTTACCAAGCGTCTAGACCACCACCACCCTCTCAGGATCCCGCATATCATAAAGACGGAGGACGGGGTCTACGGGAGTACTACTAGTTTCGAAGCTAGTCGTCAATAACTCGAAGACAACAAGCAGAAAAGGACGCGCTTGCCTAGCTCTCCTTCGTTTTTTTTTTAAAAAAAAAACTTTTCGTTTGTATCTATTTTATCACCAACTGATAGCCCCAAGACGTACCAGATACCCGCCGTGGTCATCGTCTCGTCTCGTTCTCGTTCTCGTCTCGTCTTTGCGACGACCCCGCGACCTACACACCACACCACACCACACCACACCACACCATCCATATATTACGAACGAAGGCTATCCAGGTACTATTCTATTTTATTCTGTCTCTAAGCAAAAGAAATACAACAACAACAACAACAACACCATCGCTGCTGTCTCCCAACCGGCTAGCATATACGAAGGAGGAGGACGAGGGAGGGGAGTCGCAGCCAAAAACCCCATGAGGAATGTCCGGAGGCGGTGAAAGCTTTTTTTTTTTTTCTGGTTTTGGGGGCGTCAGAAGGGGGATTGGAGGGGAAAGGGGGAAAAGGGAGGCCTCGTTGTTTTTGACTTGGCTGAATCACTGATCTAATCTGATCTAACTTACCTTACCTTTACCTTTTACCTTAAACCTACCTACCTTCTTGCTTTGAATTCTGATTTATTTGTACGGGCTACGGAGTAATGAATTGAGGAACGAACGCGGACGACGGAATTTAGGCGCGTTTATTAGCAACGGATCGATGTATTATTCTATAGCTACCTACCTAACCTTATACCTTATACCTTCTATCTTGCTTTCCCTTTTATTTCTTACTTGTTGCGTTATGGAAGCGTTCATTTTCTTCGATTCTATGTCTATATTTTAATTTCGCCCATTTATTCATGAGGCTTCAGCTGTCTTATAAAAGTCCCTGTGTCCTATATAAATGGTAGTTGAGTGTATTTTACTCGGCGAGTACTTGTTTTTTTTTTAGCAGACGTGCAAAAAAAGTTAGGGCGGTCAAGCGGTAATAAGGGAGGCTTATTTTTCATTAAGGCGAGCAGAAAAAAGAAAAGCAATCGTCCTTTTTTAGACATTTCTCGGTCGTGATCAGCTTCATCATTCGCCAGTTTATACGTCCGTTTTCTCTCATGAATCATTATCCTCTCCAATATGAACAACATGTTAGCAGTAGTCCTGGGGGTGTTATTCACTTACCCCGGGGCCCAACTCAAGTTTCTACCTAAAACCACACCATGAGAATGTGGCTGCTACGCTGCAGAATAGAAGAAACGGGTTAAAATTGTTGGGATGCAATGTCTTGTGATTTCTTCTGAGACTGGTCGGATTCGCCGGCTGTGCTACCTGTCTATCTACAAGAGAGGTTTGAGGACGAAGTTTGCCTTGACAGTGCTACCGCACCAATAAACGTCATAAACATAACCCTCCATGGCGATACCCATTCCGTATTCGGGCCATTCGGGATTCACATGCCGATTGGGACTAGGGCGTGTTTGCTTAAACCCTGCCGTACAAGGCTGGGCGAGGTGAACCCCGTTCTCCCTCGCCAAATCATGCTCCGAAAAAAAAAAAAAAAAAAATCACAACCAGGGGTCTAACGCCGATGCTATGCCAGAACGCCGGACGGTGCTGCATGAAAAACCGTGCAATAAAAATCAGCCATGCTCAGGTGTTGGCACGAAGCCACGAGATGCTCCGGAGACTAGCCGCGCGGTACCGAGAATACCGGGATTTGGTAGTGGTATCTTTAAAGCCCGTTGGTCATAAACCTATCGCGGGGTCGGCCAATGTAGGTAGCAAATCTACTCCCCTCGTCCTTCTCGGGAAAAGCCGCACTGCCGTCATCTTCATCCAGGTCATACTCCTCAAGATCTGAGGCGTTACCGGTCCGGAAAGAGTACGGGTTCTTATCGAATTCATCATCCGAAGCAACTTCCTCATCGGGGTAGTCTGCAGCATAATAATTCTCGGCTATATATCCGTAAGTATGATGAACTGCAACGGCCCTTTAATTAGATAGTGGTACATACCGTTTTCGTCTTCATCGTCCTCGGCCCACTCGTCTTCACTGTTACTATCCTCCCCGTAGAAATACTCCATATCAGGCTCTTCATCAAACACAAGGACTCCAATGCTATGCGGAGGTATGTGCTCTCCCATCTTGCTTGCAGGCACGCGTTCGTAGGTTTCGATGATGTAGTCACTATCGTCGCTGTCACTTATATCAACGTCCGTGTCCATCATCTCCTTATCCGCTGAGGCTTGTGTTTCTTCAGGGTGTCGTTCTGCATATCTCTTGATCGGCTTCGGTTTGAATCTAGGTTGCCTAGTAGTGGACTGCTGTTGTTGTTGTCGTTTCTCCTCTTCGGCCTTCTGGAGGTTGAGACCAATTTGTTCCATCGTGTACGCATCTAGCTCAGCTGTCAATTTGTCCATATCCACGTTCCATCTTTCGGTCATGGATTTCGGCAGGTCGGCTTTGTAATTTCCCCCATCTTGCTTCTTAGCAAGCTTCGCTACACCAGGCTTCTTGAGCTTACGAGGCTCCGGCTTGTCAATCTCCATACCCTCCGTTGCGGTGGGCGCTGTTGTAGATGCATGGTTGGCAGCATTGGCAAGAGCCTGAAACTTTTCGAGAGGTCTGGATGATATTCGTTTGATCTTGCGTTCCACAAATAGAGCGGGTGCAGAGCGCTTCTTAGAGACTCCTCCATGGGATTGGTTAGGCTGAGAAGCAGCTGCAAGCATCATGTCTTTTCTGGACATGTGGAATCGTCGAGGCTCAGAGGAGGCACCGAGGGGACTCGCAGGCTTAACGAAGGAGGCATTAGTGAGTTCGCTGACGTTGTCATTATCGCTAGACGCATCGTTGACGGTAATATCCGATGTCTTTGGGCTCTGGAATGTTGGGGTCTTCGAGTTCGGATGAGAAGTGTGAATGACAGGCTTGTGCGACTCGGATGGAATGTTCTCGGTAGGCTTAACTCGATCTTGCCGTCTTTGATAAACAAAGGCTTCGCTACGGTGCCTCTTGTTCTCCTGGACACCTAGAATAAAGGTAGGTTAGCTGCTAAATTTCTCCACGGCGCGTAATGCGACGAGTTATGCGACAACTCACGAAGAAACGAGACTGGAGCTTCCTCTGTAGCCTTTCGCTTTACGCAAATTAACTGCGGTGGGACAGACATCTCGATCTCAGAGATTCGAGCAGATCGTTAGATACCAACTATTATGTGCCAAAAGCTGGTCAATACCACCTGTTGTTAGAAGTTGTAACGAGGAACTCTTCAATAAGTTGTTCTGAACTGTTCGACGTGGGGCAGATACCTACAGTTAGGTACCTAGGTACCTAGGTACCTATACAAGTACATTATGTAACCAACCTTAAATTAAAGCCTTGGCGGGATTATATTAGGTAATACGGATTATCACCTACGGTATCCGTATTTCAGGTGATATTTATTGACAAGTGAATTGTTACCATTTACTTCAGTAACCAGAATGGCAAACGAAAGACTTTTTTTTCACAAAAATATAATAGTGGTAAATTTCTGATGATGAGATTCAGTGACATTAAGCTTATATTCTTTTACTACGCTGCTAATGCATATCATCGTACTTATGAGATAGAGTGCTGACTTGAAGTAGTAGCTTAAATATACCGCTCTTTTACTTCTTAACTTAGATGTAAATACTAAACATGTTCTCTATATTGATGGGATTGTTGTGACCAGCGTACTCAGTAAATATACATATGACCAAGCTGCTAATGGTCATTTAACCCGCCCATCGTACAGTCCTACCTATCTCTATTCAGCTGTTGTTTAGATGGATGACCCTAAATTGGACGGCTCCACGACTTTTTTTATTATTTTTTTTTCCCATAGCACTCTTTTCTTCTACATGTCCACGTCTCCTTTGGTGTTCTTTACGCAGTACTTACTCGTGTGTAAGTATGAGACAATATAATCTATTCATCTCTTGATAGGAGAAGAGTGACATATCTGTGTTGGCACAGGTAAGAAAATATTGACCAGGGCTAGATGTCAGATGTAAGAAATGTAAGTAGCGAATCAGAGCTCTTCACGATCCAGCCTGCATTAGTTCTCATTAAACTTAGAGCACTAAGCCTTACAGAGGTAGCACATAAGCTTCCCGCGCCCAAGGCATGGGAAAAGAGGCCAATCAAAGTTTGCGTATGATACGCTAGGTTGGTACTTTTGAAGCCATAATCAAGTAGGTCATCTCGGAATAACTGTACGATCCTTCTAAGAGGTAGGTAGCTAGGTATGTAAGACTCCGGACGAAGATGTTATGCTATCAGCTTGTTAGAATAATAAGCTTCTATTGGTCCGGTGTGATATAGATTGCCGTCGCCTTTCAGCTTAAATATACTTGAGTGGGTATTTAGAGATGTGTTGGAACTAGATGAAGTCTTCTGTTGGATAATTCTGGTCTCCCATCCTTTATGGCCCACTATGTCCGGCACTGTTATTCTTACTGGTGCGAATAGCTCAGCTGGCCTCCACGCCTCTGAACATCTTCTCAAAACATATCCGCAATATACTGCTGTTTTTACCGTTAGAAGTGCTGCTACCGATGATGTCAATACCAACAGCCTACGTGATATTATAGCTCGTTACCCCAAGGAAAAAGCTTCTGTTCATGAGCTTGACCTGGCTGACCTTACTGCCGTTCATGCGTTTGCTACCACCATCGCGGGGCAGATTACCAGTGAATTTTTACCCCCTATCAAGTCAATTATCTGCAATGCATTTTACTGGAACCTTCTCGTTGACCCCGAACTCACCGTCGATGGCTATGACAAAACGTTACAAGTCGGGCATATCGCTCACGTAGCTTTAGTACTACGCCTTCTCGAACATTTTAGTTCCGATGGCGGCTGTATCGAGCTCTTGTCGAGCGTTTCTCATTATCGGAGAAAGAGCACGATGACGCCCTATTTTCCCGAAATTCCTGACGATATCGATCTCCTTATCCATCCGCCCGCGGATCCCGATAAACAAGGCAGAGGGGCCCAGAGATATGCCAATTTGAAGTTGGTCGTTACCATGTGGATGTATCCGCTCAATGAGTATCTACAAAAAGTAAATATTCTCGAGTGCTTTCTTCCGGTCTTTGACTGACAATTCAATGCTCTAAGGACCCCAAGCTCTCCAGGATCACTGCTGTGGCCATAAATCCAGGAAACATGGGCGATTCTCGCGCTTTTCGAACTAACGTCCCGCTTTCCGTCAAGCTCATGCAGGCATTGGTATTCAAGCCGTTAATGCCATTGATTCGACGCTTTGCCGACCCGACATTCCGCACGTCACGCGACGCTGGTATTGATATTATAGAATTAGGTGTTGGTAAGGCCGAAGATGGAGAGCGAGGCTTCTATACGCTTCTCAACAAGGATGACCCTGACCCCGCCGTTCTGGACAAAGAGAAGCAGCGTATTATATGGGAGAAGAGCGCTGAGTGGGCTAAAATCAATAAGGATAATACCGCGCTCAAAATCGCGTTCGATTAATCATGACCCGAATGATATAGGTCAGGTCTTTCGCTGCGTAGAAGGTAAGGAGATACTACTAAGAGATACTAGTAGTAGCCAGCTGGTCCTTAGCTGGGTGAGCCCATACCTATTATGTATAGGCGCACGCCGTTTACTCTATGGTGGGATTGTCTTTTCCTGATAAGACCGAGATGTCTTCCCTTAGTCAAACCTTTTTAGAGAGGGAATTTGTACGAAGCTGGGAATTAGTTAGCTTTTAATCCTCTTAGAGAGTGCGCTAGAAGAATAAGATGACGTCGTCGCTCGATAACTGAGTCGAGCAAGACAAATAGTTCAAAATTGTTAAAGCTTCCACAACCAGATAGAAATTCATAAAGTTGCAAATACTGGTTAAACCTTTAAACTGTTTAATATAATCTGTAATTACTATTGATAAGCTTATCAGACAATTGCCGGCATAAACGAAGGAACTTTTGCTCCGTGGGTCTTTCGTGCAACCCTTGGATCTCAACAAACAAAAAGGTGGTGCATATTTTTTTTTTTTTGTTCATCTTATCATTTCATAATTATCACGAGATAGTACACATGCTGGACAAGTTGGCATAGATTAGCTTATGTATAGCATATGTATAGAATATGTAGAATATGTATAAACATAGCATTTTTATCCACTTTCCCGGGGGGACCGAGTCAGTGACAGTGGAGAAGACGGAGAAGTCCCCGTTCTTTTTATATGCGCTATGAAGCACAGACATAGAATTCTTCTCCATCATCCCCGCTTCTCCATCGTGGCCATCCAGCTAAATAGCTTTACGTTTTCAACCATGAGTTTAGCGTTACGCTATTCACATGGTTAGCTGATAGGCGAACCTTATTGAAGCTAGATTTACATCATATAACCTCTCCTTCAGGAGGGCGACACGTTTCCGAATGCCCACTCGACCTACAGATACGACAACGTGTCTAGCATTCTTCTACAAGCCTAGAAGAGCTACATGCCTACAAGCGGTACATGTCCCACACATATTCTGCAAGCTTTTATACGCATCGGGGATACTGGACTGAGTGGTGAGCCTCAACGGTTTAGTAGAAACATGGATGGGAATGGATAGGTAATGGCCATGCATTGGCTCGAGAAGAATGATTCGATTTCACATTTCACTATCTTGCGAGTTGGGGACGGCCGGGTCCCCCATAAGAAGGAACCTTGGCTTTGTAAAGGTTGGGTTGCTCCAGTGGCAACGGCTGATAAATGGAACGACCCAGACCAGCGTAAAGCCTGCGTCAGGACGACGCAGCTGATTTTAATAACTATCATGCCACAGCCATCTAAGGGGAGTTAGCCAAGTACCTAACATACCAACCCTACCTTTTGCCCTACCCGGCCCTATCTAACACTAAGGTAGTCTCGCATGATGCCACTACCATCCAGAAGAAATCCTTATATCAGATTTGTCGCTTTCAGATCATCATTGTTCCCTTTCCAATAGAACTTGATTAAGTTCACCTGTTCATCTCCTATCCATCTCCTATCAACACACACAAGTCTGCTGTTCATCACAAGCTTCACTAATACCGAATCCCTTCGAACGACTTAATCTACCAACTACTACCAACTACTACCAAAATGTACGTTATTGTTATTCGTTGAGCAAACAACACATACCACAACACATCCGAGCCCCATCCGTCCGATCCCTACCTTTAGGCCTGAAGTACCTTAGGTAGCCTTCCCCCTAGTCTTTCCATGTGCATTAAAGCTGCATGAGGCTGTACATAAAAAATTGCATGGATCATGCAAGCCCATTCATATAACCCATTCTAGATTTTCACGATAAGGATGCTAATGTCTAATAAAGAGATATATATCTTGCCAAGCGAAAAACTATCATCAAGCCCGCAGTTCTTGGGTTGTACTATCCCGTTAATCCCGTAGCTGGTCTTCCGTGGATTCCCGTTGGATTCGCCTTCGCAGCAGCGGCCGAAGTAATTCCAGTCCGATTTTGATTGATGGCCCAAACGCCGCATTCAACCTCTTAGCATCCATTTCATTTCATGGACGCCATCCTCGATCCTAAACTTGTCGAACCGACTATCCTTCACTCGGTCGACCCTCGAAAAGCATCAATTAGTCATGAACTCGTAATTAATCATAAATTAGATTCTCTTTCATCCGACATGTCTCCCCCAAAGGTTCCCATTACCTTTACTTACAAGAGGAACGACACAAATCCTCCCGTCTATATAGCAGGTTCATTCTCCGAACCGCCATGGCAGCCTCAAGAGATGGATGTCGCCATTGACCAGCTTGGGGAACATCTCTTCACTAAGCAGGTCATGGTTGACGATGGTACTGAAATCCAATACAAATTCCGCATAGGGCCAGGTGATTGGTGGGCTCTGGATGAGACTGCAGATACTGGTAAGATGATTTACCCCTCCATTCTTTATCTTTATCTTTACCTACCTAGGTACCTATCTTACATCACCATTCCATATGCTAACAACAAATTGCAAGTCACGGACGAATGGGGAAACACAAACAATGTTCTTAGAGTTTCAATTAATGGCGTCCAAGACAATTCCCCCGAGGAGCCCAAACCTAGCGTTAACGAATTAGATGGATCGCAAATTAACGGTGGCACGCAAACCCCGGACATCGCACAGACAGCTGCTGAGGTAGCCGATTCGGCACGCACTTTGGATGCAGAGACTCCCGAGCCGGAGATATCTGATGCCGAGGCAGGGAGAATAGGTACTCGGCGCATGTCAACTACTCCAATTGCTCATGTCTCAGAGACAGCCATAGAGGTCGCTGATGTCGCTGCGGCGCTAGACGCCGACGAATCCGCTTTAGATGATGAATATGGCGGCGAAAAAGACCTATGCCCCATGTTTTCGCATGAATCCATGGGTCCAGCTTCTCATAATGGGAGTGCCTCCGATAATGATGAGGCAGACAAAGATACCCGGGAGAATAAATCTCATTCCGAATTTGGCAACCCAGCTATTGAGATTGAGAACCTAGACTTTGACGATCCTCAATTAGAAGCGTTCCCGTCTGATAATCGGGAGAATATCCTAGCTGCCATGCGACGTATTTCGACGAGCATAGATGCCGACCGTACGGTTGTCGACGGAATTCCACAGGCGCCGATAATTACCATTCTCCAGAATCGCAAGTCTGTCGACTCACTTGACAATCAGGGTGGATCGCTGGGTCTTTCGGACTCACTCTCGGACGAAAACCAGAATCTTCGCCCCGACAATAGTATCAGGCGGTCGCGCTCCGGTCCAAGGGAATCATCGACAATTTCTCTGGGTTCAATTTCCGAGGATGATGAAGCGCGAAACGAAAATGCAATTGACGAGACTGAGGATGCTACAGCTCCATTTATACAACATCCCGGACCTTCCTTCGGCTCTCCTACGCCTGACCGCGTCGTTAGCGACGACGACAACGACGAAGGAATTGCTATGAGAGTTGATTCCAAGAAGAGGGCCGAGGAGTCTCAACTACCTTCCCCGCCCGCATCCACCAACGGCAATGTTGAGGAGACCGCAGAGCCAGACCCCGAAGAACCCGTATTAGTATCGAAGGACCCAGCACCGGAGGACGACAAGATTACCTCAGACAAGAATGAGAACACCCCGGCTGTTACCGAAAACGACTTTCCCAAGCCGAGTCCAAGTATCGCTACACGTCAAGCGCCAGGCAAGCAGTTGAGCGATAGCTCTAATACGGAGAATACACGAGAAGTAGAAGCCAAGTCAACGTCCCTCGGCACTACCAGTGCACCCGGTCTACGGAAGCGAATAATTGAGCGGCCTAATACCCCTTCCACGCATCACTTTGAAGGCCGCACTAAATATCCAGCTTGGCTCGAAGCTTGCTTGCGGATCGTGTTTGTGAAATGGATCGGAGGTCTCGCATCGGGGATACACGGCCGCAGAAATAGAGTGTAAGTTATTCCTGATATCAATACCGTACTATTATGAGATCCCCGCCTCTAACGTATATCCAGGCTCATGGCTGCTGGCACAGCTGCTATCGTCGTCGGGGTCGGCTTGTTGTGGCAGAACCCTGTTCGGCTGTAGCTAATAGTGAGGATAATGGACAAGATGAGATTGATGATGCAGAATCTACGGAGGAAGACACTTGGATCCAAGTCTTCCTAGATGCTGTATTCCGTAACGACGCAGTCGACTACTTGTTGACTTAATGCTTAGCTTAACTTACGATGATAACTTAGAGGATGGACATTGGGATTTTATGTCCATGGTTATCTGAGGTGTGTGTGTGTGTGTGTGTGGCCTACATAAACATAACTTGGGGCTTAGGTCGGGGCTCTTGAAAAGTTTCGAATGGGATGGAGTGTTAGATTTTGGCTCTTGATAGCTTCTGTCTGTGAAGGTTGGGGCCGTCGGGCTCCGCTAGAATTACATACCTACCGACAGAGCTAAAATAATTCACTAGTTTTCTCTTCCTACGTGATAGATCAAACCGGTGCCGTGCGTGTTCGGGATGCTGTGACATGATATTAACTGTTTCAAGCCAAGCCAATTAGTCGAGGTTTCAGTAGCAAAGTAAAGGTATTTGGTGTTATGTCTTGGAACCGTACATCATACATTTATGTATACCCCTTTAGCATACAAACACCTTTGGACCGAATCACCCATTGAGTCATGTAAACCCTGTTACCGTGGCTTTCCAAACTGCAAGCTGCTGAGAAATAAACTCCAAAAGAGGGACAGCATCCCCATCATTATCGACAACGGTATGGATGGGTTCTGCAAGTCAGCACCGCGACCACGGGGTAGGATCCAAGCGATGAAAAAGGCGAGCATCGGCAGAAGGCAGAAGAGGTTATAACCCAGCACCCACGAAAAGCTGATACGCTCGCGCGCGTAAATACCCCAAAACATCTCCCTAGTATCCCCCGCTTCTTCCAGCCTCGTCTTCTTCTTCGGGAACAGGTGCAGGGCATTGTGGGTGTGGCAGCCGAACTTTTTGCACTTGTGGTACCGGTGTAGCAGCGACTGTTGTGGTCGCGGGTCATGGCACGCGTAGAAACGCAAGCGGAACTCGTGCTCGGAGACCGGGGGGATGTTGCCCATGGGTCGAGGCCGGTATTCGTAGTCGTGATTTGTGGCTTCGGGGAACACGTGTTCCTGTCGTGTGACGAACTCGTAGTCCTCGATCTTCTCACACTAGGTTTTACAAGTTACCACGCAAGTCTTGTGGTTCGAAGTCTTTGAATACGGGTGTATTAGGGTACTTACCATGTAAAAGTCGCAGTGGGAATATCGCCAAATGCTAAACCAACTACGAATGAAACCGCGGAGGTGGAAGTACTCTTTTCGCATGATCCTGAAGAAATCGTGGGAGGAGAGCCCCATGACGCCTATTTGGGCAAGCCTATGATAAAGCCCCCTTTTCACCACAAAGAGAACTAAGTGACTGAAGGGGTACGTCCTACCGAATACAGCCTGGCTTCTCTGGCCCGTCTGGATTGTGTTAGTTGATGATGAACCGCTAGCTCTAAGAGGGTGCTGATTTTTCCCGGGGGGCTGTGTAGGACTGGCAGTATTTTGATTAAGCGTAGATGCGCTTCGACCCCCCTTGTGTGTAGCCGCAGGAGACCGTACGTTATTAGTAGGAAGGTTTGACTGTGGCAGACTGTTGATCATTTCTCGAAGGCTCTGTTCTAATGGAGTCGGTATTACAGCCCACCTTTCCTCACCACAGCCCTATACAGCTTGTCATTAGCCACATAGGGTTCGACAATGTGTAAGATCGTGAAACACGTCTAACTGGGTTGGCTTACACATTTCCATCGTAACCGTGCCTCGCCTTCCTTCAAGGGCCTCAAACATTGCGGCAGTGGCCACCAGTCCCAGGCTTCCCCGGTCCAGAGCTCAACTGTATCCTGACAGCGCCTCACAGCGTCGAGCACAGGGCCCAGTCTTTCGCATTCCTCAAATCGGATTTCGCTTAGCCTGGTATACTGTAGTTCTGCTACGAGGTTGAAGAGTTTGTAACGAGAAACATAACCATGGTATTCATGGTTAGGGGCCGACCACGACGTAAGTAGGTCCCTGAGCTGCAACTCTGGTCTTCTGCGGGCAAATGCGTATAGCCGCCCTAGTAAGTACGAGTGGGACTGACCACCGAAAAGAAAGTCCATGAGGTCATCACGAAACTTCATAAAATTTACTTTACCCATTGGATCTGGCTTGCCGGCTGCGAGCTCAATATCCTTAGTAACCTGGGTAGTAGAGTCAAGTATTCCTTGAATGTACCCTTTTGATCCTTTGACACCCCTGGCATCTAGTGTAGATCCCAAATGTGTTTCCTCGCCCTCGGTATCAAACTCAGAAACCACATGTTCGGTTATATCATCCAGAAGGCAATAGGAGATATCGAACGTTAGTCCCTCCAGGAAATCGGTACGAGCTGATTCTAGGGATGTAATAGTATCTTTGTCGAGCGATCCTTTATAGAATTCACGTGGTCTCGATAACCCGATATCTTCTGTTGACGTGGCTTCCTTAATGCGAGAGATTATATTATTATTTCTCGTAAGCTTTTGGGCAATATACTCTATGCCCAGTTCACGACTCAAATCCATACCAAATGGACACGAAACATAAGAGGGAAACCTCAAGATATTTTTCAATGGCGAGCTAGAAACCCCCGGTTCGGATTTGCCAGAAGCTCGAAAGGGTTTATCAGGTTCTAGAACGGTTTAAGCTATCTAATATTTACTCATAGGAGAACTAGGAGCTTACCTTGGTCGTACATGTGTCTGAGTTCCTTTTTGATCTTGTTGAACAATATTTTCAGATCCTGACGCGGCCTCCAGTATTCGCCCCGTGAAGGTTCAGTGTCGATATCAAAAACTGCCGGAACGACATTTTGTAATCTCTTGACTGAAAATGGATTGACGCTTTTCACAGCCGCATTAATCGTTACTTCAACTGATAAGCGAGGAAAGTCGTCAAGTAACTGGACCAGCATGACTGTTCGTAAAAAAGATGGGACGCCGGGCTTATATACATTTTTTTCTTTGAATAACCGCCATGTCGCCGAGTCAGCCATAGGATAATTTCCAGATTGCGAAAGTCCGCCCTGCAGTACTATGCCGTACTTGTCGTGTAGCCCCGGGTCAGATCTCTGGAATTTGCCCCCGATATCAATGATCGCCTGTGTAGAAGTCACCTCGCTTCCAACATCGCTCTCCGTCGTGATCTTTGCATCTTCATCCACACTGTCGAAACTAAATACTCCCCGTGGCGCTAGGTCGTCGATGCGGCAGAACGCCGGTTTAGTGCTTTGGGGAATTATTTTTGTTTTCACTTCGACGTACTTTAATCTATTCGTGCTAAAAGGCAAGTCGGGGAAGCGGAAGTCGAGGACTAGGAGGGCACCACTGGACAAAGAGTGAATAGTCCCGAATGCTAGGCCAACTATGCTAGCCTGACAGCTGAAACCTTGGTCGGTATAGACTGGGACGGAACCTGGCCATGATTTGTCGGCCATGGGATACAAGTTGGGATTGCTTAGGGTACCATATGAAGTGTGATATGGTGAACGGGGTATTTCAATAAGAATACGCGGCTTTTGTAATAAACTGCGAGATAAAAAGCACGTTATTATATGCCGTGCAACCACGGGTTTGAAATTCGTACTCCTCCGAGGACGTACAGTAATATTCCGATCAAGGCACATATATAATAATATTCTAGTCTAGTTAAGTGTAGGTATGTTGGAAAAAATTACCAGGCCGCCGGCCCAAAGGTCTCACCCGGTGGCAACACGACCTGAATAGCCTTACCCTGATAATCCATTGTGCCCGTCACCACATCGTTACCCCACCACCGCGGAGCCTCAATTTCGTTGAGCGTAAACACGAAGAATATAACAAGCGTACCGAGCGCGAGCCCGAGGTCGAGCCCGGCGGACGTGAGGTAGTTGAGACGGCTCCACCAACGGAAATAGCGCTTCTTGATCACGTATTGGAACACGTAGCCGACGACTCCCCAAGACAGGTAGTTAAGGGGTGTCGCCGGCGGAATCGATCCCGCACCACCGAAGATCAGTGGTGCCATTAAGTATTTTGCGCCCGACCTTGGCCACCGGCGCGCTGCGAACCAGAAAATTACCGGTGCGGCGGCGCCGACGACGAAGAATGTGAGGAGCCCTGAGTATATCTGACCCGGAGAGAACACTCGGGAGGGCCCAATAAGCCCCCAGATTACGGACGCTGTTGGATGGCAAAGTCAGCGATTGGAAAGAAGCGGGTTCTTGGGGATGGAAGGGTAGGTACCTGAGAAGAATACCCGGCCTCCAGGACAAGTGAAACGTTGCGGTTGTGTTAATTCACAAACCCCCTCAATATTATTAAGGGCGAAGTTAAGCACGGCAATCTGGATAAAGCATGAAAACGTAGTTGCGACTACTTGGGCCATGAACATAGTCCGTGGAGGAATCTTCATATAATGGCCGAATTTTAGATCAGAGACGAAGCTCAAGGCTTGTGCCCTATACGAGTTGGTTAGATGTAATGTCAACTTGAAAGTTATTTCCGGGCACTTACATCGTAATATAACCATAGGTTTTGAATCTAGGAGTACATCATTAGCAACACGCACACAGGTAGCATCGAGGTGGGACTTACAACATAAGGGCCAGAGGACGCCCAGGTTGGATGTACCCGTAGACGAATTCGGTTAAAACATTTAACCCAATCTGATGGTTTGTGACAGCCTGTATAATTCCAATCGGTAACGAGAAAGCGAATGATATTCCCACAGCGAGCAGGAAAGCCCACCAAGTCAGATTCGTTGGGTACGCCAAGACTGAAACGAAGGCCAACGCAAGCACCTGCACGACAGTTTAGTTGCTGATGATTTAGTCTGTAAAGTATAACCAGAACGTACAATCGCGAACAGGGAAAAATACCACCACGATGGTGCTTCTTTATACTTCTGCATAAGCTTCATGTGTACTACGATGCTCATCGTTAGTAACAGCCAAGTAAATTATCAAGACGGTGATACGTACTGTCGGGTTTCTCACTAGTACTATCCTTGTATTGATCCCAGATAGCTTTGCTATGATGTAAATATGTGTATACCATCAAGGCGGTGATGGCAGCGAAGGATAGTCCGTATGATAATGCAAAAGTGGTACTGTATCTCATATAAGCTTGATCAAGGATTGGGTGGCAGCATGGAAATAACTTACCTAATAAATATTGGTGAATAGGCTTTATACGCCTCTTCGTCCAAGGTAAACTGGGGAGTCAATATTCTCGATACATTATATGTACCACCGGTATTGTCGTACGTAGAGGAATCGCTCATTGGCAAGAACGGAGCATACCATACGCCAGTGTAATGAAAAAGCGTAGCCAGTATGATGTAGAACAACACAACACCAATGGTAGTATTTGCAATAGCATGCCTAAAAGAGGTAGTTAGCTGCCGAACATGAACACCGAGCCCTACAGCGAAACTAGAAAACTGGAGGGACGAACCATGGGAAGACAAGAGGCGAACCTATGTATCCAGAGATCTGCGTCCAGTCGAAAGTAATCGGTAACAGGGACAAGCCGGTTGTGCCCCCGAATAACTGGTTTACCACTGGGTTCTGAGGAGCCATCCACGTTGCGAAAGCGAAGACGCTCAAGAACTGAGCAAAATACCCGGGAATGAAGTAGTATAGGGCAGAGAATAGAGTTACAAGACCGAACCACCTATATCTTGGCATACGCCCGCCAATGATAGATGGGTCAGGTGCTTGATGTTTTTCATACATTGCATTCATCAGAGCAACAGCAACTAAGTTACCAGGCCATATCATGGAGGCAGGGTATACTAAGAAGTATTAGCATTAACCATAACATGAAGATCTTGCATAAGCTTACCTAGGAATTTCCGCATCATGCCCGCAATGCCATATCCGAGGGATTGTGTCGAGATCGTCAAGACAAGTTGAAATATTATGCCGAAATTTTGCTTGTAAAACACCAGCTGCGCAAGGATGATATCAGTAGCATAGGCCACAGAAAAAGATACAGACGCCATGACAACGATAATTGAGTGTTCTTTTATGTTGAAGGGTCCTGGATTCAAGTCGCACCCTAGGCCAAATATCCTAATTCTCCGATCGGGTATTACTTTCTCCCAAGCACGACCAAGTGGCCAGGCGATAATCTGGGCGATGAGAGCGCCCAGGCCGATCGAGGGCTGTCTCAATGAAAAGAGTGTATTCATCGACGCACCGACGAGAACCAATGCCAACCCGATTGACCAGGCTCGAAGGGTATTGCATGGAAGATCTTCGTCGTAATTGCGTACTGCGGCTCGGACCTCTTCATACGGCGAGTTCTCTTCGCCTGCTTTAGAGGCAGCTTCATCGTCAAACGAAGCTAGACTCCCAGAATCCATTCGATGTAGCTCAATAGTCTCTTCATCCGGAAGGTTAGGGTCCAACAAGTGCTCATATTCTTCACCCTCCTCATAGTCATTATCGTTCCGGTCACTAGACTCAGTCCATTCAGGATTGTGGTGCTTTTTGCCATTAGCAGCGCCGTCTCTTGGGGATCTATGAGAATGTTCCTCTGATTTTCTCATTCGATGCCTTATTTCGCCGGAAGCATCATCGAGATCTGATCCGTAATCCGAATTGGGGTCATCCTCTTTCACCCTTTTTCTATTAGCCGTTCGAGACGGCACTGAAGAGCGGGTGCCACCCATTTCGCGAGAGATGGCTCAATAGCAAATCGAAGTTTAAACCTGGAAGATCACAATTTGATCTTTTAACTTGGAAGGATATCGATACCATATAAGGTATCACCGAAGGTGCTGCCCCTGAAGTCTAGTTGACACGGGGTATCCGTGTATGCTAAAACAAATTGGCAAGCCATGAACCGGTCATCTCTAGGAAGACATTGTCCGAGGATGTAACAAGTAGTAAGATGGCTGAAAATAATAAAACCGATGGCTTGTACAGTACAATTCCGTTTAGCTCCGCAGCCAATTGGGGGTGCGTTCAAGCTATCTGAAGCCCAGATGCTCAAAATGTGCTTATATCTTCAACCGTCTACAAGCTTTTAGATACGCTTTAACGGGTTCAATGAACCAATTAGACTATATAATATGAGAATTTGAATATTTGTTTATGTTTGTCCGAGATTGTCGATGTCTTCTATAATTCTGTCAAAGTATGAAAGATGATGATGCGTCGTAGTTCTGGCCAAGTCACTGGGTTAATCATTATTCAGGGGACTAAATTTAGATAACTTGTCGCGTGGCAGAACCTGGAAGCTGGGTGCATTATTCGATCCTTGCCTGCATAAATCAATACCGCTTCCCGCATACTTATTACAGTAGTGCATTATATTACCTAAGGTACCTGAAACCTCAGGGAGACAACTACATTTTCCTGCCAAGGGAAGAAAATCGGTTAACTTCATAATCGCGTAATTTAGCTCACATCATTCCGAACAGTCTAATTTCTGAATATTCCATAAATGATACCTATCATAGCTAAGTGAACCCATATCTCACAGGCTTATTTTTTTTTTAAAAAAAAATAAAAATTTTTGAGCTAATGATTTAGGGGTTTTCTACAAATACATCTAGCTCAGGAATTCCTGGCTATGGCAAAGAATGCGCCGAGTTGTTGTCACAGGCCTCGGCGCCATCACACCCCTTGGCGTAGGTGTTCGTCATACATGGAATAGACTAATTGCCGGACACTCGGGCATAGTCAGTGTTGCGGAATTCGAACCCCAGAAGAAATGGCGGGATCTCACGAGCACAGTGGCGGGTATTGTGCCGAAGTCAGGTCCCGGTGAAAACCGGTGGCGCCCCGATGACTGGTTGACAGCGACAGATCAACGGCGCATGTCTACGTTTGCTCAATATGCGATGGCCGCGGCGGAGATGGCTCTCGATGATGCCGCGTGGAAACCACTCAAGCTGGAAGACTTGGAATCAACTGGCGTCTGCCTAGGAAGCGGCATCGGAAATCTTGACGAGATGTACAACACAAGCATTGTGTACGAACGAGATGTGAGGTCATATACATCGCTTCAATAATTCGATTGTTTGCTAAGTCTTCAAGGTAGGGTTATAAAAAGGTATCTCCGCTCTTCGTACCCAAGATCCTTATCAACTTGGCAGCAGGCCATATCGCAATGAGATATGGGTTTCAGGGTCCTAACCATGCTGTAACTACGGCCTGCACCACAGGCGCACATTCCATCGGAGATGCCTCGCGTTTCATTGCATTTGGGGATGCCGACGTTATGGTTGCGGGAGGATCAGAGTCTTGCATCCACCCTTTAACCTTTGCGGGATTCGGAAGATCGCGTTCTTTATCTACTGCTTTCAACCACGATCCACCCTCGAGCTGTCGGCCATTTGACCTCCGACGCGATGGGTTCGTCGTTGCTGAGGGTGCTGCTGTTGTTGTGCTAGAAGAACTAGAGCATGCAAAATCAAGAGGTGCTCATATATACGCCGAATTAAAGGGGTACGGGTCTAGTGGTGACGCTCATCATATGACGGCTCCCCGAGAAGACGGGTCAGGGGCATATCTCTCTATGAAGAAGGCTTTGAAGCATGCCGGGATCAAGCCACATCAAGTCGATTATATCAATGCTCACGCAACAAGCACTCCTGTCGGCGACGTAGCGGAGGCGCTTGCGATCCGCTCGTTAATGACAGGCGAGGAAGGATATTCCAGCGAACGCCAAGTCTCGGTTAGCAGTACAAAAGGATCTATCGGACATCTCCTTGGGGCAGCCGGTGCAATCGAAGCCATCTTCACCATCTTGGCCATTGCCAAGGTAAGTTTTCAACTCGCGATATTGAGTTTCATAATGTGCAAGTCTAATTGATTTATCACAGAACATTCTGCCTCCCACATTGAATCTAACAGATCCTAATGTCGGACCGAAATTCAACTTTGTACCCCTTCGAGCCCAGGAGAAGAAGGTCAACGTTGCTCTCTCGAATAGTTTCGGCTTCGGGGGTACTAATGCGACATTAGTCTTCTCTCGACTCGACTGAACCTACTAATTATTCTGATAATCTCAGGTACTTATTGCGTTAGTACTTCATGTACATATAATGACGTGTAAATACTGTATAAGACATGACGAGTATATAATATATTTCCACATTTACATCAAGACATTACTAATCTGTAGATATTGTATGGTTGATGCCCATGGCTGTGGTGTACATAGAATATGTAAATATGTATGTACATTGTACATGTACTGCTAGGTTCCGATGGGGGATCCCTGTCGTAGATCTCGGTATCGAACAGGGGTCCAAGCTTCACGCATTTTTTTTCTTTTTTTTCTTTTGTCCCTCCCACCATGTCAATGACGTGAGTCCCGACAGCTCGACATTTCAAACTTCTTGAGGAGCCAATGTCCTCTCTACCAACAACTACCTACCCCTTTCCAGCTCGGTAGCAAAATGGCGTGTAGAATATGCAGACAGCAGCTCATGCTGCTAACCCGTCGAGCCAACGCAATCATTGAGATCCAAAATGCTGCTGCTGCACGACGGCTTATCGCCCCAGTCGTCGGCTCTCGCTCCGACCAGAGACGAAGCTTCAGAAGCACACCACACCAATCCGCCATAGATATCCGCGATACCATCGCTAGGATATTTCAGAAAACCGCCGAACCGTATCGTATCGTCAGTGCTACGGAGAATATATACAAAGCTTGCGCTCGCGAGGCGCAGTATACGATTCCCGATAAGGACAGGAAGGCGGGCACGATAACTAAGACGGAAGAGGGCGAGGATATAGGAGAAGGGAAAACGATGTGGCATGAAGGTAATTGACTCTTTTTTTTTTCACCCTTATTACTCCCTTATTACTCAGTAATCGATCCAATGATGTAACTAAACACTTCCTTTTTAACCTCTAGATTTCAAGCTTCCCCCGACTTTCAGCACCTGGTCTCAGATCACGATGCTGCACTTGTACCTAGTATTCGCTCGATTGCGAAATCTCGAGTCGGAAGCGACACGCTCCTGGCAGCGACAGCTCACCGACCACTTCTTCTTCGACGCCGAGGAGCGCATGGATCTCACGCACGGCATCAGCTCGCGGGGGCTACGGCACCGGTACCTCAAGGACTTATTCATACAGTGGCGCGGGGTGATCGCCGCGTACGACGAGGGTGTCATCAAGGGGGACGCGGTTCTCGCGGCCGCCGTCTGGCGCAACGTGTTCAAGGCCCGCAAGGACATCGACGTGCGCGCGCTCTCCGCCATCGTCAGTTGGATGCGGCTCTGCCTCAAGATGCTCGACCAGATCTCCGACGAGGCCTTGCACTACCAGACCGAAGCCGTCTTCAAGTGGCGCGCTAAGAACGAACTCGCCCTCGTCGACAAGCCCTCTAGGGAACTCCAGGGGCAGCTGCCGCAAACACAAGCACAGGCACAGGAAACACCGCCAGTACAGAAGGTAGCTGTATAAATGGCGTGGAGAGTAGGGGTTGTATGATAGGCACTAGGTTAGGGAGGCACAGTAGGTTAAAGGTTAAAGGTTATAATGATGGCACGTCGTTACATGAAGACGAAAAGTTTAGTCTGGCAACAACCAAGGACTTCGCGCAACAAAAGAAGATCAAATGATCTCGTAGAGAGACGTTTTCCTGTACATATAGGTATATATACCAGACCGTAAAAGTAGAACATCTACGTCGCTCAATCAACTCTCTCCCACATCTCAAATTCATACCTCGTCCCATTCTCCTCTTGCACGCCGCCAGGCACGGTCTCACCAGCCCAAGCGTCGAGTTCTTCTTTAGACCTCTTCACCCAGCCGTTGCTTTCCCCGGCTTCGTCCCCTTCTTCTTGGAGGTCGAGAGGGAAGAACGTGTCGCACTCGAAATCAGGTGATAATACCCGCGTTAGCAATACCCGTCGCGCCTCCGTACGCTCTAGGGCCGCCTCGTAGATCTGCGCGCCGCCGATGACGAACGCCCGGGCAATCCTCGCAGCCTTGACGTGCGCGAGAGCCTGTTCCAGCGAATTCACTCTTAGCGGCCCCTCGTCGGCTATCTCCTTCTCGGGAGGCAGGCTAGAATGCGATCGGCTGATAACAATATTCAAGCGTCCTTTTAATGGTTGGAATTTAGGCGGTATGCTGTCCCAGGTCTTGCGGCCCATGATGACAGCGTTCAAGGAGGGAGAGGGAGAGTCTGAAGAAGAAGGCGATGGGGATGGGGGAAGTAAGCGCTTTGTCACGCGCGCGAAGTACGCCATTTCTTTCCTGAGGCCGGTCCATGGTAACGTGCCGTTGCGGCCGATGCCCATGGCGCGCGTAGCGGCTACTATGAGGGTGAGCTCTGGGGGGAGCATAGCTGTAGATGAGGATTCGGGGTTGGACATTTGTAGTTTTGCCCAATGGAATCTCTCAATGTTCAATTATTCGAATTTAGTGATGTTGTTTTTTGTCGAAATAGAAATAGAAATAGACTTGGAAACTGTGTTGTATAAATACCTAGGTTTAAAGATGAATATTTTGAGGTGAGCTGCGGTCGCTAACAATTATTTTCGGAGCTTTAGTAGTTATCAACTTGAAAAAATCTATTTAGTTCCCTTTACTTTCTTTGCCTTTGCAAACAACTACAGATATACACTTAGGTCTAGGTACCTATATAAGACTGAAATTTCTTTTAAAAGAAAATACTATTTAAAATTATCAACTATTATCTTGTTATTTAATCCAGACATTATTATAATCATCGACTACAACAATATATGGACTTAGCCTATTTACGTATCTGGTTCTCTCCCTCTTCGTCAATGCCGTTCTATATTTTCAATGAAGGCGTCCTTTAAAAAGGATGGGATTTGTATACAGTTGAACTTGTGAGCGAGACCTGGAAGACTTATATAAATCAAGTAAAAATACAACTTAGCTCATGCAATAGGGATCACAAAAAGGGCTACATTCTTGTCGTATATACTAAACCCTCAATATGAACCAACACACGACTTATTTCCTTCGTTATGACTCGCTATATATAAGACCCCTTGTATAACCTAATACTAAGCAGCCGCAGCAGCAACCTTACCCCCCTTCATCTTCCTCTCCTCCTCCTCCAGCCTACGTAGCTCCTCGCGCTTCATCGCCTCTTGAATGCGCACCCTCTCCGGGATCACCCGTTCCCTCGGCATCGTAATCCTCCACCCCTTTAGCTTTTCCGGCCCCCCAACCGCCGCGATGGTCTTCTGCTCCACAGGGCTGTAGTCCTCGCCGCTCGGCCTATCGAAGCGGAACGGCTCCCGCAGGCTTACGGGGGGGTTCGTGATGATGCGCACGGCGCGCAGCGCGTTGCTCGTGGCGCTGTGCATCATCAAAGGGTGGAGCAGGTATACGTCGCCTACGGTGCCCACGGCCTCGACGAAGTCTGCGTCGGCGCAATCCCGCGCGATGTCGATGTACCATTCGAGGTTCTTCTCGCGCGGGAAGTCCGGGTGTGCTCGCGGGACCATGCGCGGCGATACGCCTTCCTTTTGGTGGGCACATAGTCAGCATTGTACCAGCCCAAGTAAATTCAGGATATTTCCCACCAGGAAGAATACAACAGATTAAAAAAAAAAAAAATATGAGTGGCAAGAGCTTTCATACCGGATGCTCGTACAGATGCTTCGCAACCCGATCAATAGCCGGCGGGCAAAGCATAGTCCCGCCGCCCTGCGACACAATATCCGTAAACAGCGGGATAACCAGCAGCGCCTGCTCGGGACTATCCAGATAATGCACGAAAAAGTCGCCATCGACATGCCAGTTCGTCAGCTCCTTAGGCGGGACCGGTTTTCCCTCCCTCTCCGCCGTGCCCAAGTTGACAATCAGCGAGTCCCGCCAGTGCCTAGACTCGGGGCTCACGCGGTCCTCGCCGCCGCACAGCTCGCAGATCGCGCGCCACGCTTTCGGCGCGAATTCCGCGCAGTCGAAGGTCCGGTGAGACGGCATGTTGGTCTTTTCGACGGTCCATGTCGATTTTTCCGTCGGCGACATCCCGAGGCGCGTCCATACCCCCTCGGTCACGGCGGCGGCTTGCTCCCGCGTGAAGCAGTTGCTTAGCTTGAGGTAGCCGTTTGAGAGGAAGAAGTCCTTCTGCTCTTGGGTGAGGGGGGCTGGTGGCGACGCCATGACTAGTAGTATGTTCCTCAATATATATATATATATACGTACCTAGGTATGTATGTATATATATGAATAAGAGGTATTTGACGTATCCAGTTATTCAAGTAGGTAGTTTCAGCTTGGAATATCTTGTTATAAGAAACCACTTTTGTATATCAAGTACTTAGCTATAACCTTGGGAATTACCCTTAAATATAAATGAATAACAGAATTCTAAAATAAGCACATCACCACATTATTCAACTTTGATCTTAAATATATAAGCTTATGCCAACGAATAGCGGCTTGCTAAACACCGTCACGAGTGACGATATGCATCATAACTATCATAACTTCAAAGCAGCCGTCGAATCAATACGCACATACTATCCCCCTCTATAATGGGGTAGCTAAAGAACTACGCGGGGAAATCGGCATATCGAGCCGCAATTCCATCATCCAATAGATCATGCGATTTCGGAGAAGCTTTTGGAGAACTCGGTTTAGTCTGCTTGTCGCTGTTTGACAATCATTGCGCCGAAGCTTGGAGTAGACAAGTTCACGAGAGACGAAGGATCGGAATGGAGTATATATGTATCTACCTATATATACCTTTAAACAAGCAAACGGAATGATTGTCCGGTGAGCGATATAACTTCGAGGGATTCCCGATAATATTGTGGTTATTCATTACTTGCTCACCCGTCTATCTATGCTGTATTCTGTATTATGCTAAGCACTCGTTGTTCTATCAAAATCAAAGCTATCTAGATAGCATGGGATTATAAGGGGATCACAGCATAGTCCATTATGCTGTCGCACCTCGGAGGTCGCTCAGCTTATCGGCATAGTAGGCGGGGACTGCCACGGCATTCTCTGCCTCCCAATCCTCCCGCTTATGAACGCCGGTTAGCACATGCAGCGTCCCTCCTAGCTTGCCCTCAACACCGAATTGGATATCGGTATTCAACCTATCGCCGACCATACAGGTCCGCGCCCGGTCCAAGTGAAATTTCCCTTCAATCGCATCCATCATAGCCTGGCTAGGTTTTCCCAGCGTTAGGGGTGTCTGCCCGGTCATGTTGACTAATGGGATGGAGATAGATCCGGCGCCGGGGAAGAAGGTTTCTCCCGTAGGTAACAGATTATCGAGGTTTGTCGCGATGAATTTGGCACCTCGTCGTAAATACTGGTAGGCTATAGATAGCTTCAGATAGTTAATATGGAAATCCAGCCCAACAAGAACAATGCCGACATCCGGGTCCAATAGAGAGCCGTCAGACAGCTTCTTAAAGTCTTCAGGCGTAATATCTCGCCTTAAAGCCGGATCCGTGCCACCGATGAAAGGCACACCCTCAGCTCGCAGCTCGGACTCCATGCCGCTCTCGCCAATGATGAAGACCTTATTCTTAGGTGCAGGGAGCTTCAAGATGCGTGAGATATATATTGCGGCTGAGTAAGACGAGCCGAATATCTCCTCAACGTTACTGGGGATGCCCAAATTCGTCAGCTTCAGTTGATAGGCCGGTCTGTCCTTTGTGGAATTGTTCGTCACGAATACAACCCGTTTTCCTGCTCCAGTTTAGTTTGTGGTACGCATACGTACGTGGCCTGGCTTACCCCTGGATCTTAGCATTTCCAGCGTCTCGACGATGCCCTCGAAGACGTGATCTCCAGACCACAAGACTCCTATAATGTAGCGGATTAGCCATCTAGTCCTTTTGGGATCTAGTGAGGTAGTTATTCTAACCATCGCAATCAAGTAAAAAGACCTATATAAAGAGTAAGATTTAATACTATAACGGTGGTGGCACAGGTCAAAATAACGCACGTCAAACTTATCAAGAAACTCGTTGATGGCAGCTGAATCGCCCGTTAGGTATTTAGGTGCTTGCGACATTTTGTATTTCGGTGTTTTAGGTAATATTATGGAATGCAACAAATCTATATTATAAATTCCTGTCCAGAGGCATTTATTATCGTGGTAATCTATTTGTCGTAAGAGTGGTTGTAAGGGTGAAGTTGCTAAGACGTTTGTTTTACTCGAAATCAGCAACACCCGGCGTTTGATCCAACCACCGTCCGTTTCCCGGCGCTAGGTACTTCCTACTCATCGCGCCCGTGCCTTGGAACGGATTAAATATCAACCCCGTACTCAATCCCTAAGGTAAATAGGTATATTCCTTCGTGAAGCATGTTATATATCTTCCAGTTTTAACACTTAGAAACAAAATAGGAATATATCTCACGAACCTATTTAACCAGATTCTTTTCTCTTTAATCGAATTCAACGAATTATGATAAAACTAGATTTGTATAAGGCGTAAACCGCAAGGTACGCCCGATGATCCGGACCTGCATTGCAGTAATGCATACCGTGCCTATGGCTTTTCTACCAATATTTTTCTACCAATATCCCCGGTCAAAAGCAACTTTGCACTTCTAATATGCATGATTCGGAATTAGAACCTACCTAGGTAGGTAGTGCTATTCTGGAATATGCCGAGCCAAATGCTTAAGGAATCTTTAAGATTTTGTAAATTCATCACCTTTACAGCACCTTTCCGTCATACCGTACACTTACACACGCTAGGACGATCAACGTAACAAATTCCAGATATGAGATCGGCTACTATACTCATGCTGCATTGAAACCCTACTCGTGTAGGAACGTGTGCAGATTGTGCCCAGAACTGCCGGTAGGGCCGCATGTGTAATCATACCCAATAGCTACACGTTCTATAACTAGTCGCAATATATGACTTCGGTGAACCGTGAATATTACGATTCGATAGAAATTCCGATCACACCTATATCGGCAATGGGGATGACTCGACGCTTGCTCTTTCGGCGATAATAACTTAGTTCAAAGAGCTACCTCGGATTGGGTACCTAGGTAGGTAGGTAGGTAGGTAGGTAGGTAGGTAGGTAGGTAGGTAGGTAGGTAGGTAGGTAGGTAGGTAGGCTAGAATTACCTAGATTGTCAGATTGTTAGATATGGTCGAACCTCTTTGTGAGATGCAGACTTCCAGGACTCTAGTGTAAGTGCCGTGGCATGGCAATTCTGAACTAACCGAAAGCGGTGTTAAATTCCAAACCTTCGAAAATCATCGAAGAACTCATCATCGTGGGCATCATTGACCCGACAGCATTTCGTCGAGGTGGGATAAGAAAGAAATGACATAATTGGTTGGTTGGTGGGGGGAGGGAGGGGAGGTCTTTACAGCGTTGCAGATATTCTACAAGTACCTAACTCTAACAGACTTAGGGTAGGTACATGTCAGCATGTATTCATGTATTCATAAGACGCAAGGGGCCCGCATTGGTTGCCTTCTGATGTTGCGCAGAGAGAAAAAACCCCCACTCGTCTAACCCATCCAACCCATCCAACCCATCCAACCCATCCACACCTTCCACGGAATAGGTACCACGGAAGGCGACCCGTTTATCTACAAGGCAGCTCCCTGTCCCGCCCCTCTGGTTATCCAAGATCAGTAAGCCCTACGTCAATCATTGAAACTACCCCTCCATAATTTTTCCCTCTTCTTTTTTATCTTTTCGCAGAAAAACACCGAACGTTGACACAACAACCTAATCTACAACCTTCTACATATCCATACTATTATCCACAGTTACTATATCCTATGCCTATGCTTATTCTTATTCCTACCTATACCAATTTGTGAACAGAAATATATACAAGACGAGTAGAAAGAGGCATTGTGGTTGTGTTGTCTCGTTCTCAACACTACCATAAATAATATTATGCGCCTCCAATACCGAGTAACCTAGAAATTTAATATCTCGCATATATCTCGAGGCTTACCTAGTCTCTTACCCTTTTCTATACCTAACCTACCTAAACCAACCTGGACCCGTCAGCCCAATTACAAAACGGCCGGTGGCTAGACGCCAAGGTCCCTAGCGGGATTGATTCTTAATAGCGAGTGGACACCCGCCGACGCCAATCCAAGATACATGTACAACCATATCGTTTTCGATATCGTCAACTTTTTCCCAGTCTGCCATGCCGATTCTAATATCCTTGGGACCGAAGAACAAGCAAAACAAATTACTTAAGAGTTTACATACACCCACGAGTTCAACTTGATTATAGCGGTGTGTGGGACTTATTTATCTTATCGATATTTGATTATTACCTAACCTGAGGCTCCCTAATATAAGTTAACTAACGTATTAACTTTAACTAGGTGATAATTGTTTCCCTGAAAAAAAAAAAAAAAAAAAAAAAAAAATCACTCGTGAAAGCTACCTTACCTTGGTTTACCTTACTTTACCTTATTTTATTTTTACCCTTACCTACCCCACCATACAATTCACAATACATTCACCATCCACCATCATCATCAATCTTTCGCAAACACCAACTCAGAATAGCTCCAACTTCTTTTAATCTCGCCTTACCTATTATACACCGAAATACTCCATTCATATACCACCACATTTATATCTACCACCTTACGTACTACGTATCTGGAGTCGCACTCTTATTATCCGCCACAATGCCGGGAAAGCAACCCAATTTGTTCGCTTTTAGCGACATTGAAGCTCTTGCCCCCGCCCTCCGATCCTACATCATCACATGCCAAAACGCTGGCATCACACGTCATGGCGTCTTCAAGGTTGCCGTTTCAGGTGGCTCGCTACCTAACACCCTCGCCAAGGCTCTCCTTGCAAAACCCAAATCTGACGAAGACACGGTCAAATTCGACAAGTGGGAAATATTCTTCGCCGATGAAAGAGCCGTACCTCTAGATCATGAAGACAGCAATTATGGATTAGTCAAGACAGAATTGCTGGACAAGATCCCCCCTGAGCTAGGCCAACCTACCATACACCCAATCGACACACAATACCTGGATGACACGCAGGAGCTAGCTGATCAGTATGAAAAAGTACTCGTCAACTCCTTTGCTAAGGGCGACTCTGTCAAGCTACCCATCTTTGACCTGCTACTCCTTGGCTCCGGCCCAGACGGACATACTTGCAGTCTGTTCCCAGGTCACCCACTTCTCCGCGAGACCGACGCGTGGGTAGCACCCATTGAAGACTCGCCCAAGCCACCGCCTCGCCGGATCACGTTAACACTCCCTGTTGTTACACACGCCGTTAAGGTCGCCTTCGTCGCCACAGGCGCTGGAAAGAAGGAGATCCTGAAGGAGATATTTGAGCAAGGAAACGGGTTGCCATGCGCGCTTGTCAACGAGGCAACCGGCGAGCGATGCAGTTGGTTTACCGATAACGCCGCCGTAGAAGGCGTTAGCTTCCCTCGACGTGGGTTCCTCTAGAGTTTTGTGTGGAGTAGGAGTGAGGGAGATATACCACCGGCCATAGCCAAGTGAGGCAAGGACCAGAGCATAACAAGAGAAAGAAAATTTCCATGGGTGACTTTGAGGTTCCGCAAGCGAGTAATGAGTGTTGTTGTGTTCTTCGACTCCCCACGGACTTAATCTATGTAGACTGACGCGACGAGTTGGGCCGGTTCTTACAAAGCATTAAAGACGTACGCATTTTATTACATTTGCCATACGACGACGATGACGAGGCGTGCGATTGGGAACAATAGATATCTCTCGGGCAAAGGGGGCTCTGATACCAAGCACGGATTAATTTAGACAATGTCATATACCCCCCCTTTCATCTATCGATCTTGGATCGTTTCTCTTGATCGAGAGGCTTTTGAAATACTGATTACATTTTTTACGCGATTACCTGCTATTGTGCTTTTGCGATATGGTTTTTGCTTTGCACGAGCTTATTTGATCCTGATCCGAATGCTCTCTGTCGTATCGCGCGTATGTTTATTCTCCTCGTACTTTCTATCTTTCTATCTTTGCCAAGGGAGTCTGGATACCGGAATGAATAGGTGGTTTATTTGTAGGAGCAGCCTCCGGAACCATATAGCACGATACTTGAAAATGAATAGAGCAGTGATCAAGGAAACAAGACTGAAAGAAAGGAGAATATGTCAGCCTAGAAGGGGCTTGATCTTATGACCCTTTCCAACCTCGACCTACCCAAAGCCATTATAACGCGTGCGCAGTAGCCAGTTTTCATAATAATACGGAGGGACCATACAATCTTGGACAACCCAAAGATAGCGCGTAGGACTATAGCAACAACTCGGATCAAGCCTTGTATATATATAATATCTTTTTATTTTTGACAACTTGCTATGCGTAGAGAGTATGTATATCTCTTAGATGAATTGTTACTTAACCCCCTTTTTTATTTTCTCTCGTTAACATTCATCCTCCCATCTCCTGAACTAAAAGGAGTGACCACTTAAGAAGTACGTAACATAACATAACATACCCTTACCGCCCCTCGAGTTTCTTCTCCTTAATAAACGTAGACGACACCAGCGCGCCGGCAGCCAGTACCGCAGCGGGGATGAAAGCCCACTGCACGGCGACAGCGTAGCAAGCGCGGACGGTCTCGGCGATAGCAGGATCTAGAGTCCGGATGTAGTCGAGACTCTGGCGCACGCCCTCCTCGATCTCGCGCGCCTTGTCACCGTCGCCCCCGAGCGCCGCGGCGAGCTGCGTGCGTAGGACTTGCTGCAGGACCGCCGTCGAGATGCTCACTCCGAGCGTCGTGCCCAGAGACCGGAATAGGTACGAGCATGCGATGGCCACCGCCGAGTCTGCGGGGTTCGCGTTGGCGATTATGGCGATGAGCGTGCTGGTGATTGCTGGGTATACATGTTAGTAAACCGTCAATCCCTCCTTTTGTCCCCTATACGTCTTGGAGCTCGTGTCCGCTCATTGGGGGACTATAGTGGAATGATGCAAGACAAGGAAACATTCAAACTTACAAGAACCGGAGCCAAGCGCCATGATACAGAGGCCCATTATAACACCCACGGTGGACTTCACAACCGCGCCAGAGAAGGACACCGCGGGAGCTATGCCAAGCACCATGAGGGTGTATCCGATCACCGTGATCCAGTAATACTTACCCGTGCGACGCATGATAATGCCACCGCCCAGCGAGCCCGTGAGCCCGAAGGCCGTGCTGGGTACAAACATGAGTCCGGAGGAAGTAGCCGAAAGGCCCACGGCAGCCTGGAAGAATAGTGCAATGAAGAAAGAGACACCCATCTGCGAGGCAACGCCAAACATATTCGCCCCGTACACCGCCAGCAACGGCGGGTCGAGGATCACATGACCCGGTGCGAACGGGACTGACGCGACCTTGATTTCGATGAAGAGGAACAGCGCGAAGAGAAGAGGCGTTAGCGCCAGGGGGATGATAGTGATCCGCTGGTTCCAGCCCTCATTACTGCCGTTGTCGAGGCCAAACAGGAGCGTGAATACGGCAGAAACCAGTGTGAAGGCTCCCAAGAAATCGATGCGCATCACCTTCTCCGTCCAATGCGAATGGTCCGTCTTCGGCAAGTCAAGAACGAAGAACACAGCTAGCCACGCGACTAGCGACAGCGGAAACTGACCCGCGAACGCCCACCGCCAACCGATAGTGTCGGCAATTAGTCCACCGATTGGTGCGCCGGACGCCACTGTAACAAGGAGAGTCAATAATTACTTTCTTCTGGACGGGGGTTTTGTAGATTCGGTCATGTCTCGGGTACAACGTGACAATGCATTCCGCTTAGATGAAGGAATGCTAGATCCTGAGACAGACCTAAAAGGGGAAAAGGAAATTCTTGGGTGTTACATACTTCCCGAAGTGTATACAATGTTAATGTAGCCCTGAAAGAGGCCCCGGTCCCTAAGAGACACGAGGTCCGTAACGAGAATAGTTACGACGGCGTTCATGCCACCACCGCCGATGCCGGCTACAGCGCGGGCCACGCATAGTTCGACGATATCTCGAGATAGCCCACAGCCGAGGCAGCCAAGTCCAAAGACGGCGTACGCAAACAGCAGACACTCCTTACGGCCAAAAATATCAGACAGGCGGCCATATAGGGGCTGGAATACCGTCAGCGTTAAGAAGTACGAGGTGGAGATCCAGCTCGTCGAGTTTAGGGCGTTGAGGTCACTGCCCATCTTGCCGTAGGTGGCAATAGTTAATGTTTGGTCCACCGCCACCATAAATATCTACTGCGATTAGCGATCACGATCTACTTTGGTAGGAAATATATATACTATCATTGGCCCTCCTGAAGCCACTCACTTACACCAATGGCAAGCGCCGGTAGGAGCGCCTTCATGTTTACTTTCAACTTCGGCGCAGTGCCGCCGGGTTGCCCATTTTCGACATCGTTCTCCGGAAAATTGCTGGTGACGGAGTTGCTCGAGCTCGAAAACGTGCCATTGGATTGGCTCTGAGCTGAGACACTGACTACAGAAACATCTTTCTTAAGCAGAGGCGTCGTCTCCGCGGCCCCTTCGGTAAAGACGGGGGCGGCGTTCTCGGAAGACATTAGTCTTAAACCTAGAAGAATTTACAAAGACCAATGTACAACTATACAAAAAAGGATAGTTAAAAATTATATTTCTTTCCTTTATTTTTTTTTTCCGAGTAAGGCAAAGAAGAGACCCTATGAAATTGACCAGACAAATTAAATATTTATTTTGTCGAGCTCGTATGTACCTACTATTTCCAGTATGGGAGGCAGCGGTAGTTTGTTGGCAGCGGTCTGCATAGCAACCATCACGCAATTGGAACGATTCTGCAGTGATTGATAATCCTTCGGCGTGCAAACCCGCTATCCGGGGCTGACGAGATAACGTTCGCCCGCAATCGCCAAACGTCCCGCCGAAACCCCATTTTATAGCCCCGCAACCTGTACCATAGTAGGTATTGCACCTATATTATTAGTGTATTCCGTACGGAGATAAATGACCTTTTGACGCGACTCGAAAGTTGAATTCCATTGACCATCTCACCAATGCCTTATAATCTGCCTTGTGGTAATTGAGCTAATTTTGGTCGAGGATTGTGTTAACTAGCTCATTTTTCCTCTAATCTTTTGGAACAGGATCAAAATAGACAACCTAAGCTCGTTGTTTAATTGCGATAGACTCAAGTAACGATAATGCTATACCCGTGTTAGATGCAGTGCTCTCAAAAACTGCATTATAAGTGGTTACCAGTTAGAATTCCGCGAACTAACTAATGCACCTTACCGCGACACGTTCGTATACGCACAATATCTAGCAGACTTGAAATCCGGGCCTGTGGAATTCGTGCTGCATCATCTCGGATGAATAAGCTGTCATGTATTAAAGACACGCAGGGTATCCAGGGTTCCATCTCTTATCAGGGGTTCTCATGCGTTTCACAGCTTAGATCAGTAAATTCCCGTCAATCTATCTTCATATCTAACATCATGTGTCATGTCGCGTGGCGTAATTTATAACCTGTAAATTGGTTAGAGGTAAATAACACATAAATGACACTGCTATTTCAAAGCATTGCTAGTCCGTCTCTTCACATAGTTAGCAGTTAGTTACTTGACTTACAAGTAAACTCGAGTTCAAGTCAGCCATCACACCGGCCTAATGGCTCAGTGGATCCCAGGTAACTCGATCTCAACTCCCGAAACGCATTCACACGGACCAACAACTAGTTTCATCTGATAGTTAATCGGATCTAAGCTTCGCCGGAGAGAACATATCTTTAAGACGTTTGACCAAAGTAGCCATCCTTTTCAACCCATACGTACACCAGAGTTTAGGGCTTGGAAGTTAAATCCCGATTAACCTGTAGGTATGCGATGAGTCGTGAACACCGTGTATACCTATCAGGTCAGATCTGCAAGGGAATGCAAAACACAATTAGGTAGGTACCAATTTCCGGTTCTGCCGAAGTTCCAGACACGCTTGCACGTGAAGTGTTGATAGGGTCCCCAAGCCGGGAGAGAATGCTACCTATTGATTCTTGTCGAGCTCCCTACTGGCCAGCTCTTCCGTATTTAGGACGGGATTAACCATGCTCGAGCGTGTAGTTTTTAAGCATAGCCCAAATTACTTAGCCCACTTCGGACGAAATTTCGACGCGTTTGCATGCACTCGACTGCCCATCATACAGTTGGGTGAAGACATAGCCTCAGGTTGCTTCAAATGTATCTTATAGTTGATCTTGAGGATAATTCCCGTATGTACGATCGTGGCTGGGGCGATTTTCGCACACCACATCTTCGATATGAGTGTCTTGCTAATCTCATTCTAGCCTAGTGGCAGGATTGTCAAATTAGACATGTCCTCGAGAACTCTAGGCGTCAGCGTTGGTACCCATTCAAGGTAGCAAGGATCTTCTCTCTTTTTGCTTTCCTCTTTGAGCTTTTTACATGCTTTTATCGTAATTTGTTGTTCGAAGAACTGATTCAAACCCTAAAACAGTGCTTATCATTAAACGCCAGTCAAGCTGTTCAGTTCATCAAAATTACTTCAGAAAACAAAAATAAAAAGACGTGATAGAAATCCACTTAATTTCGTTAATTAAAGGTAACCACCCTCCTTTTTGGGGATTTTCATGTGGCTGAAACACCCGTTCAAGGGTTCATCTCCACGAGGGGCTGCAGTAACCATGCAGAGATTTGCTGCTTGTTCGGCCTTGTTCTGGAGGGAGACGAAGAGGATTCGCACATTGCAGTGTAAGCGATACGTAACAGATCGAGCGGGCCTCCCACAAAAGAGTACCCCCCCAGTCTGTAGGGCTAAGCTCCGACTCGCCCCTGGCCCATCTCTAAACCTGCTTCCTGCCTTGGCCAGTTTCCGCAGCAAGTCTCGCAGGAAAATCTAAAAAGAACGTTGAGTTCTCCATTTAAAGCAGGGGTCCTCTATCTTTTGACTCGTCGAGATTCTTTCGTGTGGATCCTTCGGGCGTGGTACCTGCATCAAAGTGCTGTCATTCCGCAAAGCCGTAGAGCAGGATCAAGTCTAAGGGTAACTAGCCAGAGGGTTAGTAGGTTAGTAAACCCACCCTCGATTCAATAGCATATCACTTCTTACTTCTGCAACCCTGATTGCTCAACCCCAGTCTCTTCTTTCTCAACCTTATCAGACGAAACGTGTGGGCACCCGCGAATAGTCATATCTCATCGAGTTGGTATGACAGCATATGTAGTTTCGCCCTCCTTACCTCTTTCCATCATACCCCTAATTCAGCCGATAAAACGATAATACGTAGTAATGGAACGACCTACTCTGCAGGCCCCCAAGCCGGGGGGACGTTCACGTTTCTCAAAAGCATTACCTGCCCCTCCGCCTGAGTTGGAGGACGATAGGTCGGATATAGTTCCTCAAGCGTTACCTTCGGTATACTCGCCATTTCTGCCCAGGAAGGATAGTCTTAGTGCCAGGAGCATTAGTAGTCCAAAGTCGAGCTTGAACTCTCCCCTTCCTGCCTTGCCACCAGAGAACATCATGAGCGGCCCAAAGTTGCAAACTCAGACAAAGTCGATTCCAAGGAAGCCAGTAGGACTACCAGCGAATCCGGCCCCCGCCGCGGATGCTAAGACGAAGAAGATGCGACGTGTTTCTTCCATATCCAGTCTTCTGTCGGCGTATTCAAATACGTCGTCCGATTCTGTTCAAAGGTCGTCACAAGGCAGTGTATTCACAAAGGATAGTGAGCCGTCCAACTCACCAGAGCGAGAGGGAATGAACGATACTCGGCCATCACTAACAAAGACGTTGACGGCTCTTCCGAGTAACCCTTATGGTGATGAAGTGGGACGCATGAAGGATGAGGTGACAGCAGCTGATTTACCGCCGCCACCACCACCATTAAAAGATCCATTCCGTCCAAGTACGCCGTCTCATGCCCGGCCTACAGAATCATTCCCGATGTCCCCGGCGATCCGATCTGGTGCACACGATAGAGGACCATCGGCGTCATCACCCGACGGTGCCGGCAGCTCACCTCAGCGGCGAGAGATTTGGCGACGACGTGCATCGTCAAAATCTGACCACGGACTTCTTGTTCCAGAGCTCAAATTATCTGACTCCCATGGGTCTACCGCATCCACTGCGCAACCAGTTAACCCAGACTCTTTCCCACCCCCACCGTCCACACAAAACAATAACACTACATCCGCATTACCACCTAGGAGTACCTCTCTCCCAGGAAGAAACGTTCGACCAGATAAGCAGACAGAATCACAACCAGAGGATAAGATGCGCAAACTATCGGCAAAGCTCAAGGGGCTTACTGGTCGAGGCGATGCTGCCAAGGCCCCCGAGAAAGCCAAAGATAAGCCGGCTGAAAAGGGTGAGCACTTGAAAGAGCTGGAGTCGAAGGTGCAACAGTATGAAGATAATAAGACTGACATAAGCTATGCGCGTCCTATAAAAGATCAACTTCTCGTAGAGGAGCCTGTGGTGCCAAAGATCTCGGTCGAGACCGTTGTCTACTCACCGATTCGCCCTGAAATATCGTCGGAGACTCCCCCAAAGGAGTCCGTGGAGAAGTCAATTCCGCGGCGCGCGATCGGAGCCCCTGCGCCTCGCAATCCACCGGAAGTCCATAAAAAGGGTAGCTCGTCCGACCTAAGACAATCAGGTCTCGGGCTTCCGTTATATCCCCGGCCATCTCAAAGTAATCCTTCCTTGCGTTCACCTGCGGCTCTTCATAATGCTCAGGAGACAATGAGGCCCAAAGCTTCACAACCAAGTCCACCCGTTGCGATACCTCTCACGTTGCCATCAGACTTAGACGATCCCATGAAGAAGCCCGATCTCTTCAATGTCGTCACGACATTGAACGAGCCCACCTTGTCGCCAAACTCGAGCAGTCGCAAGCCGATGCGCAAGATTTCAAGGGATGTCGATACGAGCGCACTGAGCGATATTGGCGAATCAGCTGAACATATGACTGCGGAGCAGATCGCCCAAGTCAACGAAGCACTCTCCCGCTTTCCTAGGAATTATAGCTTGACCACTCCTTCAAGTGACACCGTATGGCGAGCCGCTCCCATCTCTTCGCGACACTATAGCTGTTATGTCCGCCATGACAAGTGGGTTTCGGTTAAGAACTCGAACTACCCATTGGCTTGTCAGACATGTGGTTCTGAGGACACAGGGTCGCGCAAGACCTGCTCATGGTGCAATCTACGCATTTGCTTCGGATGCCATGAAAGACTCACGGGTCCTTACAAGTCGGACCTTAAGCTGTTGATGGAAAACATGGAAGTTGACCAGCGACGCAGTAAAGGAAAGCAGATAGCGGGCACTTAGTCTCGTATTGACACGACTCCTCCTACCTTCGACCACTTGCTCTTCAAATATGAACGTTCAGCCTTAAGGTCATATATTATTCTCTAATCAGCCTTCGGGGTGTGTAAAATACGGAAGGTAATGTTGATGTTCGAGAAGCATCAACGGTAAATGAATGGTCTTATTCGGTATATGCAACAGCATAGAGATGACGGAAAAGGAGGGATTTGCATATGAGATTAGGCGTTTAATAGTATGATGATACCTCCGTTTATACGCGTACATATATGTTCGGTACGAGGTATAGCAAGTACGGCAAAGGGCTTGGAACAGGGAAATGGAAAAGGGAAAGGGAAAGGATAAGGAAAGGAATGATGGAACTGGGGCTAGAGGCCCGCAAAGATGATACCAATTGCGATTGAACTTGAACTTACGTAGATGAACACGAAGGAATCAAGGTATATTCTTTCCTCAACGAGTTGTAAACACCTTCCTTAAATTCTGTTCTTACCGCTCTCAGTGATATTCTATGCCGTTTCCCTTACTTATTATCTAAGCTATCAGTTTGTGGCTCCTTCTTACATTGATCTGATCCACTTGAAGGCAGATCTTGAAACGTTTGAGTAACATAGCAGGTATGTACTTGCCATATAATCGGAAGGGGAGATAGTATGCGTTACAGTAATAGCCACCTATATGTTCTGTAAATTAAATATTTGATTGCCTATAATCTAAGGTTACACTGGACCTCGAGAACGACAGGCGCAATCAGCTCTTCTAGCTTTAGTGGGGTTCAACCGTGGAGACCACTAAATCGCCCACTGTAATTCTCGGTAACTTTGCCTTGTTAGTTCGCGTGCACGGTTCAAGAGGCACAACGCAGACCCCTGGATTCTTACCGACAACTCTAATGGTTAAGACCAATTCCCATAAAAGAGACTTTTATCTTAAAAGCTCTCTAGCACCATGTCGTCGTCAACTAGCTTAAGCCGCACGCGCTCGCTCCAAAAACCTACCTCCGGAAGCAATGGATCAACACGGGGAAATGCACCCGCGGCGCGTAATGATGCTAGGAACACGTCGCCTAGCAGATTACCCGTGAAACCTACCATGACGACTCGTTCGATGGCGTCAAATAATGCTGCTGCTACTGCTGCACCATCTACTACTACCACGGCGCGAAGAACAGCAAGCTCTACAATTACGGGAAGACCTACTTCGGGCATTTATAGCAAAGGCCCATCCACGCGCTCAGATAATGCCGCCGGAAATACTGCAGCGAAAGCTCCCCGGCTTTTGGGCAGAGCGGCGTCTACGCGTCAAGCTTCGTCTTCGTCAACGGCTGCTGCTGCCGGATCAATTCCTTCAACTCGCTCCGCAAGCACCACTGTCAGCCGACCACGATCGTCCGGCGGCCCACCTCCGACAGCTTCCAACCGACCTATCGGACACTCGCGATCGAAATCCACAGTCACTAACCTCACGGCCGCCACCACCCTCCGCCCTACCGCTACTCAATCCCGGATATCTCAGACATCGTCTACATCATCGGGCCGCACGAGCCCCGCCGCAAGCACGATTACAACAGCGAGTTCGAAAGCCCCGACACGGCAGACACGCTCTCAGACGCATACTCGTGCGAAATCTCAATCCAATCCCATCGCTCCTTCGCAGCAGCAACAGCAACAGCAACAACCCCCTCAAAGCCGCCCAGCGTTCAACACGCACCAGCAGCACTACAGCCCGGCTAAGTCCCTCGCTCCGAAACCCCTCACATCAACCTTCCTCGCCCCTCCTTCGCCCTCCAAGCTCCCCGCCAACGTCGCCATCTCCGCCGAGACCAGCCGTCTGCAGACGGAGCTCCTCCAGCTCTCGCTCCTGCACCGGGACGCCGCCGCCGTCGACTCCGAATGGCGCAGCAGCGCGCGGGAAAAGCTCGGCGCGCGCTTCGCCCGGCTGGTCGCCGACAACGAGGCCCTCGTCAAGCTCGAGAGGCACGGCGTCGAGGCCCGGAATATCGCGGCCCTGGTCCGCTGGGGTAAAAGCAGCAGCGGCGGCGGCAACAGCAATAGTCGATCGGGTCTCGGACTCGAAGAGAAAATCCAAATCTTGGACGAGGTGCTCAACGGCATCTGGCAGCTCGGCGAGCCGGGCGGTCGGTACCAGCGCGTAGTCGCGAGCTTCGAGGCCTGGGCCGAGCGCATGGCTTCTATCATCTCCGCCCAGCGCTCGGGGGACGTCGACGGGCTCATCGCCGGCGGCGAGGTGCGTTTCCTCGGCGACCTGGACCGGACCTGGGCGCGCGACTGCGAGAGCCTACTGCGCAAGCTCGAAGGGTGGCGCGCCGCTCTGCGGGATCTCGGCGACGTAGACAGCGACGACGACAATCACGACAATCACAACAATCACGACCCCGCCCTAGCCGACTCCGGCCTCGCTCGCATGGTAGCCGGCGCCCGCGCGCTCGTCCAAGATATGCTCGCCGAGCTCAAGGTCATGGGCGAGATAGAGCGGGACGCGGCGAGGACGGAGAACGAGTGGATCACCCGCATGAACAAAGCGATCGAAGACGAGGACGACGATACCCCCGCCGCGCGGGCGTACGTACCGCTTTGGAAGCTGGCGGTATAAAAAGTGGTACTTTTACTTTGCTTGCTTGCTTGCTTGCTTGCTTGTTGAGGAATCGTTAGATTGAGACGAAACGAGAAACTGTACAATATTAGGTTTATACGACAATGAATGAGGAACGATAATAATTAAGGTTAAACGATAAAGTGTATTGTGGGTTAGGCACATGCAGAAGGGTTACTTTTCCCTTATTGCTTGGCCTTCCCACCTGTATAGTTCAAATAAACGCCGGTCGGCGGCCGTTCTATGCAGACAGACTTTGCAGCGTGACGAGATACCCCATGATACAAAAGAACATACATCCAAAAGCTCCCAGTAGGCCAATTCGTATGCGTGATTGAGAAATAGGTAGTGGCATAGAGGTGCTTAGCATACATATAAGTCCACCAAATAAAAACTCAAGCACGATGCTATTGGTCTAACACTAAAAAATTGCAACCCTACTACGACCCAGACTTTATTTCAAACAGTAATATTTCTGCCCAAGAGAAGCCGTCAGGTAGACATTGCAGTGGCAGACAGACGAAATACCACCCATTGATTCCTCACTCCCGACTTGAACCCCTTACATCCGAACCACCCGCACAGAATGCTTCCTTACCTAAACTGTGTGAGACTTAATGATAGTTCAGTTCTGGGTTCGCTCTGAAATTGCAGCGACATCTGCACTCCGGGACCGGACACTCCACATGCCTCGCGAACCACTGGCGCGCGTGGTCGAGGTGCAGCACGTGTTCGCATTTAAGACAAAAAGTCGGGAAGCGGGCAGCGACGCGGATTTGGGGGTCCGGCGAGGCCTCTGGCTTGTCGGAGCGCGGTACGCCCACGACCTCGAGGCACACGACGCATCGCGGGAGGTGGCGCCCGCAGTTCGGGCAGCTAACCCCTGCGTTGATGTTGGCAGCCGTCAACGGGTTCCCTGGCCCCTTGCCGGCCACCGTTGACTGGTGGCTTGCCCCCGTCTTCGAAAGCTCGTATTCGGCATCGCAATACACGCAGCGTAGCGCGATCTGTCGGGATGGCGGCGTGATAGTTGGTACGCCGCCTCGCTTGCTCTTCTTGGTACTTTCCACCTCGAACTTGGTCCGCTGCATAAATGCCTTGTGCCGCTGAAGATACGCTCTGTATGCATTTCGCCATACACGGCATCTATAATCGTTGATATACCGTGGTGAACAGATCGATAAGACTAAGGTGGCGGTCTGAACGTCATTGAATTTCTCAACGTACTTTGCAAATATGTCGACAAGCTTATCAGTTATTCCTGTGAGCACAATCCCTTCGATGTCGCCAGTATCGATCGCCCTCTGGAGCTCTTTTTGGAACCATTGCGTGAGTTTTTCATCGTCAAAATACCGCAGTGCTACGAGTGTGCGCTCACGGAGCGGTAGAGATTCTTGGTTTGCAATAGTTTCCCAGTTATTCGTTGCGATAAGAGAAGATATTGCGCGAAGATACGGATCGGTTTTAGAAGCGACCGCGTCGTCAAAATCCAGCTGAGTTTTGCCCAAAGTCATATCCCCTTGACTTTTTAGTTGTAGGGCTAAAGAGACGAACAAGAGCTCTGGGTGCTCTGTACTGGCGCCCTTGAGTATCCCTACTGCCTTTTCGTAATCCCCTTCGAAGAGAGCATGAGCAGTTGCCATCGTGTACCATGACGAATTACGCTCAGAGGGGAGCATCTTCGCATAGTCACTAAAGTATGCATCGGGTGATCTGCCCCATCCGCAAATCCACATAGCAGCCTGGCGATGTACGGGCTTTTTAGATTCGACGCCGTTGTATGTTGGCTGTTTCGATTTCCTGTTTATTTCTTGAAGACAATGCTCCCATGCCGCAGCATCCGGCATTCTTGTGCCGTCCAGCAGTCTGATTGAAAAATTAGACCCTACATAGCGATCAATTAGTGCTTTCAAGAAAAATCTAGTAATTTAACCAACCCAGATCATGCATCCATATGTTAGCGACTCCCATATAACTTAGGTCGACGCCTTGTGATATCATCCCCATATCAGAGGCCACGTCGTCTGCTCCTACTAGATCATCAGTTTTTGAAACAAGCCGGCCAACAGAGATTTATAAAACATACCGGCAACCCAATCCCATAGCTCCTTTAACCAAGGGTCGTCGCCCGTTATGTCTCTATTTGCAACATAGTCAAATAAGTATTTCTCTTTGGAACGATAGAGCATCACATGGTCAAGAACAAGCTGCGCTTCTTTAGGGAAACCCCTCGAGTCTAATGTTGACATAAGAAGCCTCTCGTGTAATTGTCTATTTGACGGTAAGACATTATCCTTCAAAGATAAATCCGATAAAGACTGGTCCAGATTCTTCGTTACTGATTGCTGTCGTTCTTTTTCTTTTAGTTGTCTTGCGGGCTCGAGAGTTTCCCTAAAGTATTGCCTCAAGCCGCGTAGCTTGTCTGCTGTTGTCGAAGCGCTAGTAAATAATTCTGGTAGCGGCTGGGTGCTTGCCTCCAAGTCGCAGATAGGGTCAGCTGTCGGCGGAGCAGATGATAATGTTTGCTGTATTACAGAACTGATGGATTCTTTCCGATTGCCAAATAGGGGTTGATCTTTGAACGCCTGGTCTATATTAAGCGGCCCCGTCATTTCAGGGTACTGCGTCGGTTCGAATTGCATCAATGAGTGGTAGCTACCACCCCCTTAAGATGAATTAGTGCTGATCATCTGTCAAACAATGTGGGTGTTACCTTCAAGTCCACGGTGAGGTGGTTTCCAGGGTATCATCTTATATAAATGTTCAGATGAATAAGATGGCTTTTCAAGGATGTCAAACGTTCCGTTTGCGCGTAGAACTACTACTCGTGGTGTTAAAACGGGAGAGTCGAGAGTCACCCAGTCAAATGATACGATCCTCTCATCTTTTCGCTCCTTTGCGTAGCTCATATCAAGGTCATACGATTTCCTGACTTCCAGGACCTCGGGACTATCCTTGGGGTGTATCTCGGAAGGTATGAATTCCTTCTTAGTGTCCAGGACCTTGAGTTGGCCGGTTCGGGAAAGCACAGCTATCAAACCAGAGCGATCCCGGCAGAAACGTAACGACCTGATCAATGAACCCCTATCCTGGAAGTTGGCCTCTTTGACGTCAATTGCTTTATCGACGTTGAGTGCCGCTCCCCACGGCAAATCATCTGTGTCAACAGCATCGAGATAAAATCGGGAGGAAGACGGTCGCGAGGTGGCACGACGATCCCAGATCACTAAACCAGGTTTATCAAGAGAAGATGAAGCAAAGTAATTCTGGTCAGCGTAATCAATGGCTAAATTATTATTGCACTTTGTCTGATAATTTATTACCGCGCCTTGAGGATCTTGAAGCCAATTAGCAAATTATAGCAAATTGTGCAAAAGATGATGGCATCTAGAACAAGGCCTACCTCGAAGATCATAGATACGGATACCCTGATTTTTGATGCCGGCAACTAGGACCTGGGGACTATCCTCAAAGAACTTGGTACTCGATATAGAGATACTAGCTTCAAGTCCGATCACTGGATTCATGGAACCTTCGAGCGATGCCCATGTAGCGTTGGGCTCCAGCGTGGTAAGTCGACTTACGTCGAAGATCTTCAAGCACTGGTCATTTCGAACACGTTCTAGTCCAACAGCGAGTAGCGAACCAGTATTAAAAGCTACCGCCTGACAGGTACGAGTGATCCTAATGGGTAGCTCTATATGTGAGCTAGCATCGCCATGGAGATTTATAACATCCACGGTACCACTCGCGGTTCCGATGGCAACAAGCCCAGAGTGGGCGGGTGACCAGTCGTATGTGGTTAGCGGAGGGATCTCATCATATTTTGATGATTTTTCGAAGTCAAAGCTCCCTGGCTGTGCGAGACCTGTGGGTTCATACAGCTGCACGACTCGATGTTGCAAGTTAACATGGAGGAACGTGTCATAGGCTGGATTAGGAGACCATTTGATTAAGCCTGGTTCTGGTCTATCCATCTTGGCAGTTGCGTATTGTGACATTTCTCCAGAAATATATTCGTCATGACCTGAGTTGACTTCTTATAAAAGATCGAGAGGGGTGTTGATTATGTGAATTGAACAAGTCGGACAAGAGCCATCCTTTCGTGAATGCTGCATCTCCTGTACGGAGAAACGGAACGAGCTCTCTATACCTGGGTGTTTGTTATATGTTGATTAACGATTGAGGTATGCTCGAAGAAAGTTTACTTCTAACCGACTCTAGGTAGGTAGGTTCCATGTATTGGTTTAATAATGTAAAGTGTTTGTCACTAGGTTACCTGGTAGGAGGTAGGTAGGTAAATAGCACCTTGTAGATTCGAACGTGGGAGCTTCAATCTGTGCCAAGCTAGGTACCTACCAAGTTAGCCTCCTATCGATAAAACCTGAGCTTAAACCCCGCCAATGTTACAGCGGTCCATTGACCAATCGAAAATGGCACTACAGTATACCCTGGGTTTGGTTAGTCGTAACAGGTACCTAATTCAATGTCTTATAGATTTATAACATACAGGACAAACAGAGCTATATCAAACAAAGTCAAAGTGGTATTAATATTATGTCTACTATTTGTTACATTTTTATTTGATTACAAGATGGCTATGCCTCAATAAGAAATGATCACAGTCCCGCTGAGCCGGTATAGCCTAACCCAGTATAAAATCCGAGGTTTGCTCGGTTTCCGACATACTCACCCGTCAGCTAACTAGGAGTCCCTAGTCTACATCAACATGAACGCAGTAAACACGCTTATTGAATCCCAATGAATGCCGCCTCATTTTTTTAAGGATTAACTTTCACAAGAAACCTAGGTGGTAAAATGAAATGTGTGTATCTAGGTACCTAACTTACATCCGTTGCCTTACTTAATAGATCGGCTCTATATCACATCTCTATAATAGCGATGATTAACGTGTGCACTCATTCATTGAACATAAGCAACTATATCCTAAGGCCGAATACGAAGAATTGTAGTAGTGGAGTTTGGAGTTAAGAATCCCACGTCTCTAACTCCGTCGTCTCTGCTTAAGATGCGTCACTTGGACTATATAAGTCACATGGGAAAGACTTATGTTGAGGTAGATTTGTAGATATAATAAAGCTAACTGTTCCCCCTCCCCCCCAGAAATGTGGGATGGACCAAGGGGTTCAACTTAGAATTATATATTCCCTAATATTCTAAACGACTCATTTATAACGAAGATGACGAACCTAGCTGAGCACGCTCTCCCGAAGGCTTACACCGGCCTACAATTTCACTCGCCGTCGTCGCCTCCCATTCTCACAACATTACCAACGCCGACTCCTACAGCTGGCACAGTCATTATTAAGCCACTATACTCTATCATCGTCCAGTACGCCAACGAGATATTCACGAATGGAAACCCGAGAGGCTATAAATACCCCTTACCACTCGTACCCGGAGGCTCTTGCATTGCGCGCGTCGCTGCTGTACCATCCGACGCCACGAGCCTAAAACCCGGCCAGTTAGTATTCGTCGAGTTAACAGTCCGCGGACGGGATGACCCCAATATCAAAATCCTCAGATCATTCCATGAGGGCTACAGCGAGGGAACCAGGAAGCTGATGGCGGCGGAAGAGTGGCGCAATGGGTGCTGGGCCACGCTGTCGACTGCACCTTTGGAAAGCGTCCACGCTCTGGATGAGGATATCTTAGTTGGAAAACTGGGGTATAAACTTGAAGAGCTTGGTTCGCTTAGCCAGCTTATAGTACCATACGGTGGTCTTGTAGATGTTGGCCTAAAAGCAGGCGAGACGGTCTTGATCGCCCCGGCTACGGGGTCCTTTAGCAGCGCTGCGGTACATGTAGCCCTTTCCATGGGGGCTAGGGTCATCGCTATGGGAAGAAATGAAGAAGCTCTCGCGAAACTGAAGGAGCTCGCCGACGCCGGGAGGGTAGAAACCGTCAAGATTAGTGGCGATATCCAACAAGACGTCGACTCCCTGGCAAAGTTTGGGCCATTAGATGTATACTTTGATATTTCTCCGCGGCCAGCTAGCGAAAGCTCTCACATCAGAGCCGGCATCTTATCTTTGAGGCCAGGAGGGCGGATGAGTCTGATGGGAGGAATCCCAGGCGATATTAGCATCCCTTATTGGCACGTCTCATATAAATGTATAACGATTAAGGGAACATTCATGAACACATCTCAGCAGGCAAAGGGCCTGATAAAGACTGTCGAAAGAGGTGTGCTCAAGATTGGTACCAGAGCAGGCATGGAGGTAGCTGGAAAATTCGGACTCGAGGATTGGGAGGAGGCACTTCGCACTGCTGCAGCAAAGGGGGGTCCTGGAAAGAGTGTCTATTTCATTCCCAATGGAGAGTAATGTAGTAAGAAATCTGAGAAATTATTGAGAATAGGACATGTCAAACAATTTATACAAAATCCGTTGTTACGATAAGAGTATTAGAATGCATGTGAGCTGTAGGTTACATTTAATTGTTCTAGGTGTACATTAGCTAAATATTGTAGCGGGGGCTACCCTGTAGGTCGTGCATGTACCAAAGTATTTTTTAGATACGTACATGTATCTTATCTCAAATCTGATCGATAAACTTCAATTCGAAAGTTTATTTTTCGTCAAATCCATTCCCCATCGGCAAAACTCTCCCATACCGAATTCCAAACAAATTTACCAATCACCATTCGAAGCTCAACACTGCCGGCGCCATGAGCTCCAAGAGGAAATTTTCAGAGTTTAGGGCTGATTCTTCCGGACAAGATGGCCCTCAAGAGCGCGCGTCGAGAAGTCATGCGCCAAAGAAATTTAATAGTAAAAAGCCGAAAAAGAACAAGGCAAAGCCGGACAACATAAATTGGCTGAAGAAGCGAGCGCGAACGATCGAGCGGCGTTTAAAGATGGGCCAGAGTATGCCGGCGAATGTTGAGAATGAATTGGAGAGGGAGCTAGCCCATCACCAGCAGAAGATTGCCGAGGCCGTGGATGAGAAAAAGAGAAAGACGATGATTACAAAGTACCATATGGTTCGCTTTTTTGGTGAGACTAATTTTCTATTATACAGCATTGGGTTGTCAGTATTCTAACTATTTGCAATAGAGAGGAAGAAGGCGGACCGACTCGCGAAGCAAATAAGATCTCAACTGAACACTACCGAGGACCCTGAAGAAATTGAGAAGCTCAAGGCAGACCTTCATAAGGCAGAGATAGACGGCATCTATGCTCGGTATTTCCCTTACAGAGAACGTTACATCAGTCTTTACCCAGTCGGAGAGAAGTCAGAGGATGGAAGCACGGCAGCACACGCTTTACGTGCCGAACGGCCGCCGTTATGGAAGGATATAGAAAAGGCATCAGAGAAGGGAACTTCGGCGTTAATTGAAATTAGGGAGCGCAAGCTGGACACAGACTCGAAGAGTAAAACAAGTAATGAATCTTCAAAGGGCTCTGTTCCAGCGAAAACCAACCAATCCAGGACGAAGAGTTCAGATGCGTCCGGTTCTACGAGCGGTCGGAAAGACAAAAACCAAGCGAAAAGGCATAACAAGTCTGATTCTCCAAATTTAAGCGACAATGAGAGCGAAGGTGGATTCTTTGAATAAGGATGGGAGGATTAGCAAAACAGATTATGATACCCAAGTACGAGATGACTAGTTCAATATAACTACTGTCATAAGAGACATGTTATCGTAGGCTTAGCCAACCCATATTATGAGTCCACCTAGTATTGAGTTCATGACTATATCGTTATTCATATAATTCAAAAATGGGATTGAAATATTGCATGTACGATTTATATAATAAAAATCGTTTCAGTTCTAATCAAGTCGAGGTTCTGTGGTTTTACAGCTTATGAATAACTGATAAGATAAGATTAAGCTTAAATTCAATCGGCCATTTACATGTGCTTGCGAATTCTAAATCTACCCACCTCATCATGCTTTACATCATTTTCTTTATCATGTCAAAATCCAAGACCACTTTTAAACTTCCCCATATCTCAAAGGGGAAAACTACGCATTATGTATAAAAGATGACAACAGGGGCAGCGTCGCCAAAGAGGCGACACATATTATCTTCAATAAATCCAGACCGCCGTTCGACTTCCCCTAAAATAGAAGATAGGAATACGCCTCCGGCCGAGGCCCCACCGCCGGAACCACAGCCGCATCAAGAGCAGACGGAACAAGAGCCTACGGACCCGAGCGATAGGAAGAAGACAACTAGGTTCCGATTTAAGTCGAAGCGTTCGCGACACCGTGACAACTCCTCCCACGACCGCGGCCACGATGACGACTACGAACGTGAAGGCGAGGGCGAGGGCGAATCCCACCGCCACCGTCGCAAACACAGACATCACCATCACCACCATCATCACAGGCACAAGCGACAACGGCGCTCACGCTCCCCCACGCCCCCGAACCCCTTCGAGCCACCCCCGCTCGGCTCCGAAGCCGCGTTCCGGGAATCGCTCTTCGACGCGATGGCCGACGACGAAGGGGCCGCGTACTGGGAGGGCGTGTACGGGCAGCCGATCCACATCTACCCGCAGGCGCGGCCGGGGCCGGACGGGGAGCTAGAGCGCATGGACGACGACGAGTACGCGGCGTACGTGCGGCAGAAGATGTGGGAGAAGACGCACCAGGGATTGCTCGAGGAGCGCGCGCGCCGCGAGGAGCGGAGGAGGCGGAAAGACCGCGAGGAGGACGAGGCGAGGAGGATCACGAAAGAGATGGAGAGGAGCTTGAGGAGGGGCGAGGAGAGGCGCAGGAGGAAGGGGTGGAAAGAGCGCTGGGAGGAGTATGGGAGGGCGTGGAGGGAGTGGGATGGGACGATGGAGAGTATGGCGTGGCCTGTACGGAGTGGACGGCGCGAGGATGTGGGTGCGGATGCGGTAAGGGATTTTTTCATCATGGGAATCGATCCCGAGGAGGTTGGCGAAGCAGAATTCCTTGCGAAGCTGAAGGAGGAGCGTGTCCGGTGGCATCCGGATAAGATACAGCAGCGGCTTGGCGGACAAGTCGATAGCGCCGTGATGCGTGATGTTACGGCCGTGTTCCAGATTGTGGATAAGTTGTGGTCAGATACCCGGTCCAAGGTTCAATGAGTAAGGAGTTCACGGTGGAGTATGAACTTGTATAGACCTAAGTGCTAATAATATATATATATTCGTTAATTCCCATTATAGACTCGAAACCTAGAGCTGTGTTGCAAAGTCGACATAGCACGTAAGACGCTTAGATATTGGATATAAGTACAGTCGTCTCGACTTAACTAATAGTATATTATGATATGTTGAAGTACTACTTGGTAGGTGTAGCCCGCCTTGGGAAGTTTTCACGAGAAACATAAATATAAGTCCAATTCACAATATACCAAAATTACATGTATCATAACTCATAGCCCTTATATTTATGACACAGAGCGAGAGTAAGCAGTTCACATTTTACATATAAGGCATAACAGTCTCTCCGAATTTCAATATTGCCATATAAGAGCAGCAAGGCGTCTCAGTCCACAACCTCAAACTCCGCCACGACACCCAAATGGTCCGTAATCCAGGGCTTCTCAAACCCCAGCTCCCGGATACCTTTCCGCTCTTCCTCGCCGCTCGCCAGTACGTCTTGACCAAACCTCTCAAAACTATGCAATCTGAGCCCAGTACCCGTGAAATACACCTTATCCATACGCGAGCACCCGAACCGCTCCCGCAGACTCGTCGCCGCCTGCTGCCCCCACGTATACCCCTCCTCACTGTCTTCCCGTCCGCCGAGCTCCAGATACGCGTCCTTGAGCCCGTGGTCCGCGTGCAGCGTCCGATCGAACGGCTGTATCGCATTGAAGTCCCCCGCCGCGAGACCCGCGTGCACGCCCGGCGCGCGCATGTGCGTCGCCAGGACTCGGACTTGCGCGGGGCGCAGCGGCGGGTCTACGGCGAGTGACTCGAGGTGTGAGTTACACAGCCGGACTGTCCTGCTGGACGCGCCGGCGCCGGCGCCGACGACGGGACTTGGAAGGGCCGTTTCTATGACTAGGGCGTCCCGCTCCATGCGCGTCTTTTCGTAGTGCACCCGGAAAAGGGACGTGATATCTAACCGTCGGTCGATCAGCGTCGTAGTCCCGTAGTACGCTTGCCAGTTCCGACCGTCGACGTTCGTCACGTTGAACTTGTCTCGCACCCACTCCTTTTCCCCAATCGTCGCCAGGTCTTCTTCCACGCACTCCTGTAGAAATATCACAGTCGCCGTTGAAGACGGGAGTTTACTCGTTAGTTCGTGGAGGTGCTCCAGCGCGGCGTCCATCCGTGCTTTCGCGAACGGCAGCATGAAATCGATGTTCCAACTGTACAGTCTCAGCCTATTGATTCCATTTCTACTATCTTTATTTCCAAGAGCCTTCGGTTCCGCTGGCGTCCATGCTTGCTTAGAGCGGTCGTATGTGAAGAACGGTTGAGCATACGGCTGATCGGGTTTCCACGGAACGGCGCTTAGGGGCTTCTTCGTGGCCTCGTTATGCTCAAGTGCTTTTTTAAATAGTTCTTCCATAATTAAAAACCGCGGGCGATGTATTATGTTCTTTGCTCTCCTGGGGATCACTGAAAATAGGCGGAGAAACGCACTCATAGGTAAAGCAACCTTGTAGGCATCTGACGTATGAATATGGCCCCGAAGCAAGTGAGGATCGACTTATAGCACGGATAACAGGGATTATGATGCGGTATATCGCACTATACGAGTTATTCTAATATCAGTCGTGAGTTTGGGTTCTTGATTCTAAAGAACTCATAAACGTAGACTCAATAACGTATTAGCGGTCTTGCACTATCCCAGAGCCATAAAACTTGAGCTTTGAACCTCTACACTTCTTTTACTATAGATCTAGTGTTTTAAACGCCTATCTAGATTGTTAAGATGCAGTGATAAGGTAAAATCGTAACAACATCGGGGGTATCAATATACATAGGGGAAACAGGACGTGAGCAGGAGATATATCTATCAACCGTCTTTTTCAAAAGCGTCATTGAGGTATCCCACAAATGTCTCTCGTATCCTCTCAGGCCCCATGTTTCCGACTCCCTCGAGGCCAATGCCACCTCTATGCAAACCCATATAAGCCCTTCGTAACCGCTGCAACTGCGGTAAGCCTACTTTCTTCCCAGCTGGTAGTTCCACAACCAAGTCCTCACTATTGCTGCCACTATTCCTGGGAATCTTGATATCATCTCCGCCGTCGTCGCTTTGTTGGTCTAGTATTCTCTTGACAATCTCCTGCGTCTCCCTGTCAAGAACGTATAAGTAGTCTCCGCCCGTATCCCTAGTCCGCTGCACAGTGGCCTGGTTAGGCCGTACCAGTTTCCGCGCTTCGCCCGCAATAGCATCCCACAAGCTATCAAAAACCTGTTTCGTCTGTTCCTCGCCGTCCTCCCAGATAAGCGTGAACAAGGGACTATCCCACCTCGTCATAGGGTTCGGTTCTTCATAACGGAAAACAAGATTCTCCCAGTTTTCCGGTTCGTAAGGATCCTCTTCCTCTTCTTCTCGCTCTTCCCCATTCTTCTCCTCTTTATCTTTTACGGCATCGACAGCATCCTGCCGCCGCCGTAATCTTTCTTCGTTAACCTCTTTCGCCTTCTCCTTCGTGCAACCGATCTGCAGGACGCAACTAGGCGTGCGCACAGCCTTAGCCTCGCAGAACAACTGGTACCGCCAGCCCTTGATGTAGTTAAGGCCGTCTAATATGACAATGTCGCGATCGCTGAGCACACGCTTGGTGGCGCCGTAGATGGCGGCGCGAGCATCCTTCTCGGACGCATTGGCAGACCGTGTATGCGCGGGAGTGGCTGATAGATCGTAAACGGAACGGGAAATAGATAATGTCTGATCCGAGATTAAGTGTAGTCGATATTTAGCTGCGGCGGACGAGGATGAGTCCGCTATGCGCTCCGAGAGGTAGTTGTGCAGTTGTTTTGCGCGCGTGGTCTTGCCGGACGTGGGGAGGCCGGTAACTATGATTAGCTAGGTAGTCATAATATGTTAATATTTTTCTGTCTATAAAAGTGTCACCTTCTAAAATGCTTACCGGCATCGTGTGTAGTTAGCGTAAATAAATGGGAAGCTCCCTCGGTGATTTGGGGATAACACACTTGACTTGGAGATTGATAAAATTTCTGACGTTGTAAACTACCCCGCGGTCGCCCGCATTATCGCTTCTAAGTGCCCCTCTTCAACGTATTGCAGTACATACATACACGCTACGTCGGGTACATGTCAAGGTAGCTCAGGTACCTAAAGTTACACACATCCTGCAGTAGCGTGACGGCTCAGGCCTTGGCAAGCCCCGGCACGTTGGAGACCCTTGCTATTTCATACCAGAGCGGGATCCGAACGAAGCTTATTTTAGGTTTTAAGTAGTACAGCACATCGTTTCTATATTAATATACATTTATTCATCTTCTTCTTCATCATACTAATATATTCAAGTAACACTCTATAAACTAATATCTACAATTATAATTGACTTGATTCATGTCTTCAAAATGTTGGAGACGCAAATATTACTTGGAAGGTCCCATCTCATACTCGGTCTCCGACTGCTCCGACTGCTCTGACTGTTGAGCTGTATATTTGGTCTTCTTATCCAAGGTCATTCCAACGCCTTCAACAACCGCGACGACGACCATCTCCATGATGACGGACATTCCAAGCTGAATGTTGATATCTCCCGTTACTTGGTTAAAGGCCGGATTGTTTCCATATAAAGTTTCTGCCGAATAGGCTAGTCGGACAAGGAGAAAGGGGAGAGAAACGCCCACAGCTAAGACGAGCCTCTTCTCTTGCGCCTCCATATATGGCATCTGCGTTGCGAGGAAAGCAGTTGAAAAGACCAACAAGACGAAGGCGGCAATCATCAATCCTGTACCAGCCTGCGAGAGACTCGATACCTTATATTTCCCTGTCTCGGCAAGGCTGTGTCCGGATTCGCTGCCGCCGATTGAACCTAGAATCATACCCACAAGTACGAGAAGGTTGATAAGACGGATTCGCTTCTCGTTGACCAGCGTTGCCGCCGACTTTCGAATACTCCCGGCGGCTCGTCCGATTAAGGCCAGTTGGACCATTATTAGAGGCGACAAGCCAACGTTTTGTAATGTTGCTGCTCCGACGCGAAGACTTAAGTTGGTTGGGTCTGGTATAGTAGCTAGTTGCATTGCTGCTCCGATGATACGTGCCAGTGAAAAGATTATCAAATAGAGCCATCCCGAGTTACGGCCAAAGCCATGACGTATTGCTAGCCATATCGCGATAAACAATGACGGTATATAGATAATAATCTGGGCGATGGAGATATTGTTCTGCTCAGTTAAGGCCATGTTGAATAAGTGAGGAAGAGTATACAATTTAATCAAGGATACGAATGAGTAGTCGCGGTCGTAAGTGAAGTATGAAGATTGTTATGAGTTTGTGATGTTTAATTCTATCATAAAACTTACCTATCTGTTTCTTATTTATATCAGATTGCTTTCACCGATTCTATTCAGCTGAAGCCCCAGTTCATGAAGACTTTTGTCGAGTATAGCCCATCTCAGGTCGGTTTTTTAGCGAGAGCGAGAACGAGATCGATCCTTGGTCTCGAGTTGTGGGTTTCATTGGGGACGTACCATAAAACTAAGTAACCAAGCCTCACAAGCTTTGCCAAGCTTGTTTAAGCGTTGTGCTAAGCCCTTGGCGGCCTGAAACTACTGGGTAGCATTATGGAAATTGCTTACGACACCGGATACCTAAAGAGTTAAGGTTATTACTCGCAAAAGTCCCTAACAGGCCCGGCAGGCCTGCCATGCTCCAGCACTTGCACTAACAATAGAAATACACTACTAGGCGACATCTCCACGCTCAAGGGGTATCCAGTTGTAAGGCTTTAGAAGAGAAATAGAAGTCCTACGCGTTCGGCAAGTAAATCCGAATCCACTTACATGCGTACGACTCTTACTTCTAGATTTCCTTTGGAAAGTCTTGGTTACTTTGGAAAGGAGAAAAAATAAAAATAAATAAAAATTAAAAAATTAACTACTACCTCAATAAGATATCCCTAGAAATTGTGTATCATACCTTTAGTCGCATGTTATCTTCTAGGTAACCTCTTTACCGCCATTACGTGTACATTCACATCCAACCATATCTAGCAGGCAATATTTTCAATCGAGTTTTTATCACTCTATGTTTCAGAGAATTTACGGTTCGTTACCTGCTATTAATACTAAAAATTAAAAAGGTATATACAGTTTCTTCATACAATTCATCTTAGTGTATGTCTTAGAAGAGGCTAGAGAAACGAGTACAGTAGTAACGAATATTGTCTAAGAGCATTGCAGACCCCCTACCCCCCCCCCCCCCCCCCCCCCCCCCCCCCCTTTTTTTTTCTTAGTATTACACATCTTCTAAAACAGATATAATAAGTTCAATGTTGATAAGTGTATAATTCTTTCTAATTTAATTGAATTGATCTTCATGCCATCACAAGATGGACCATAGAATAAATACATGGCTTGATCTGAGATGTCATCTCACGCTTTAAGAAAATGCATGTTGGTTCATGTTGGTGGGGTTTGGTGGCAGTGACATTGAGCCAAACGTTGTGAGGCCTCTTTCTTCAAACTAACATCTTTGCCGAGTCTCTCTTAACTTAACTACCTACCTAGGTAGGTATACAGTGAAATCGAGACTCTTCTAGTTCCATGGATTACGCACTACAACCGTCGACTCTTTTCGTTAATAACACATACGTAAAATTATGCTATGACGCGTTACTGTTATAGTCCCCTTTCGGGACAGAATCATATCAGACATGCTACCCTCCACCCTGGAAGGTTCGAAGACAACATCTTCATTTCATTCCAGACTTCACCGTTCTCTAATACTACTTCTCCATATGAAGCTCTCTCATACGTGTGGGGCTCGGACAAGAGTTCCCTACAAGTCTACGTTAAAGGGGCTGGTCCTGCCTCAACCAACAAGCCGCAGGATGTCGAGCAGACAGAATTCGACCATATCCCGATTACACGAAACCTGGATATTGTCTTAAGGCATCTGCGTTATGCTGAAGCGCCTCGGGTCGTATGGATCGACGCGCTCTGCATCAACCAGGAGGACGACGTTGAAAAGGGTCCTCAGGTCGCGATGATGAGCGAGATTTACCGGCTCGCGGGTCGAGTCGTGGCTTGGCTCGGCCCGGAAGAAAACGACAGCAACCATGCCATGTATCTTTTAGGCTATCTTGGCTCCCAGGTCGATGTCGATATTGCCAGTAGGAAAATGGTACCCGCTGCAGGTTGCTCTGATCCCACCGTCGGCAACCTGGACGTCCCGCTCCCCTTGCGCAACGAAGATATCCCCTCGGTCTACCACTTGCTGTGTCGGAAGTGGTTCGAGAGGCTGTGGATTAGACAGGAGATATACCTAGCTGGCCCGGAAGCCGTTGTTATGTGCGGGCTTTCCCAAGTAAAGTGGTCGATCTTTCGACGGGGCTTGATGTGTGCCTATATAAAGCCCCCTGCAGTCCTGGAATACACCGATCGCTACGTCGCCCGGCTCCGTTTCCTCGAGGGGTTCATCTTCCACGAGCCGATACTATATCTAGTGGACGTGCGGTACATTTTCAACAGCGCCCAGTGCCACGATCCGCGCGACCGGCTCTATGCGATATGGGCTTTCTTCACGGACGTGGAAAAGGCGCTCGTTCCGCCCCCGGACTACACGCAGCCTTACGAGAAGCTCTACGCGACCGTCATACGGAACTTCATCGCGCATTTTGGCTCCTTGAATAGTCTCTCCGAGTGTGAGCTGCAGCAGCAGGACGGCAAGTGTCCGAGCTGGGTGCCCGACTGGTCGAAGCCTTTCGCCAACTTTTACCTATCGGGTCTGGCCATGGGGTTCCGACAGTTCGGAGCATGGTACGAATTTCCGGAACCCGAAGTGCTGAGGGTCATGAGCGTATACAAATGCACCGTATCGAAAGTCCACCAGTTTCCGGTCCTGCCGCGCTTTGCCGGTGCCATGCTCGAGCAACTGCGAGCTTTGCTTATGGTTGTGGACCAAGAAGAGCACCACACGGTAGAAGAGTATACTAGATTACTGGCGCATGATAGATTCGCTCACAAGATGGACCCGCTCGACCATGCTTTCCCGGATTTCGAACAGGCGAAACGGTGCGTGGAGTTCATCCTGTCTGATCGCGACATCCACAGTGACGGAAATAGGGAATATGTGTTTTCCCCAGGCGTTCGCAGATTCCTCTCAATGTCTCGCAACTCCAGCGGGTTCCGACTCGTCCAGTGCACAGGCGGTTATATAGGGGTCACCGCGGCACCAGTACAGCCCTATGATGAAGTCCACTTTGTACTTGGCTGCTCTACCCCCTTACTGCTTCGCCCGCGAGGCGATTGCCAATATCGGGTAGTTGGTTCGTGTTTCGTTCCCGGTCTATCGTTCGGTGAGGCTCTTCTCGGGCCTCTCCCCGACGACGTCGTACCAATCCAAAAATTCGACGAGAGATTCGGGCGTCATATTCTAGCTTATAAAAATGGCATTTCGGGCGACATATTTTACGATGACCCGCGTTTAGAATCACTACCAATACAGCTGGATCTTGATGAATTTCGCAGACGTTTACAGTCTAATCCCCTTGCCATGCTTTATATAAAACCAGAGGCACTTAAAGCTTGCGGAGTGGATTTAAACTGTATTGATTTGGTGTAGTTTTGTTCTTATTTTACAACTAGTTTTACACTAACACGCCAAACAATGCGTCCACTTTCAGGGCCATATTAATCATCACATGGTATTCCAGCCTAAACTCGTCCAGTCGATATCATCAAAATTCATAGCGCCCACCGTACCCTGAGCAGGTGCGCTATGGTTGTCCCAGAGCCCCGCGCTCATAGAGAAGTCTTGTTCTCTTGTATTGTACGAAGGGCCATAGCCACTGCGAAAATCCATGGGCATAGGCATTTGGAATAAGTCAGAGTTGTTCTCGTCCACGGCTTGACCGTGTCGGGGATCATTCAACTTCATTTCCAGTATTCTATCCCGGATGTCCGATACGATAAGTGGTGGGACTGGAGGCCCGTCCTCTGGCTTCGACAGCGCCTCTCGTGCCTCCCAGGCCCGGAGAACGATCCGGGAGAACACATGGAAGAAGGCTTCTTTTACTCCGGTGTTTAGGAACCGGGCTCTGTAATTATCGCTCATTGCTTCCCAAGCCTTTTCGGTCTTACTATCGATGGGCCGTTTCTTCAAAGTTTGAAGAAGGTGGATATACGCTGGCATCGGGAAGTGGTAGTTGGTTAGCCAGCGGTACCCCTTAACCAACGGCGAAGTCATGAGCTTCGTGTCGCACTCGAGCATTACTAGGGCCGAGGAGACGGCGGTATTGCGTTCGGGGTCTGCCGGCTGTGCTGTCGACGCCAGGTGTTTTGAGTAGTAGTCTAGAATACGCATCTTCGCAAGAGAGCCTCGCGCGGTCCAGACCGTCATGAAGTGGAGCGGGTTGTCCAAATCACAGAATGCAAGGTACTTGTCTTCTATCGTTGCTTCCAGGGCGTCCAGTTCGTCGCCTCCCGAGCCGGAGCCCGGCCGCTTACTCTTGGCAATAGCGCTAAGAGAAGGGTTGGTAAATGTAATATGAAAGGAGCTATGGCGAACGAAATCGGTCAGCTCGCTACGAACGACGGCGAAAACCGCCTCGGTGGGTTTCTCGTGAATCGCCAGGGGAGTTTTCATCTCCTGTCGGATTTCAGAATCATATACGTTCAAGGGGGTCCTACAGTCCCAGGTCGGAGCCAGCGAAGCACTCTTATAGTGAGAGAGCTCGCTGATACGATTGTCAAATATTATTAATGACCACCATAGCCTTCGGCGCATTTCAGCTTCCAGAGCCGTGAACTTAGCACAAGGAGATTCGTTGTGAATCCCCATACGACGTGCGATACGGACAGCGATACCAAGCATTGAAGATAGAGACCGAGGATCTACTTTGGGTTTCACCGAGATCTAGAGCACATTAGTAGTGATAATTAGTGATGTACAATTAGAAAAGCTTACTAGGTAGAGAAACAGTGCCGTCAAGCAGTCTCTGTCGGTAGTCTGTAAGAACCTACAGTTCTGCAAGGCTTGTCGACACCCCAACTGATATCGTACCAGAAGATTGTCCCTCGATTCCATAAAGAAGGTAAGGCACTCATCGTTAGTGAGACTGGATACGGACATGCAATAGATACTAAAGATGAGGGCTTCCAGTGTGGGATCAATTTTAGTGATATGACTAGCAGCATCGATAAGGCGTGCCTGTAAAGTAGGCGTGTGCGTGATCTTTAGCAAAGGGTCGACATTGTCCAAGTATATCTGCCACAGCCTGAATATCTGTACGTGTTCCGGGTGCATCGTAGAAAGATCATCAGTTGTTTGAAGCGCGGCGAATAGAAGATGGCTGTTATCTTCGCTCTTATATATACGATCCCATACTTTGTTGATCATAGGTTTGCCTAAAGTGTCCTTTTTGAAGGACCAATCGCTGTCATTATCATCGCTCTCATCAATTTCATCATCCTCGGACTCTGAAGGCTTTTTTTTCGATTGTTAGCGGAAACGTAATTATACCTCTACCTAGGTAGTTAACCACCTCCAGTCAAGTTGAACTATACCTTTTCGCTCATAGCCCGCCATATATCCCTACAATAAATTAATAAAGAGTCTCCCTATTCTAGAAGATAAATTTACAAAGGGTCATACTTGGGCCTATACGCCAATTTTGGCGTGGCTCCCGTGTCATCTTTCGGCGCCGGTCCTCTTGGAGACGCATCTTGAGGAGTCTGAAGACCTCCGGACTTACTATCGTCACCGTATAACGACTCAAAAGGTATGTTGTTCTCGCGAAGTAGGTTCTCGTAATGGTGAAGGCGTTCTACGAGTTCCTGCTTAGCAAAATGTCGTCGACGACGAGGCGGTGTATGTGTAGCGGGTACGCATTGAGCGCGTAACCGGACGCAGTTTGCACACGGAAAGATCTTGTCGCATTTGACTTTGCGCTGCTGGCAAAGCACACAGGACAGCACCCGTGGTGGCTTGACTGAGGCGGTGTGTGGTCCTGTCGACATGCCGTAGAAGAATAGGTATAGAAGGAGGCTGTGACGAAACTGTAGCCTAGAACTTGCGTCACCCGTGTTTTTGGAGGTTGAAAGCTCGGACATTTGTTCTCTCCGAATAGTCCACCAAAATATAAATCTACCAGGTTTTACCATTTACATTTACACAGCAGCCTACCTCAGCTATATAACTTGTATGACTTGTATGACTTATATCTAAGATAGTCATTTAAAAGGACTCATAACAAATACTACGTCTCAATCATGAAACCACATGTAAAAACTATTATTAGAGTCCAACCTAGGAAGATAGGCAATATTCTATAGACTCTGGGTATCGCCCAACGCCGCGCAATGCAAATCCTTTTACCAATTATCAAAATTTCCAAACCCACCAACTTTAGCTTTCTTCTTTACTGGTTCCTCCCATGTATCAACATCTTCCTCAATAATCTCATCTTCATTGACCCGCTGCTTCATCGCAGCCTGAAGATATTTACCCACGGTGCCACCACCGCCGCCCTGCTCTACCGTACCATCCCGTCTAACACGTTTTCCTGTCCATGTCAACTGGTCATCTTCAGTGCCGCCTGCCCTCTCAATCTCCGCTTTCTGTTCCGCCTGCTTCTCCTGCTTGGCTTTCTGATCTAGGAACTCCTGGAACGGATCGAGATAGACAACGATATCCTTGATCACTATCTTATTTAAGGGTCGGTCTGAACCATCTGTAGGCGCCGCCTCCATCTTACTCAGAGTGTCCAAGCCCCCTACAACCTTCCCGAAGATGGTGTGTTTTCTATCCAGATGTTTGACCGGGCGATATGTGATGAAGAATTGGCTCGAGTTTGTATTTTTCCCCTTGTTAGCCATGCTAAGAACGCCTCGAGAGTCGTGCGTTAGCGGACCCTCAAATTCGTCCTGGAAATTCTTGCCCCATATGCTAGTACCTCCTCGTCCAGTACCAGACGGATCACCACCTTGGATCATGAAGTTTTTGATGTTGCGGTGGAATGAGACGCCTTTGTAGTAGCCCTTTTGGGCTAATCGGGTGAAATTCCAAACTGCCTTTGGAGCATATTCGGTATGTAGCTCGATATTAAGATCGCCTAGATTTGTTTCAATCCGTGCATAACCCTTTATCTTCACCCTCTTCGGTTTCAACATATACTCCTCTTCTGTGAGCGTAGCCCTTTCGCCGCTAGTCTCAGGTGTCAATCCTGTACTTGTAAAGCTGGCCGCGGCTCTGCCCGTGGTGTGTGTTGCAGCCCTCTCGTTAGGTTTTTTCTCCTGTATCATAGACGACCGAGCTTTGTTGTTCTCTGAAGCCTTTGTGATTGCTTTAGAAGAGCGGTTGACGTCGCCCGTAGCTTCACGTTCCCTTCTTGCCTTTTCAACGGCCTCTTTCGCTCTTAAGACTTTGTCGCCTACCCTACCCAGGGCATTAATATTGACATTGCCTTCTTTTCTTTCCTCCTCCTGCTCCTTGGTCAAGAGGGCATCTCCGCCATTTTTCAAGTGCTGAAATTGACTTAAATCCCTGCTAGCGGCGTTTTGGGGGTCTTGAAGCGTTATAATGTCCGAGCGACTGAACTCTGCGTCGTCTACTAAATCTCGCCACATCTTAGCTTTAATATTCATTCTCTCAACCGTCTCCCAGGCGAACACGTTTGCGTAAGTCCCGTGTCGAATCGCAACAATATGGGTATTGTCGGTGAGAACTTTAAAGGTAACCGGGTCGATAAAATCTCCCTTCCCGTCGGTACCTAACCCGTCCGCGCCCTTGGAATCAACATCTCCATTGCGCGCGAAGTTAAGCTTGATAAGATCGCGCGCTGCTAACGGTTCACCGTTCACGGGATTGGTCTTGTGAGTCTCGAGCCATTTTGAGATAACTTCGACGTCGAATATAGTTCCATCAGGAGTACAGACGGGATTCTTGAAAGGCTGGAGACTGGCGGCGCAAAAGTTGAAGGGAAGTCGTTTGAAAGATGAACCATTATTAGGACCTGTTCGCGAACCTGTATTTGCCGAGTAGGCGTCTGAAGATGACCACTCGGAATGTGTGATGTATAGCTTATCTGTACCTTTCCCCATGGCGCTCAATCTCGTAATGCGACAAGAAAGATGCTAGATAAAAGTAAAAAAAAAAAAAAAAAAAAAAAAAAAAAAAAAAAAAAAAAAACACAAGTCTCCCCAGTGATGCTTACAACAACCTAATTGACTTATCGGCTTCGAAGCTTTGACTGGTTAAAGTATTCTTTTATCTTATCGTGATCCTGGATATTTTCATATATTTTATAAATAGGTACTGTACCTACGTACCATGCGTGCCTGCACTTGCCGGTTCTCCGTTTCACAATTGCCTTACACGTATGCGCCTAACACTTTAACCTAGCTGGCTTTTTAAGCTTAGGTAGGCAGACCGGGCAGGCTGCGCAATAGTTCCGCTTCAATGCTCTAATTAACGTAAACGTAGTGCTTTAGGTAGTTAGCGTGCTGCTGCGTACCTAATCCAAAGCAAACATACATTACATTAGGTACTCACTTTAAACATTTATGGAAGCTAAGAAGCTATCTTTTGATTACGTCTACTCTTTACTTTTTTTTTCCTTCCCATTCCTTCTTTAAGCCTGTCCAATGCTTAGAGGGGTATTCGACCTATCCTAAATCTGGCCTCGATCCCGATCCGAGTTTATATTTGATGTGTGTTCTTCTGTTCTAGCTATACTCAGCCTTCGGAGTAGCGACGACGACAGATTTACTCGCCGAGGCTGCCTCGCGCGGCGACTACTCTAAGTCAACGAAACGAAGATGAAAAGCTGGCTATCTCCTTTGGTCCTTCTGGGCCTGTCCTTATGGACAGCTCAGGCATTGGAAGTGCAAATAGTACGATACAATCAATCTCTGTCGCCTACTATCTATCGCTAATACTTTTCCTTGTCAGGACAATACCGATGAGAATCGCCAAAAATGCGCCGGTATGCTTCATGAATACCATTTGCATAGACGAGCCTTACTGATTATGACGAACCAGGCATGTATAGCAAAAGCGCATGGGGTGGTCCGGTAGATCCGTTTATCCTTACCATGTTTCCCAATAAGACCGTCGAAGGCGATCAGGACCCTATCGTTAGTTTGGTTATATTCGAATGGAGAGACGAACATTTGATCGGTGTTCCCTCTGGCTCTGATGGGATCCCGGTACGGTTTTCCGTGTGTACGCTGGAAACTAAAGCTAACAGAACAACCAGCAGCAGTTGATTTGCGACAAAGACAGCGTTACGGCAGGCTTGTGCAATGATACCGACATAGGCCAATGGATCTTATCGCCTAATGCGACAGAACAATCCGAGAACTTGATTTTAACCAAAGCTATACACTTGAAGGCTTCAGTTCCGATTAAATATGAAATCAAGAAGACGGGATACTACTGTATTGCCGCCGTTGGATTCAATACCGATGAATTCATGGGTGTCATAGAGTTTCGAGAAGCCTATGGAGAACTTCCCGCGACCCAGATCCCCAAGCTCCCCTTTTACGGTGGAATTACTATCCTCTATGCAGTAGTCGCGGTGTATGTTTTCGAACAAGCCCAAGCGAAATTCATCAGCTAATGCTTTGCAGATTTTGGGGCTTCTTATACTATCAACACAGATATGACATTTGTAAGTTATCGCGGAGTTTACTTCTCCTTCTAAAGCTAACCTGCTTGCAGTGCCCGTTCAGAATTACATTACGGCTATTCTCGTCTTCCTAGTAGTTGAGATGTTGATGACCTGGGGTTTCTATGGTGAGTCTCTTCTCAGAACCCTTTAGGGGGTAAAAAGCTAGTTAGCCGCAACTAACTTGACATAGACTACCTAAACAGAAACGGCTCCAATGTTGGAGCTAAGGTTCTCCTAGTTGTAGTGGCCGTCCTGAACGCTTTCCGGAACTCCTTCTCTTTCTTTTTACTCCTCATCGTGTGTATGGGTTACGGCGTTGTCAAGCCTTCACTAGGCAAGACAATGGTATATGTTCGATGGTTGGCTATTGCCCATTTCGTTTTCGGCTTGGTTTACGCCATTACTAGTCTTCTAGTATCACCCGATACCGCTGGTAAGACCCCTTCAACAGTTTGAGACTCATAGATGCCAACTAATACTCTTAGGGCCTCTCGTTCTCCTCATCGTGCTCCCGTTGGCGGGTACTTTGACCGCCTTCTACGTATGGACGCTTAGTTCGCTCAACGCGACACTTAAGGATCTACGCGAGCGCAAACAGACCGTGAAAGAAGCGATGTACAAGAAACTTTGGTGGTGTATCCTCATTAGCATTCTTGTAATTTTCGGCTTCTTCTTTTTCAACTCCTTATCATTCGCCTCCGCCTCCGACCCGGATTATGTTCCTTTCCACTGGAAATCGCGGTGGTTCATTCTTGACGGATGGCTCAACTTGGTCTACTTCGCCGATGTAGCCTGGATCGCGTATGTATGGAGACCCACGGCGAACAACAGGAGGTTTGCTATGAGTGATGAGATCGCTCAGGATGAGGATGGAGGATTTGAGTTCGCCGATGTGGGCGCTCCGGATGATTCAGATGACGATGAGGAAGCCCACATTGGTTCCAAGATCACAAATACGCGTTCGGTACCGGCGCCGAACCCAACCTCCGCGGCATCGCAGCCCACACAGAGCAAACCCCCAGCTAAGGCGGAAACGCCACGGGATTCCTTTGACGGTGAGACGATATTTGCCGTCGGGGAGGATGGTGACAAGTTCAGCGATGACGATGAAGATGACGACGACGATGATGATGAAGAGACGGATCGCGGTGAAGGATCAAATCTAGTCAAAGGGAGGAAACAGTAGGACCTTTCTGGGACTACGAAACTATCGGCAAGGGAAAGGTGGCATCGGTTGTACTTGGACTAACAAAAACACCTTCGTTACTGTACCATTATAGATCTCTCTGCGCATGGCGTTGGATTCTGGATTATTCGTTTCCATGGGCTTGACTAAGGCAAGAAAGAGTAAATCCACACGAATAAGGGCTTTGGAAGATGGCTTTTGCGGACCCGTCTTTTGTTTGCGAATGTATTGCAATAAGGCCGTAGGGGTATGAAGAAGAACGTTGATTAAAGCTGTGTTTCTCTTTCTGTAGGCCCCATCAAGTTGATGATGGCCGTAGTATAACGGTCTACTACGAGGATACTAGGGGTAGAAAGTAGAGATCATGTGAAATCGATTTTTGTACAAAATTGAAGAATCCTTAAGTGTACAATCCGATTCAGGCTTAACCTGGTTGATCCTTAAGTTTACTATTACAAGATGTCTTATCCGCCGTCCTCGAATTTTATTTCATTTTATCCCCCCTCGAACTCCTTTTAAAGACTCACATCGCCTCCAAACCCAACCGGTCTCCTTCTCCCGCCGTTCTCCGGCAGTATAGCCAAGACCTTATAGATCTTGCCCATGCCACTCGGACCGCGATCGACGAGTCTCTTCCACGAGCGCTCGATCTCTTTTTTCTTGTCGTCGGCGGCGGGGCCCGCGCCTAGTTTCCGCGAGAGCATCTCGGCGCGCTGCTGGACGCCCATGGACTCGAGGAAATAGGCCTGGTCGACGGGGCCGTGGCACTCGACGCCGGGGCTAGCGAGGGTGGCGGCCTCGACTATGGCGGCGAAGTCGACGTCCGCGCTGAGGTCGACAAGGCCGGGGGCGGAGAAGGGGCTTACGCGGCGGTGCTGGCGGATGCCGCGCAGCGAGTTCGCGGGGATGGTGTCGGCGGGGCCGTAGTCGATGATCAAAGCAGCGCCGGAGGGGCGTGGTTTGCGAGAGGAGGGAGAGCCGCCGATACGCGAGGCGAAGTCGGCGGCGTACATGGAGGAGTCGGGACACACCTCGATGAGAGCGCCGGGGATGGATTTCAGCGCCTTGTACCGCGGGGACGACTCCGGGAGGTATTGCGCGTGGCGGGTCACGGAAGGGCTGAGGGTGAGCTGGAATTCGGGGACGGGATCGTGGCGTTCGGCCTGAGGAGTGCCGAGGTCTTCGTGCGTTGTACCCTTTGGCGTCGGGGAGACAACCATCTCCCTCCATTGGCGATTAGGAGAGGGAACGGGATTCGTGCTTGAGTTCTTGATGATGTCGCTATTTTGTGTCGTAGTGGGTTGCTCAGTCGGTGGTAAGTCGACCAACTGAAATGCGTGAATAGGCAGGGCGTCGAAGAACTCGTGAGCAACTATGAATGGAGTTTTGCTAACGTCTTGCGGGATAGACTTGATAGAATCCGTCCACACGATAGGGAGGCCATTGTACTTTGATGTGCTGTGCCAACCTATCTTAGACTCTGCCATGACTGCATCCTCGCCACAGAGAAGATTCTTTTGCGCTGTGCGCAACTCCTTACTGGCTTCGACCATATAGATAGTCTCTATGCTGGAAGCCATATCTTTGAAGTTTCTTATAGTCTATCGACAGATTAGATTTATATGATTATTCAAGCCTCAATTAGCAATGGCTATACTCACCCGTAACATATCATCCATCAGCGTCCCCCTGCCTGGGCCGACTTCGATAAGCTGTACGCCTTTCGGGCGACCTTGAGACATCCATTCGGCTACGAACCATATGCCGACGAGTTCACCAAAAATCTGTGATATTTCCGGAGATGTTATGAAATCACCTTTACGACCGAACTGATCACGGTCGGCTTCTATAGCCCCTGTGTAGTATCCACCAACATCCGATGTAAGACACATGCGCATATAGCTAGCAAGGGGAATAGGTCCTGTTATCTAGATAGTGTAAGCATAATATCCTATTGTAATATAATTATTCGTTTTTTTATATATTTTTAACTTACATTTATAGCACTAGCTAATTGCTTAGCTAGTGGTGTTGACCATTGTCTTTCTTCCCTAGACGCTGGCGTAGCCGTAAAGCATCTATAACTCTGATATGCGATTCTGGGATTATGAGATAATGGCCTTCGTGATAAATATCTGAGCCCGCATTGGGCTGTTCTTAACACATTCGACCTCATTTTGAGTCGGGAATTAATACATTAAGAATATGAGAAAAAGACTTTATATATTTTTATAAGCCATGTTCGTAATTCTAATGGCTAGAGAAGACTTACTGACGTTTTATATAAGTAATGTCTAAGCTGCTTTCTAAATTGAAGTAAAGCTCTGAAAGCTCTAAGCTGCAAAAGCTATGAAATTTAGTTCCGAGCATTCCCCGAACATCAAAATTACGTAGGCCCAACCTTCCTTCCATCTTCGATCTTTAATATAAAGGTGCATAGTTATAAGTCTTATCTTATGTAACAATTAGTTATGCATATCTTGTTTTTAAGAATCTTATACTAAACGCAAGAATAATCTCTGGTTTACAGGTGCAGGTAATCAATCCTACCGCAGACATCTTCCCGCTTCATGCGCGACAATATCACGAAACCATAATCTACCATTTCGTGGCACCGCCCTTAGCACACTAATTAGCATCGAGGCAAACCGCAACCATGGCGAGTAAATCTCGCTGGGCGGATACGGAAGAGGATGCAGCGCTCGAGGCAAAAAAGAAACGCGAAAAGGAAGAGAAGAAACGTTTAAAAGCAGAGAAGGCTCAAAAGGCCGAGGCAGCAGCCGAAGCAGCAGCCAAACAACGAGCCGCCCAAGAGCAACAACAAGAACGCCTAGAACCACCAGACGATAATATACCACCAACCAAGCGACGGAAAATAACGCCTGAACAAGACGATCAAGAAAAGGACGGAACAACAGAAAATGAGAGCAGCGCAAAACTCTTACGCTTCGAGGCCGGTGGTTGGGGCAAATCGCGAAGCGTCGAAAACTACGATAAGCTTAACGACATCGAAGAGGGGGCATACGGCTGGGTAGCGCGGGCGAAGGAGATCAAGACGGGCAAAGTGGTAGCGTTGAAGCGGCTCAAATTCGACCCGAACGACGCATCAGGTCTGCCCGAGACCGGCCTCCGCGAGATCCAGATTCTGAAAGACTGCTCGCACCGGAACATCGTGTCGCTGCGCGAAGTCGTGGTCGGCGACGACACCTCGCGCATCGAGAACATATTCCTGGTCCTCGAGTTCCTCGAGCACGACCTCATGTCCGTATTGGGCGACATGCCCGAGCCGTTCCTGGCCTCCGAAGTCAAGACGCTGCTCCTGCAGCTCGCCAGCGGCGTCGCGTACCTGCACGACCACTGGGTCCTGCACCGCGACCTCAAGACGTCGAATCTCCTGCTGAATAACCGCGGCCAGCTCAAGATTGCCGACTTCGGCATGGCCCGCTACGTCGGCGACCCCCCGCCCCCCAAACTCACCCAGCTCGTCGTCACCCTCTGGTACCGCGCCCCCGAGCTGTTACTCGGCGCAAAGACGTACGGCGCCGCCGTCGACATGTGGAGCGTCGGCTGCATCTTCGGCGAGCTTCTGACACGCGAGCCCTTGCTGCAGGGCAAGAACGAGGTCGACGAGCTCGCCAAGATCTTCGAGCTGTGCGGCATCCCCACGGACGAGTCATGGCCCGGCTTCCGCCGTCTGCCCAACGCGCGCCACCTGCGACTCCCCAAGAGCTCCGGCACCAACACCGGGCCGATCATCCGCGCCCGGTTCCCGCTGTTAACAGCCGCCGGCAGCGCCCTCTTGAGCAGCCTGCTGTCGCTGAATCCGGACCGGAGACCCACGGCCAAGGAGATGCTCGACCACGAGTTCTTCAGACAGGACCCCAAGCCCAAGCACGAAGCCATGTTCCCCACGTTCCCTAGCAAAGCCGGCCAGGAGCGCAGGCGCAGGAGATCGACGCCTAACGCGCCGGGCCGGGGGCAGAAGGCCGCAGATCTAGGAACGATGGATTTCAGCGGGTTATTCGCGTCCCGGGAAAAGGAAGAGCGAGGAGGTGGGTTCTCGCTTCGGATGGTATGAATTACGAATGCACTCGGAAATATACCTATATATCCCTACATGTAAACCTAATAGAAATATGAGGATGAAATCTATAGCATACTATACCAGACCTTACCTTATAAAGTCACGAAAAGAGACGGGAGCCAAGAAAATTATTAGGCAACCTTGACTAGGTGTGTGTGTATATGTCATTAAGAGCTTATATAGCGGCTTTAAATAACCCTTCCGGTGCCGTAAAGACTTCTATGTAAAATAATAGATCTTTCGCCATATTTTTTCGAATCCCGTGCCGGAAGTTTCCCCCCATCCCTTTGCAATTCATATCAACAAGAACGCCACTACATGATAATAATGATGAGGATGATGTATATCCTTAAACCCCAGACAGATAGATAGATAGACAGATGATGGATTATCGTACTACTGAAAACCTTTCTTTCTCTCCATTAAGATGCTTGTCTCGTATTTCCGAAATATATGCAGTCAGAAATTTACCCATCTGTCTCCCCGTATTACTACGCCGCCCGCAAGCGGTAGACTAGTAGTAGTAAAGCTATAGGTACTATAGCAGCGCTGCGATTCCCGTTACGTACCACGTGAAACTGAGAACGGTAATGATGCTCATGGTAATCGCGAAACCTATGGCCTGGCGGTCGATATCACCCAATGCGCCGCTGCAGGTAGCGCACTTCCACTCTCCGAGGTCCTCGTACGGTCGGGGCGTGTACAGACCGAACTGGAAACCGTCGAACGGCGCGAGGTACCCAGCTTCGGCGGTCGCGTCGACGGACGAGTCCGAGTCGTGGATCAGCAGGGTGTACTGCGCGACTAGTAACGGGCTGGCCACGGCGCTTTCGGCGTATTTCTCCGTGTCCCAGGTGAAGGTCGCAGTCGGCTCGAACGTCATGTTCTGAGTCAGGGTCCAGGTAGCGGAGGCCGTGGAGCACGAGACTAATACGTCGATGGCGGTGGGCGAACCTTGCAAGGAGGTGTAGTTCCAAACCCAGGTGATTGGCGTCGGGTCTCCGATTCTGTAAAGCGTCGTTCCCGCAGTAGTGGCCGGCGTGATCATGGCGACACCACCGGCTCCATCCATAGGGTCGTAGGTCTTGTGCTTGGGCTTGGCGGTGCTATTGCCATGGTTCTCGTTTTTTGTGGTGACCACGGCGGTATTAAGGTTCGTAGTCTGGGGTTCGTCCGAATCGGGTGCCTTAGTAATTTTACTTTTATCGGTCGTTATGGTCGTCGGATCGTCCGAACCCTCCTTATCGTCATCCTTAGCGGGAGTTGGTGTGGGTGTAGGTGTGGTTTCGACTGCTTCAAAGAACTGTTAGTGAAATTCAATTCCAACCCCATTTTACTTATTCCACCACAGAATCATATATATAATACGTACGCGATGAGTCGTCTGCTCGAACTACAAGTGTGTCTACATCCGGAAGCCAACCTGGCCATGCCGATGCCAGAGGGGTTAAAGCGAGGGCGACGGTCAAAAATTGACCAAGACTGTGTGCACCCTTCATCTTGTTTCAAAACGATGGAATGCCCGACAGAGAGGGGAGGGGAGGTGGAGGTGACGTTTAACAAGTCGATTAATTCCGATGGAAGTGCAGGGAACAAAAAAACGCCACAAATAAATAAACACCCGGAATCCAACAATAACGATTATTTCCTCTCTCTCTCGAATTAATCGTGATTGGGAAAGTTGGTTCCTCTCGTTGGGGACGCTTTCGCTTCGGTTAACTTCGATCCCCCTATTTTTTTTTTCCTCTTGTTGTTGATACGAGGTGTGGATGCCGAGGGAAAACAGTACAAAAACTAAAAATGCAACAATAAACTCGGATTTTCCCTTAACAGCGTATTTCGGGCGGGGGATGCAATTATTATCATAACCAAGCGAATGTTGTAGTTAGGTAGGGTTAGTAAGTATTAAAAGCGAACGACAGGTGTTAAACGATGAGGAAGTTTTGTCAATTCATCGAGGAAGCGAGAGAGGGTGGGAAAGGATAGGGAATGGAAAAAAGAAGAATACGAAAAACGAGACGAGATGATGGGCTCACTAACACTAACACGGGGGTACTTTCGCATTGTCCCGCTAAGCCTCTGGAGTAGAAGATTCGATTCGATTGGCCCGGGGTCGAGCGATGAACACGAAGTGTTGGCAGCACTACGGGCATGGGGCTCTCTACCAGAAAAGGTATGGCCGCGTTGGTAGGTGCGGTAATCGGGTTACACTACAGGGAACTACAGGGGCCTACAGCGGGCGATGACTGGCTGCCACTGAGATCCCTATTAGTGGCGTAGGGGGGAAGTACCCGGGACCTGAACTTGGTCCAGAACTTGCTTCTTTAGTGATTAGCATTGCAATAGCCATATCGGGTACTGTGTACAGTAAGGTACCTAGTTATCGATTCCATCATTTTTATTCTCCTCCACATATCACGAACAACTGTAGACATTAAAATCGAGTAGTTTGGACGATACTAATTCAAGGTTTGACTACCAGTGCCACTACCACTAAAATATGCGCTGTAAGTCATCGTCCCGAGGCACCGTCCTATATGTTTTACCTTAAGATCGGGTGACATGCCATAACAAGCGCCTGTCTCGGTGGATCCACACAACCAACGTCACACACCGTGTAGGTATGGTAGAATGCTCGTTTAAACCTAAAAATAGGAATGGCTTTCAAGTCTTAGCCGCTTAGTCAAATACCCGGAAAAGAGGAAAAGAGGCTCTGCTCATCGTTACAACTTCAGCTTGATTCTCTTTTGCTTTTTTTTGTACGACATACTAACTCTTTCATATGTCACGTAACCAAGTTCTACGTGGTAAATATCTATCATAGGGTTTAAAATGAACGCCAGGAATATCAAGCTGACTGACCCGGCCTCGAGAGGAACAATAATAAGTAGTACGTGGACATCAAACTTTGAGTCGGCAGCTTCGCCGAAACATACATATATTGAAGGCGCATTGCTACGCAAGTCGTAACCCATTTAGAATCTCTCAGCTTTTTATTCTACTGCAGGCGGATCAAGCTTAGTCCTTCGGTGGCGGTTCTTATAGTCACTTTGCTTGGATTTCAACTAATTATGGACATAATGGGCCAACTTGTTATCCGTTAGAAGCTAACTAACCTAGGTAGGTTATAGAACACATAAGCAAGCTATCCTATCAAGTAACTCTATAAGTGGTAATAATTTTTTTATAGTCGAGATACTACAAATAGGCACATAATACAGGACTTCGAGGTTAAAACGCAGTAATTATATTAAGTGCCTGATCAAGATATACACTTCTGTATCTTGATATCGTAAGCATATATACGTATATACCTCCTCGACATAGAATTTACAAACATGACGAATATGCACTGAATATTATCTGCTTATAGAAGCAAGGAAGACAACTAACGGAACATATACCCTATTTAAATAATTCTTAACAGCAGTTATACAGGCTAGTTCTTTAGTTCTTGATAAAATACCAATAAAGAAAGGATAGAATTAGCTTTAGTACATAATTACCGGTATACATAGAGAAAGACCTTTCATATCTGTGGTGTTGTCACGTGTGAGCAGACTATCAAGGACGACGATAATTTAGGATCTGGTCTCCGCACATAGACATTTCCTGAGGCGATTTATCTTTAGCTGCACCTTGGAGCTGCTTGTTTTGGATTGTATATTTTTACGATGATAGATATCCAAGTAAACTCGGGGAATATAAATTCAACATCTGGGTGATGGATTAGCTGCATTTATATAATGCGGCTTTCAAAAACTATTTTTCAGCAAGAGGAGTAGGTTCCGTACATTTTGGTTATTGGATGGAGCTATGAACAGCTACTAACTGCTAAATTCTCTCATTTGCGCTTTACGGGTATGATGCACGTTGGTAGGTACTTTTGCAGATATCTATTGTTGGTTCGTTACATTGTTTACCCCTCTAGTTCTTTGCCATTCTTATAGTAGCCGTTTATAGTACAAACTGTGAGAGATGTATCGAATAATTTTTATTGAACCCCTGAAATTTGAAATATATCTGCTAATGCGCATGCCCAAGTGAGTTGGTTGGTAGTTGTTATCCTATTGTTGCTGTCACGCGTCTACTGTAGTCACTGTCGAACTTAATATACAACACACAGTCTTGATTTTGGAGAGCTGCTTGACTCCTCACTACTCCCTACTTAATTCTTGACCCGCCCTTGTCGCTACTTCATCCAACAATTTTTTTTTCTTCACACATTTGATAAAGTCTTCATCCCGAGTCTATCATCTCATTTTTTATTCCTTTTTTTTTAGATCCTTCCTAGAGCGTGGGCATCATGGATGCGCCACGAGATACCATCGTCCTGGATAGGGCGAACTTTGAAATTCTTGTGCAACGGTACGTTTGCGTGGTGCCGTTTACTTCTTTAATCTACTATAAGACTTAGGCGTTCGTGGCTGGACATTTCCTGGCCTTTTAGCTGTGTTCCTGGTATGGAAGCTAACATGACATTCGTCAATAGAGCTAGAGTCGTGAGTAGTACTCAGACATTTGTGGCCTGAATAAGCCCCCAGGTTTTTTTTTTTAACAAGATCTCCAGGCAAACGACTATCAGCTGGGAGATAACCGCACTCCTGGGAATGTCGGTCCGCTTATGTGCCTGCCCATGGATGAGTATGAGGATCTGATACTTGCTCGACGCCACTATAGTATGACGCCCTTTTAAGGCAGTTAGGACTTACTCTAACGTCTTCCTAGCAAACCTGATACGCCGTCTTATGCAAGAAGGCATGACCGAGGAAAACCTTGCGGTAAGTACTGTTCCATACTGTGATCTTTGCTGGCAGTAAAATAAATCGTAACTAAAGGGATATATATAACTATCGTCCTACTTTGTATAATGTATCAACAAGGACTAACCAGTGATAGGTTTTGAGCCAGGATGATCCTCGCGATCCGCAGGCCAACAAAACAATGTACGACGTCCCTGATATGGGGAAGCAGAACGCACCTACTGCCTCTTACAATCGTAGAGAAGATCGTGCATTTTCTGCAGACAATCAAGCAAAGTCAAGATTCTCGCCATCAGGTATACAGCCACGATCCAGAGAGCAGTGGCGTCAAGACCCGAATGGAAACGGGGGCCTGACCAGCCTTTATTTCAAAGGTCTAGCCGCCGATTTTACTTACTGGGATGTTACCAGCGCCATCCGTGGTGGTTCTTTATCGCATTTGAAATTGGTACCATCCACCGAAGAAGCATTTGTGTCTTTCGTCAAGGAAGAAGACGCCATGTCGTTTTACAACTATGTGCGTAAGAACGACTTCTACATCAAACAGAGGAAGGTTAGTTTTATTAACTACGCTGCTTTTTTGGAGTTGTTTAACGATACAGTAGGTTCACGTCACATGGGCGAGACACCAGCGTTACATTGCTGGTGACGTCGCCGCTCAAATTCGACGCGGCGCAAGCAGAAATCTTCTTATCCCGGACTGTGAAGGGAAGCTCACTGAGCGCGAGATAAGACAAGACATGGCGCATATTGAAACGCTCATCATTATCAAGGTTATATTTTCGGATGGCCATTGCCACATCAAGACAAATTCGATCTTTGACGCGATGGTCGCTAAGATGTGCATGCAAAGCAGACGGTAAGTTCCTTTTGATCACTTTACGCAAAATGAAGTTGGTTAACAAAATGTCGTTCAGGAAGTACAAGCAGTGGACAGTTCAGTGGGATCACGATGAGTGCTCTGAGCCGTTTGGCGAATCGCAAGAGTCACGTCCGACAAAGCAGCAGGCAGGCACTTCCAAAGAAAGATTTGCTAGCAGAGGCCAGAATCGCTTTGCCTCTCTTCGTACTGACGATGATAATAATGTGTGAGGATGAGGTCTACGGTTACGAGGGGCCATAGTCATATTGTTCGGCTGGCTTAGGTCATGCAAGAGTTGTGTAGGGCTAGGAAGTCCATTGCTTTCCTTTTATTCTGATTGTATTCTCTCCACTTCGCATATTTGCATGAGTTACGAATGAGTTGTTCGTTGTACGAAAACTATTCGGTTTTAGTGTGAGCATTTGCAGTGAGTTAGTTGTTTGAATGAGAAAGTTGTTGCATGAGGAGATGGCTTAAGTACCCCCAACTCATGTGGCCTCACAAACGTGTCTGTCTAATGCTTAATGACTCTTCTTTATACCTGTCCACGTAGGTAGCTAGTTCATATGTGCTAATCAGGCTTGTATAAGGCTACCTATATAAACTGCATAACTGTCCCTGAACTCTTGGGTAAATGCAAATTGTTTGACATTTGGTATTTCAATGGACTCTTTCGGAGGGTTTATTGGCTGTCAACAATCCTTGTTTAAAATACATAAACGCCCCTGTTTTCTTACCTTCCAGCCTTCAATGCCAAACCCACTTAGGTCCCGGTACTACGGTACCTTAGTGGAGCTTGCGTAACAACCCCGGGAACTAATTCCGGTAGTTATTTTTAGATTCCGCAAGACGCATAGTACATCATATTTGCACTTTGATTCAGATCTTAGATTTACCTACTGTACTAACCTTCAGTAAGAATGTAAATGAGGCGCAAAATACCTATGTTTATTATCGAGTAAAATAGTTTGTTGGATACTGTCTGCTTATATATTAAAAATGTGTACTCATGATTGGAAACAGCCGCATAGAAACATATCTTCAGTCCGTGGATACCACCTAGGTGTGACCAAGCATATTGTTGTTCACAATAATTCTTTTGCTGCACAGGAATTAGGTACTCTCATTGGATATGCAAGCTAATAGAGAAGCCAATATACCGTGTCCACTGACACAGGTCCAATATTGGATATTGTGCACCCCGAGATTATACAAAGGGTTAAAAGTGATATACATAGGTAGGTATATATTTATGATCTTGCTAGAATGACTAGGAATAACTTTACATACGTTTTCAGAGCGGAAACTATAATAGGGATTTAGTTAAATCGAGTAGTCAGTGAATAAATGTGAAACGCAGATAAGCAGCCTATTAACATAATGAGCATTTCAACCATCTCTAAGCTTCTGAACATGTAATTATGAATGTCGGATTTTCTATGAATGAGTACGGCTTTTATGGTCTGAAGTGCTAAAACGTTCATGTCCAACTGAAAATTCTCGCTGCACAGCTGCCCAGGTGGGTACTTGGGTATCTCGATACGTACATAGATATGTATTTATGTGCTGTGAACGCGGGGCTTGGCAGGTTTCAGATGCAATCAGCACTGGCCACGTTCTACAACTTTTGAGCTTATCAGCCACAAACACCTCATTATCGTTCTTTCGCTCCCCACATCGGCAGATCCAACCTAACTGTCAACTCAGCATCTCCCAAACAAGCTTCCATTCACTTTTCATTATTCATTATTTTTTTTTTTTTGCGCAGCACTTCAACCTAATTCACAGTCAATCAAATCTCACGTTCCAAAAGAACCTATCAAATTATTTTTTCAATTCATTGTAGTATTTTTTTTTTTTTTCGCGCAGCCGTGCCTCTCGAGTTTTTCCAAAGCTAGCAACCACGCCACCCCTCACCTATCGCCTGCTTGTCGCGCCGTCCTTATAATTGGTCGGCCTTCTACTTCAACACAACATTCTGCCCAACCTGTGGTCATGCAAGGAAGTAGAGTCCAGTATGGCGCAAGACAAGATGACATTAGAAGATTGTAAGTATTATTTGTTGCTTTCCTAAATATGGTATTCTTCTGGCAATAATCTGGCCGTTGATTTTACCGCGGCTATCAAGCGCGTCATATTCATGATGAGATATTAGCTAACAATCATTTCTTAGGGCTGGACGACCTCTGCGTTCGGTTCATCATAAACCTCCCCCGAGAAGACCTCTCCTCTGTAGCACGCATATGCTTCCAAATTGAAGAAGCACAATGGTTTTACGAAGATTTCATCCGACCTCTAGATCCTACCTTACCTTCTATGTCGTTGCGGAGCTTTAGCCTTAAAATGTTCCAACACTGTCCTCTACTGGCCTCATTCTCCGCAGATATCCACATTAAAGCTTTCGAAGAATTTATGCAATACAAGACAAGAGTTCCCGTCCGGGGAGCAGTTATGCTCAACGATAATATGGATGCGGCCGTTCTTGTCCGCGGTTACAAGAAAGGAGCGAGTTGGAGTTTCCCACGAGGAAAAATAAATAAAGACGAAGACGACCTTGACTGCGCTATTCGCGAGGTTTATGAAGAGACAGGTTACGATCTTCGGGAAGCTGGCCTTGTTGATAAGAACGAACCAGTCCACCCCCTCGAGGTTACTATGCATGACCAACAGGTCCGGCTCTATGTGTTTCGCGGCGTACCCGAGGATACTGTCTTTGAAACAAGAACCAGGAAGGAGATTGGTGGCATCAAGTGGTACAAGGTAGAAGAATTGCCAGCGTATCGCAAGAAGAAGGGTGCCGGGAAAAATGGGTTTGGAGGTCCTTCCAATGACAAGTTCTACATGGTCGCCCCATTCATGGTTCAGCTACGACAATGGGTAATGAAACAAAAGAAGCTCGACGCGCAGAAACTCGGACATACCGGGGCTCACAACCACCCCCATTTATATGAGGAGAACTTCACAGACGACAACATCGCCCACGAACCAGTCCAGGTACCACCCGCCACAGGAACGAACTCGGAATACATTGATAGTGCGACAAAGGAGCTGCAAAGGCTGCTCAAGGTTAAACCACCTACGCAGGGTCTTCAGATATTGTCGCCGACCTCAGATCAGCAAGCTGGACAGGCCCTTCTATCTTTACTACGACCAAAGGCATCAAGTGATGAGGAGGCGTCTAGACAGGCGCAAGGGGGGAACACTCGTATACCGTTCGACCCCTCGTCAACCAATGCCCCCGAACCCGTGGCTCCTCATCACCATCGTCAGCATGAACAGCACGTACCCGGCCCCGGCTATAGTGGAGTGCGCTATGTTGACGCAAATCCAAATGTAAACTATGGAGCGGCACGATTGACGGGCGAAGTAAATCCGACTGTCAGCTACTCACAACACCGGCCCCGCCCACACGTCAACATTAGTACCGAGCTTCCTGTTCCTCCACCCCACTCAGAACAACCTCGTCAGTCACGAAATGAGCCGGTGCAGCTCGTTCATCCTCAGCCGTTACCGCCGCAGGTACAAAAAGCTATGCTCCTGCGTGGCATGGCTTCTTCCCCACAGGTCACGGATAATACGGCTGGCCAGTCAGGACCTCCTGGAGTACCCCAAGGGAATCAATACGGTACGTACGGTCCTCAGGCTCACCACTATGGCGCGCAAGGTGCGTACCCTGACAGGATGCTACCTACTGAGCTACCGGCGCATCCAGCCAACCTATTGAATGTCCTAAAGGGTGGCGCGACACAACCTGATGTGAACCAAGGTCTTGCACCTGTACCGGAACTATCAGGGCAGGCTGCAAATATGCCAACGGCGCAGAATCCTCAACACCACTTTTCTGCGCCGAGTAATGCGTTTGCTAGTCAATACGAAGCTGCAGCCATGGTTTCTGGTTTGAACAACTTATCGATGAATAATGGTCACGCAGTACCATCAGGACCTGGGGCAAGGCCTAACCTTCCGACCGATAAGCATCGCACAGATCTACTTAATATGTTTAAGAAGACCGAGTCATCAGTATCACAGAATGAGGCCGATAGGGAGATAGTACCCCAACGTTCTTCCCGCCTAGGCGAAGGCGAGAGACAACAGTGGCCCAGTCAGCCTCATTCTACTGCTGGTTCCGTACGATCTGCCGGTCACGAGAATAACCGTCCTATCCAAATGAACCCCGAAACTAACCTTCCGTACCGAGCACTAACCATATTATCTCGCCCTCAACCCGGGCAACAGTCACCTACTCAAAATAGGGTAGCTTCGGCTGCCGGGTCAGAAACAGGTCGACACCCAACCACGACGTCGCAGCTTAGCCACAGATCGTTTAACAGGGGATCGCCCTCATATACCAATTCATCCCCAAGGCCATATCAACTGGCGCCACAGAGGGCGCAACAATTCGGGAGGTCATCACCGCGGACCTACGCAGATTCGACTCACTCTTACCCGTACGGCACTTCACAGGGGAGCCAACACAATCCGCTGTCGTTGCTTCAAGGTCCCCCTTCTGCGTCAGCACTACCGGTTCCGGGCAGCATACAGTTTCGACAGGATTCAACCGCGGAGCAGAAAAGCGCGCTTTTATCACTTTTCGGAAAGTCGCCTTCGAATTTCGAACAGAACAAAGGGAAGGAGCCGGTGGCGCTCGACCAGTTCGGTGCCAGCGCAGCGCCACGATCTCGGCTAGGCTCGGTTGCTTCTAGCGGAGGCGAAGGGAGACAGAGCTTACGGGGGGATGGATCGAGGCGTGAGAGTCAAGCTCCGTTGTCTTCGGCAGACAGGAACTTCCTGTTGAATTTCTTAGAGAACGCATCCAACAGTGCAAGACGTTAATGGTGCACATTCGCTCAAGAGGGTCATAGAATAAGGGGTTTTATGATTTAATGATGGGCGAATTTGGGGGTGGAGGTAAGAATCAGAATCATGGGAAGGTTATGCTTCAGGGGCTAGCGATTAGTATCAGTATACCCCCTATTCGATGCAAACTAGAGAATTGCATTGCTAATATAGGCGTTGAGATTTTTTATTTTTTTTTTTTTGGGAGCTCCATGATTTTGAAGCCTTATATGTGATTGTATTGGCGAATTTAATTTTATTTAGGACTTGAGGATGATAGTATGTGCTAGCTTGCTTATTATGTGCTTAATATATGCTCTATTACGAATTTCTTTAATACATTCATATTTTTTATACAAACGTTTATCCCGTAGATAGATGATAGGTACCGAGATATTGTCGTTATTCAATGGACCTAATGTAGGGAAAGTGCTCTTATTGCTTTTTGGTATGGGGCAAGTTGTCGTCAAATGCGACGGCTAAGAATAGTCCGTTAGGTAAGTCTAGGTGAGGTCCGGGTACCCCACCAACGGAACCTACCTTCCTAGGTACCTTAGTATGTTATACATCATACTAATGTACAGAGACAAAGAACGCGTGCTTCGTGTTACCAACTTGAATAACTTCCAAACTTTAACAAAAAAAAAAAAAAAACAAAGTTTCCAAACCTATCATCCTATTGTCATTTCTCCTTCTTTTTCTTAGTTATAAGCATACTTTCAACTTGAAGGATTCACTACGAATATTTCGAAAGAAGAAATGGCGCGACTAGCCCAGGCGCCTATCACCCCGAAGCGAACTATATCCAACTCGGATCCTCTACCGGACCTCAACCGTCTACTTGACCGCTTGCAAGCGAACATCCTCCGCGCCGACGCCGAGAGGGAGCAGCGACTGAGGACAAGCGAGTACGAGCGTGCGAAAGCCAGGGTTGTATGTTTTGTTTGTTTGTTTTTAAACCCGGATACACTTACTTTCACTCTACCTTCGTCTCGATGAATGAAAAAGGTTGCTAACTGGTAGGCCATTTGTCGCCGCCTTTCTGCCTTGTAGAACATCGACTACGCCCGAGCGCTCCTGACCAAACTAGAGCACGATGCGTTCGCGATCAAGGTGCACACGCGGCGGCAGGAGGTGCAGAGCGATCTGAACGGGAAGCGGGAGGTCCTCGAGCAGATCACCGAGAGGTTCCACGAGATCGAGGAGGTCAGCGTGGATAGCGACGACGATAGTTCCGAAGGCGAGGACCTGCTAGCCGATATTATTAACACCCCTAGCGAGAGTATAGAGTCGACCTCGGCGGCGGGCCAGCAGGGTGAAGAAGAAGAAGATGGTGATGGTGATGGTGATGACGAGGTGGAAGCAGAGACGGAAGAGCCATCTCGCATTACAGAGTCGCATACGCCGCCGGATCATACACAACCATTATCAAGCGCACCGCAAACGCAACAAGCAAAAGCGACAGCGACAGCGACAACCTCAGCAGCGCCGCAGCCCACGCCCTCCGGAACCAGCACTTCGCAAGCCCTACGCCCTCGTGGCGCCGGCGCCTCCCAGCAAGTCCACGACGCAGACACAGCCACCACGACCAGCGCGCTGCGCACCCAACTCTTCGGCACCCGCCCCGACACTTCCAACCCCGCCACCACCACCACAACCACAACCACCACCACAACAGAAGCCATCATGGACCTCCACCGCGCCGAGCAGGACAAACTCACCGAATCCATGGTCGCCATGGCCCGCGCCCTCAAGGACTCCTCCCACCGCTTCGCCCTCTCCCTGCGCGAGGACGAGGACGTCGTCCGCGCCGCCGGCGCAAACCTCGAGCGCAACGAGCGCGGCCTCGGCGCCGTCGCCGGCCGCATGGGCGCCCTCCGGCGCCTGACCGAGGGAAAAGGCTGGTGGGGGAGGGTCCTGCTGTACCTCTGGATAGCCGGCCTCGCCCTCTTCGCCGTCTTGCTCGTTTTCGTCTTTCCTAAGCTGAGGTTCTGAGATTTCTGAGAGGATTCGGAGAGTGCGGCTCGAGAAAAAGAAGAAAGAAAAAAAGAAAAAAGAAAAAAGGAGGGTTGAAAAAGGAAGGAGGGGTGTTTAAATGAAGAAAAAAAGGGGGGGGTTAGCGGTGACTTGATAGAATAGGGTAGGACATGACAGGACAGGTCGGAATGAAGTTATGAGTTCACGAAGTGTTTTGGCGATGGATGACGACGCATTTTACATAACTGGGCAAGAAGAACTGGTCTACTTAGCAAGTGAGGCGTTTGTATTGTACTATGTAGTGCTGTGCGGTATGGCACAGTATGTTGCAATAATGTTATGTTAGCTTAGGGAACGACTCGACTATTGGAAGAATTCATTTGCATCGTGTTGTTCGACTACCCCTGAAGGCGAAAAATATCTATCTAAAATAACCGGCTTGTAATATGTAACAATAAGTAAAAATGCCAATCTCTTTTCGAGATTTGGGTAATAGACCACACCTAGAAGGTGTACGGGATGGCTATCCGACGAAAGGCAAGAATGAAAAATAACCACCGCAAACACCGTCGTGCGAGCGTCGGGTTGCTCTTCCGCTGGAGTATCATTCCCATCCAATAATCCACTCGCTCTCTCCTCCTCCTCCTGCTCCTCTTCCTGACGCTTCGAATAACTCGTAATATCTTGCGTCTTAGTAATATGTATAATATGTTCTCCTGCTTTTCAGCCACAATTCCATCGTTATAATACGAGACTCTGGCTGAAGAAGGACCACATAGATATATGTCTCTCAGTTTACTCCTCCTGGCCCGACTTGTCACCGCCACCGTGATCATTATCATTTCTTTTTCTACCGGCCGACCCCGCCCCCCAGCCATTGTACTTGTTGACAGGCGTTGTCCCTTACTTTCTCTGGTCACAAGCTTCTTCGGCTGCTTTTCCTCCTATAATAGCGTTGCGCGCGCGAAGCACGAAGGCGAGTAGAATTGGGGAGCATTCTGGATATGAGTCTGGTCTCGTCCTCTTCTTGTTTGTTGTCGTCGCTGTCCTCCTCATTCTCGATCCGCAGACGCTTCTCGCTGCTGCCACTGCTGCTGCACTCGATAGATCCCGGCGATTCCTTGAGCTTGCGACTAACGGTCTTATCTGAAGGAGGCGTTGTGTGCTGTCGAACCCCATTCCCTTGATTCATCCCTCTTGTTTTTCCTCCTTTGGGTGCGGTCGTCTCTCGCTGCCACCGCTGCTCTGGCCAGATATAGGGGACTTGTGCTTCCGGCCGGCCGCAGCAGCAACAGCAGATGTTGCGGCTTTTAAGTCCGGCCCAGAGGAGTCCTTGCTGGGACTTTGGCTGGAGTCGGAGCAATTAACCGTGTCCTGGGGGCAGATTACGCCTACGGGCTTTCTACCAGTCTATTTCCCACAAATATTTCTGTCAGTAACTTATACTATGTACATATGCAACATACGATCCTAAAATGAGAAAGAAAGGGAAAGGAAACAAGAAGAAAGGAAGATTACTACTTACGGGAGGCTTGTATTGGAGCTTGGTTGGGCCTGTAGTGCCCGTCTTTGAGATGCGGTTGTTCTAGCGCAGACCAGCCTTATTGAAAAAGAACCCATCCATCTTATTTAGGGCCTTGTCCAAACCCCCAGGAGCCTCGCGCGGACGCTAAATAGTAGGGCGCGTCTCACGGAGCGTCTTATAAGACTTGGTGGTGAATATAAATAGGTGAGGTCGAGCGATGGATTCCCAGAGCTGCGAGAAGGGGAAGGAAGTTAGTAGTGAAGGCGAATGATAAATGGAAAAGGAGGAGAGAGGAGGTGGCGGAGGGATAACTTACAAATAAATAATATTTCTGGCCCATATTGCTTGCTACTCTCCTTATCGTCACGAGTTGGAGTGCTCTCGGGACGGAAGGACGTCTCATAATAATAGATGTAATAGAGGTCTTGAGTCTAGTGTTAGTTCTCTTTAGTTCTCCCATTTTTGTTTCTGATTACCAGATAGTTAGAGTGATTCAAGGTGAAGAACTTACTTGTGTTTATAGAGTCTCGCCTTCGTGGATACCCTTTTATATCTTCGTACCAAGTATCTGGACAGCCTTCGCCCCGATGTCGCTGTCCTTGAGCGAAAAAAGGAAAAAAAGACTGGTCCACTTGTAATCAAGACATTGTCAGTATAAATATAGATCACCCGAAGTTGTGGTTATAAAGATAGTGGACGCCGACAAGGGATATAAGGGCCCGTTCTATATGAGACCTTATACTCACAAGAACCTCATAATAGATAAACACAATAGTCCAGTCGAAGCAGACTAGGTACCCATGAGGGAAAAGAAAAAAAGTAAAAGAAAAAAAAAAAAAAAAACTTACTCCATCAGTTCTTCGCAAGCGAGTTGTTAAACCACCCACCACCAAGATATACAAGCTATACCTAAGCGCCTTTTGAATAGTATGTACTTTACTTTTTAAGAGGCGCCAATTGGAAAAGCAGAGATGTCGTTGATGGTTCGTCAAGCGGAATGTACTAGGCAAACTGAATAGAGAGGATATGAGGTTGAAGAGAAAATAGTGAGCCCATATGGATGGGCACGCGTGTGTGTGTGTGTGTTGTGTTTAGGGTTGAGAGGTAAAATAAAATTGTAATAGAGGAAATTGTGTGTTGTTAAATGTTCGGCGGAATTGTTAAAGAGGGCCTAAGGTTGGTTGTTCGGTAGTTTAAATAGTTGTAAAAGTTGTAAAAGTTGACAACTGGTTTTGGGAGAAATATTTAAAGAAGGAACTTAGACCAACCACGCCGTTGCCTTGGAAGGTGGAAGGAAAGAAATAAGATGCCTAGGAAAGTTTTTAAGTTGGTTAGGCAGAAACAACTGTTTGTTATCAGCTGGGTGATTGGTTGTCTAGGACGCCGACAAGATATAAGATAGCAGATGCATAGATAACCCCCCTTAGCGTGACTGCCAGTTACAATCACTCCAATCATAAAAGATACCTAAACGAAGTCAAAGTTAAAACTTTCTTAGCTCGGAATCATCACGCTATCTACATAGTACCAGCAGTTATAATTAATTGGCCAGGGAAACAGCGTTTGTGATATTTAGAAAACTACCTAGGTACCTCATGTTCTGATATTCATCAAAGGACTTGCTCTACTGTGGTGAGGACTCTTGAACACAGGTACATTCAGATGTGATAACACTAACTAATCGCCGGCAATGACAACTTAGACATAAACGGTAACATGATACTACATGTAGTTAGTTAAAATGAAAAGTTAAAGCCTGCTTCAAAGCTACAAAGCTACAACGGAACCATAACCTCGGATAGACAAGACTAAGAGATAATACGGTCTAGAATGTTGCCTCTCGTAACCCGCATGCCAACTTACTAATTTAAACACCACAAATAGTAGTGTGTACCCTTAGATATTGATGTGTACCTAGGCGTTCAACTCAACGGACGACTGAGAATCCAAGTTAGATAAAATAGTGTGTGGCATCATCACAAACCGCACTGGGCATCGAGGCTAAGGCTTGGATGTTAGGTTATCCAGGTCTCAGGAGAGATGCGTAAAGGAGTAGGTTAAGTCTTTGACGTAGTTACCTCCTGTCTGCCTATGTACCTAGATATGATGTTAAACCGTTATTTAGAGAAAATCTCGGCCACTGTCAATTTCTATATAGACTTATTCTCTTTCAACATAGTCTTAGCTTGAATCCGTACAATCTAAGGGACAGTTCAACGAAACTACAGCAAAGTCACATTAGAAGAGGGAACTTAAAACTACATAAATTTCTGATGGGTATCATTCAAATCAAGCATCACTTCTACCTAAACACTCGAGTTCCTTTCCAGCCCTAAACACGGACCTAGATCCAGCCTAAACTTAAGCTTACATTTACACAGCACCGCTTTGTGCTCGCCAATCGTCCAAGTTCCAATTCCAAACTTAAATGTTTACGAACTTCTTTAGAAGAGCGTACTCTTCTTCTTTAGCATCTTCCCCACTCCACTCCCAGTCCCGCTATCTGCACTGCCAACTCTCCTCCGTCCAGAATTCGACTGGTTCTGCTGCCCATACCCATATGAAAATGCGTTAGGCACAGGGGCACCGGGAGTGGGTCCCACGGCATGGAACCAGCTGCCAAACCCTCCACTATGCGCGTGTGGTCGAGGTTCCGCGCTCACGGGACGCACAGGCGGAGCTGGTGGTTGCAGTTGAGTGCGACTCGGTCCGGCAGCGCTTTGGCGGGGCGGCAAGGTCGGTTTAGGTCCGAAGTCCTGGCCTTCTATGCCGAACTCCTTCCTTAGTCTTTCCGTCTCCTTCGCAACCTCGGCTTCGCGGCGTTGGCGTTCCTTTTCCTCTTCCTCTTCGAGCATCCTCTTGATGCGCTTCTGCTCCGCGCGATCCCGCTTTTCGCGCTCGCGCTCTTCTTGCTGGACCAGGGCCTGCAGACGCTTGGTTTCTGCGTCTATGCTAGATTCCGCAGGAGGCGTGGGCTGTTGGGTGACAGGTGAGGTGGTTTTTGTGGGAGGAAGGTTGCTGAATGCACCTGTCATGAGACGTGGTGATGTTGATGAGGTAGGTGTGGGTCGCGAATTCTTGCGCCTATTTGCCGAACCTGCAATATTAAATGAGTCCCGATTGGGGAATAGATATATCTCGCGGATAACTTCGGCACCGAGTAACAATACAACTTCAAGACCTTTGCGATCCTCTATGTCCACCCTCTGGAGATTCGGCTCGTAAATGGTGACACTGGGTTCCCTCCCGTTCTTGTATAACGCGATTGTAATGTCCGGGTCTTTGCTCTTCTTGCCGCCAACTGATGTGCCTGTCATGTAACATGTCATATCCTTGGAGAACTTGCTATCTCTCTTCCACTTGAACATGATCTTAGGTGTTAGACTATTTGCGGCCGGGTTGTTCTGCTGGCGATCAACCTTGGATACCGAGGGCATGCGAAAGCTCTGCTGAGGCATCTCAAATTCCCAAGACTCCTTTCCAGTCCAGGTGCTCTTCTCGCCTTTCACCGCAACCTGTTGCTCCGGGTTGTAGAGCTGTATAGTAAACCCGTCAGGAATCAGAGGTACAGGTGGGGGCGGAACACCATTCTGCTGTCTGATTTCGGCAGCGGACAGACTAGGCTGCTGAAATTCGGGCTCGATCAAGACCTCGGCTAGGATGACATCTTGGAAATTGGCGTCTCCTAAGGCCACGGCGTACTTATTTCTAGACTGGGGCAGGTCCGGATTTATTTTCTGTAAAGAGTATTCAGGTGCTGGCTCGGAGCCATTTTGGGAGAAGTATAAGATCCTGCATAGGGGATTATTAGAGGGCCTGAAGTAGAAAGTTGGTAGGTTCTCGTCGAGCATTTTGCAAAAGTTGCGCCAAGATTTGGTTGTTGTTTTGGCTTTCTTTTCTTTATTGGATCATCTACAAGTTGGTTGTAGGTGATGTAATATAATGCTTATGTAGATAAGTATACCTTATGATCAGAAACAGGCCAAGACGTTATGTTATGTAATATGTAATAAAGCTTAGTCAAGATGGACTCGAGGGTACAAAATATCCAAAGGAAAAGAAGGTACGAAGTTGGAATTCTAAATAGATGATTCCAAGACAGTCGCAGCTGACCTAAATGTAGGTATGTTTAAAAGAAGGGAAGTAACGGCAGCAGGTGACGAAGCCAAAAAGAAAAAGCTAGGCGCGGGTCGGCACAATAGGCATAACGACGATAACGAGGCTGAGTCGTCTTTCCGAACAGAAACAATGGAGGTGCGCCAAGGGGTCAAAAAAGTTGGCCAAGACGACGATGATGTATGTACCTAACGAATGTACTTCCAAATGTATACCTATTTAAATGTACTAGTTAGTCTACACCTGATGTAGTTAAAGATATCAAGAATGAGACAGCCCTGAAAAAGAAGAAAGAGAGATGAGTGAAAATAGAACATTCAATATTAAATATACGGATGCATCTATGAAATAGATTAAGTATGCGCGCAAGCTGCAGGCGCCGGAACACTCTTATCGCGAACAAGGCATTTGCGACCCGATGGTCTCATTGTCGTCATGTGCTGTATTGTTTGCAGCTTTTTGTTACTCAAAAGATGGCCCTTTAAAGTGGGTGCGACCCTATAATTATGGCATCTACAGGGAACTTTGTCTGCCTTTGCTGCGAGTGTTGCGAGTATTACAGGGGACCACCCCGCTAATTCGTACCCGGTGGAAGGAACGCCGAGCCACAGGGCGAGAAGGCTGTGCGACTCAGCTCGGCCAGCGATCTCCAGAGTCCAAGAGCCAATCCACTCGCTCCCTTCTCATTACTAAACAACATCAGCCAACTCAGCTTCAACATAATCAACGCGCGTCTGACGAATCTCCTCACCCAAATGTTTGATGTTTAATTCCGATTATTTTAATCTATGTTGATGCCTAGGTAGAGATTATAGCTGATACAAACTTAAAAATCAACTATAGGTAACGAGTACCTAGTTATATGACTTGTTGGTAACAATGCAAAGCCACTCCACATAAGATCATCGTCCGTCGTACTCGCAGGATTGACAACGGATCACTTGAAAATCTAAAGAGGTTTGTTAAAGATTATCGACTCTTACGTTGCGAGTTTGCCATGTAAGACGAAAATCAAAACTGGAGTTGGTCCAGGCAACTCCGATTCTCTCCATCGGTGTAAGAGGCATTTTTGTACGTGCCCATCTCATTTATGGGGAACTTAATTTTGCCTCCCGGTTCATTTCAGAGTCTAAAAGAAACTCTCGGTATGTAGTTAACGTTAGACTGGATAGGTATAATAAGCCAATTCTATGTGATAATAGGTATAGGTATTCATCATCATCCGCTCTTCTATAGTAATACTCTCCACTAAGTAACTCTCCAACTCCTGCTAACATAAGAAATGCATGGTACAAAGCGCCAAAACACGTTTGTATTTAACCTCAAGAATAGATGAGGTTTGATTGTATAGGACGCTGAGTGGTATTAGAATTCGCCTTCTACTGGGTATAACGGCTTTGAAAACGTGGACTGTTATTGTTATATAATATAGTATTGACCGACGCAAAGGGATGGGATCGTATGGGCCCTTAGGGTTAGAGTATTATTCCTTTTTGTCGTGGTCTCGCTATAGGTTCTGTTCCTCAAAATTCTTTAGATTGTGACAACGAAGAAAATTCCTGAAGTATCAGGCTTTGAGGTTTGAGATAGAATAAAAGTATAGTGTTGGATTCTTTTTGGTATCAAGTAGTATCGTTCCTCACCGGTAAGCGGTCTGTCGTGTTGTACTTATCTCTCCTGGAATTGCGGGCATAACTGGTACTTCTCCACGTTCTCGCGCCCTCGAACCTGCTCTCTTCGCCCGCCCTGCCTGCTGGTTGACCCAACTAGTTATAGAGCGAAATCGAGCTGGGCGGTCCTCGCTCGCTTCCGTATAGACTGTTTCTCTCCTTTCACCCGGTCGGCTCATCCATGAGTCCCGAGCAGTAGGATTTTCTTCGGCCGGAACAGGTGGTGACTTATCCGTTCCTGAGGGTGGGGGTATAATGATATCGCCGTCTCCGAATCCAGAAGAGATAGATGATATTTCGCTAGCCCGAGTTCCAGCCCGTTTTGGCGGGCCATATATTTCCGGTGGTTGGCGAGGAAGTTCCGATTCGTTATAATAGGGCTGGGTCACTTGAGACCTCATTGTCATGTTTATATCGCCGCTATATGCCGTGCCCCCATTCCCTACGGCATATTGGTTTATGACGCTTGCAAGAGGCGGGTTGCTATCCGGTAGCTGCCTAAGGGTCCCCGTCTCAGAATTCGCGGCGACTGAACGGACCATGCTCTCATGTCCTGGCTGGTATGCTTTATTGGGGCCGTAAAAGCTACCCGGTTGCATGTCACCATACTCGCCCTTCTCATAAAGAGGAGGCGCTTCGTTCGACATGTAAAGGGTACGCTCGTCCATCGGCCCCCTCCGTCTCTCATTAAACTTATCTATGAAGCCCATACCGCCACTAATACCGACGCTCTGGCCCTTTGTCTTCTTCCAGACCCTATAGATGACCCATCCGATAAAGCAGAATAAAATGAAAGCACCTTACATGTGTTAATAAACTATCTTCGCCAAAATGAGAGGAATAATACTGACCTATTGCACCTGCAGCAATTAGAAGGTGCTCTGCTGTAGGATTCAGTACACCCTGCTGCTGGTCTTGAGAGTCTTTATCACCGTGCCATCTATGCTTTCCCCCACCATCGTTATCGTTCGCTGTATCTGAAGCTATAGGTACGAAAGTTTGTCCGTCGTTTATTTGTCCGGTGTATGTGGGAGTTGGCTGAAAAGTGGGAGACGGTAGAAGATCGTCATAGTCATCATCATCATCATCCTCTTCCTCTTTACCCTGGGGTGGAGGGAAGGCTTTTCCTAGAGTGGGAGGAATTGGAACCCCCTATGAGCGAACTATTAGTTTATATTTTATCGACAATAAATTGATAGATGAACGTACCGGAACGTAAATCGGAATAGAAGTAGAGGATAATTGCGACACGGGAGTAGTGGTCATGATTTTTAGCGTGGTAGTTTGACTTGGTAGCGCAGTCAGAGTGACGATAGACCCCGACAAGCTTGGTGCAGTTAATTGAGTCGTTCGCTGCGGAATATCGCTGATCTTGTCGTATTCGTCATCACTATCGTCGTCGCCAAAGTCTCCCGGACCATGCTTAAGATTTTCATCTTCTGAATCACTATCGTTCTCGTGATCGCTATCATGATCGCCTCTTAGCCCACGAAGTCCGTCATCTTGGCCTTGGTTGGTATTCTGCCGTGCTCGCAGGGGAGTTGCACCGATGGAACTATTGTCCATGTTCCTACGCCTCAAATCCCTACGCGAAAACAGTGTCGACCACCGGCCCAATTTTGGAGACCCCTTCCATGGCTGAGCGTCTTGGGGTTGTCGTCTTCTGCTAGATGGCGGCATATTATCGTTCAGAAGTTATTACTACGCGCCGAAATGCTCTGCATCCAAGCACCTTTCCTAAATTCATAACATAACCGGTATGCGAACAAGGTAAAGGAAAGACGACTATAATATTAAGACTACCCAAAAAAACGTATCTGGTTGGGTAACACCGAAAACGACAGGACGGAATGAATTGAATACCAAGAACCCAAACCTGGGGATTGACTAATAGAATACAAGAAGGCCCGCCTTGGAAGAAAAAAAGAGAAGGAAAGAATAGGAAAAAAGATCAAAAAAGCCAAGAGTAACTCGAGGTACGAAGTAATAGACAAGAAAGTGCAATTCAGAGTCGTATTAGATCTCAGGTCTCCCGGTTGAGATTTGAAGACTAAGGCTCAACCTGGTGCAACGCGTCTCAGGGATGCAATGAGGCCCCCCTGGACCCCTTCAACGAACCCCGGACGGCCGTATCCCTGGCCATGATTGCTGTCCCATGTGGGACTGTTCTTACCTCGACTCGTGATTCCAATAGGGTCTTTTGCCAAAGGGGGTGCTAACAGTCTACTGCTTGCTATATGAGAGTAAAGCTCACAATTGGCATGTTATTGCTTGCGAAAGCTGCGTCAGTTGAGGCTCTTAGATACGACTAAAATATTACCTAGACATATTTTGTTCTTTCTGGGGGAGGAGGAAATGTTGAGTATTGAAGCTACTAGCCGTGTTTAGTTGAGGTACCAAGTTCACCAGCCCGGCCAGCAAATACAAGCGCGCCATCATCGACGCAGGCGACCAAAAAAATCGGTTGCCGCTTGAGGCTCAACTTAAGGGGCTTGGGATATCCCTACTCTACGAACCTAGCCTAAAGTATGCAAGTGTATGAAGGGCTCACCTCACACTCTTTCGCAGTCCAATACCGGCTCGTATAAAGTAGCACAGCGAAACTAGTGATGTTTTTGCCTTTGTCTTTTAGGGGGCAAAGGCCGGCAGGAGAGCCGGGAGAGGTCGACGTTAATGGTAGCGCCTTGACTTTGAAGTCGACATTGTCACAAGATGACCGGGGTGACCCGTCTCGGACAGGGGATGACTGCGGGGACAGCTGGGTTTCAGACAAGGATGATGGATAACGGCGCCGAACTTGATACAGATCAGCGTCTGGCATCTTGAATTTCAGTCCTATACTAATGGATTAGTGTTCGGGGCTTATGTCTCGCGATAATTGAAGATATCTGGCGATAGTCGCGACATGATTGAATGAGAGGGTTAGGTAAATAAACGATAGCGTCATTTGTCTAACTGATAGAAGAGATAACTTGGTATATGCCTAACAGATTACGTCTTCCTCTATACCGAAAATGAGATAGACAAAAGACAGTCCAGAATGAATTACGAGCATCAATTCGTTCTCATAGGGAAACCCGACTTGAGGGAGAATAAGATATGAGAGAATATACGTAACTTTACGCGTAATGAAGATGAATGAATGTATGTAAAGGTACATATTCTAGTGTAGATGGAAGCTGAATTACACTAGAAGCCTCGGCGCCAACGCAAGCCAAGCCATCGCAAGCTTTTCTTTAGAAGGAAGATCTGATTGTTACTCTGTCAAGCTTTTTGGGATTGACCCATCCCGGTTTAACACGTCGGCCACATCCGAATCGACCTTGCTAATAGCAAGGTTTCCATGTTTCGGGTATTGGGGCAAGCCCATCCGTTGATTCTTCAAGCTTTTGTAATGAACTTGGAGATGGGAACGCTACTGCCATTTTCGTTTCCTCTCAAGTTTGTAAGTTGGGAAGTTGATACTCGGGCATGATAGGTACCTAGGTAGGTACCTAGGTAAGTTAAGGAGGTACCTTACATGATAGCACCGTCCAAGTTTAACAGAAAATAAAAGTTAAGGTTTATCAGCAACTCACGGCTTCCCAAATACCAACTGCTATCCCGAGGTACTCCCGAATAGGTCTAGCGTTATCTATGTAACACTTCTTCTCCCATTGTCTATTGCCACTGCAGACTCATTTTCAAATTATACAATACTTCATGATAGATGTGTACATACATAATACTTGGTACAGCAGGTAAAGAAGCGTGTACCTATCTAATGTACTTGTTGATTGAACTTTTACCGAGCTTATAGCGTTACGTTTTTTTCTTGTAAGTCGGCAGATTCCGTCAAATCGGATAACTCATCATGCCAATCCGAGTTTCTCCTCTCGCCGAAGCAGATATCCCAGGTGCCGTATCAGCCATCCAGTAAGTATCTTCCCTTTATATCCTTCCAATCGATGGGTAACAGACTGGAGTAACGAGGTATTTGGTCGGTGTGTCTTGTGTGACCCAAGAGGAAGAAAGCCACCCATGCTAACTATTCTGCTACCGAAGGCAAGCCTTTGCGGATGATCCATACAACAATTGGATATTTGATAAATCTACGGTATGCATGAGCTCTTTTGTTACCGAACATTGTATATGCCAAGATTCGTTTCAAGGGCGTGGAAGGTGACGCTGTAGCATTAGTATATTTTGCCTCTAGAACAATTCTCCGTTTGTGTACCACCCAACCGGTTAAGCAAATGTGACCCCCCAAACCTCCCCTACAGCTTACCGTTTCGCCTCCTGCGAGTTGAGCTCCAATTTGGTAGTAATTACTTATGTGCACACTTTATGCTGACACGGGCCATCAGTTTAATCCCCAACGCAACGCAGCCTCTCTTAGCATTCGGTGCCGATGGGGTATGCGCAACGGCATCTTCCACGTCGCGAAGGAAGAAGGCAGCGATGAAGTACTTGGAGTCGCTTGTTGGTTAAGACCGCAAAAGGCGGGTCAGCCACAGAGCTGGCATGACTGGATCGAAAGCTGGCGGCTGTGGTTCAACCAGGTCGGGATGAACCTCTACTACGGCCGAGGCGGTCTCAATGTGAAGGTAAGAATCTGACATAGACGGATAATGGGCGCGGGAGGATCTCCGCTTCAAGCTAAGCATTTGATCTGCCGACTCGGCTGCATATGGTGGGCTCTCCGAATCGCACGTGAAAATAAAGTGGCGATGATTCCCCAGATCGGAACAGGAGGTGATCCTTGTTTCAGAGCTTGTAACAGTCGGCGATCAGGGTCTTTTCTTTACCTACCGGCTATTCGGCCTTTACAAACTCAAGTTACAAGAGACTGCTAACCTGGAGGCAACTATATAGCGTTATTACATATGGAAAGCAGCCCAGGCCGAGGCCCAGTCCGCCGTTTGGACAGACCCACGAGGCTACTATTTTCTCAATATTATGGTTGTATTACCCAAAGCCCAAAATAGGGGAATAGGCCGGCTCATGATGGAAGCCGTGACCAAGCAAGCTGATGCCGAGGGTATGAGTTGCTACCTCGAGTCTAGTCGGGACGTTCCTAATATGCAAATTTATGGCCGCTTCGGGTTCAAATTTACGAAGGAGCTAGAGTGTGATGATGACGGCACCGCCATCAAGCTCTACACTATGGTTAGGGAACCCAGTGCTACTGCACCGCAGATGAATTGACCGGACCATTCCGTGCCCATGGGTTATAGGATATAAACATATCCAGACTACGGCAGATGAGAGTCCCACATGAGTTCAGATCAGAGAGCTCTCTACTACTGACAGCCATGTATGTTCTCATGGGATCAAATTACTAGGACGAAGAGCGACTCCACCGAAAATAAAGACCCACCAAGGCGAAGCTATCTCTTAATACACCATTCTAGCGAATTAGTGCGAATGGTATATCGGAATAGTGTAGAGCTTGACGGGAAAGTTTCGGTACAAGTCTACTGCGCTACTTACTCGACTACTGTGATTCAATAGGAAATGCTAGGTCTAAGTACCTCATCTCACTGGTTTCACGCACTTTAGATGCAAGGAGCTGAATATAAGGTAGATTCATATTTTCACATATTAGGCTAGGTGGCAACTCTATCATATGCTCTAGTAGTCTTTTTATATAAGACTATTTATATCCCTAGATGATTCTATGCCTTCCCTGTTATCAAGCCTTGCCTACTATTGGAATACAACATTGCCTCAATATTATAGACCGAAATAGGGTATGCTATAGATTGATATAATAGCTTTCTAATGCCTTTACAATATAGTCTTCTTTGGATAGCGTTGTAGTTTCAAGGTCACTATGTAAACGGGATGTAGTCAATAGTATACTCAACTCCATTACTTAACCCCCAACTCAACCTAGCAAAGTGTAGAAATAGACGTAACATGCAGAGCCACGAGATCAGGTTAGTGCTTTAACCTGTTTCTTTATAGTTAATTTAAACTAGTTACTTAGTAAGATATAAAAGAAAATCTAAAAGAAATATAATTGCTGGCTCTTACTCACCAACCAACAAAGTCACAGCATCAAGGTATTCATTCATCCTCGGCTCGTATGAACGGGCATTGTCGGGGTCCAACTAGGCACCTATACTCTTTTCTCACACGGAGACTAACTAATTATTTATACCTAATTCTTCCTCCAGATCTGCAAAAGCCTATCGGGTTCATGTACGGAACGTATAGCCGAGACCAGCCGGGGAACGCAATAAAAGCCAAGCATGTGGTGAAATGTTTGGAGAATGTGTTAAGACAAATTGAATTATTTGGTTTTGGGGGACACCTAAATGTCGAGATACATACCTGTATACTATTATAAATTTAAACGGGAAAATAGGTATAATCTCGATAGAATTTTAGAAGCTTACCACTTGAACATCGCCTATGCTCGAAATTATCTAGGTAACCAATCAACGCCGATACAAGGCTATGAAGTAGGTGTAATCTTAATGATGACTTGTTGGTTTTTACTTATACAACCGGAAGCGTATTCAGGCACCAACTAGCCCGTCCGCCTTGCCGCAAGTCTATCCTGCCTAGTCTACGAGCTTGATTTTTCACGGGTAGAAAGAAAACGCCTTCTATACGCGAACCTAATGTATCGTATCGTGTGTACCGTGTGCCATATCTTGGTCCCCTTGAGGAATAAAAAAACATCAACAACAAAAATAACAAAAACCGTCCTTTCCTGCCCGCCCTCGTAATATCGTCACTGGCTGGCACCTCTTCTCTCTCTTCTCTTCTCTGAAACTCTCTAGGGGACGAATAATACACGGCGAGGGGGGTTATATAAATATAAGGGCGGGAATAAGTCCTCTCCAACTCCAGTCCGGAGGCCTAAGGACGAAGCGCGAGAAGAGTAATTCCCATAAGATTAGGTATTATCGACGAAACCAGTCTACTCTCGGGAGACATCCCGTCCGTAGACCTTAGCCTTGATCCAATCGAGAGCGACAAGAGCACGGTTGCGCGCTACATATCGTTAGTATTGACTTTTTATAATATTATAGGTGTTTAGGTAGTGGGAACTTACTGCTAAAGCACATGCTCAAATAAGCGCTTCGCCAGAAGAGATAGGTGAGCTTGCCACCGGAAGCAACGTTGCCATTTAGCCACGCGACATCAGCGACAGCCTTCTCGCTACCGATGTAGGCCAAGCTGCCCTGGTGCGAGTAGTGGAAAGGCTTGACATCCTTGATACGGCGGAGTTGCTTCTCGATGGACTCAATTTCTTCCGTCACGGCGGCGGTGTCACCAGGCTTGAGATTCAAGCTGGCGCTAAGCTCGCGAACTCTCTGTTCTAGGGCCTCGGTCTTGGCCATGTTGTTAAATAGTCGGGCAAGGAAGGCACCTTCCTGAGAAGCGACCTGAGCAGTGGGCGCATATCCCGCGACGGCGCAGTCACCAACAGCCCAGATATCTCTCGCTCCTTGAACCACGAGGTACTCATTGACGGCAAGACCACGTCTTGAGTCCTTTTGAGCGGGAATCTGCGACAAGAGGTCCCTGACTAAGGGGCGTAGAGTGTTGCCTGTGGCCCAAACCAGTAGGCCATAGGGGATGGTAATAAGAGACTTCTTTCCATCGGGACCAGTAACTTCGGCTTCGACCGTCCTATCGGTCACCTTCTTAACCATAGTCTTAGTCATAATCTTGATGTCCTCCTCTTTGAAAGTGCTCTCGGTATAATCGATGAGCTGCTTGCTGAACATGGGTAGCACGTTGGGTAGAGCTTCGATGAGAGTCACCTTGAATCGCGGAGCAATATCGGGAATGAGCTTCTTGATATCTTCGTCGAAAAAGTCCCTCAGCTCTCCAGCGAACTCAACACCGGTAGGACCGCCACCGACGACTACCATGTGGAGAAGACGGTCGATCTCCTCTGGCTCTTGGTCCTTGAAAGCAGCAGTCTCAACACAGTCCATGATCTTGGTACGGATAGCTTGGGCGTCTTTGATCTCCTTCAGGAAGCAGCTGTGTTCACGGACTCCAGGAATACCGAACGTAGCGTTTTCGGCACCCACGCCAATAACGAGCATATCGTAAGGAACTTCAGTCTCGTGGACCTTTCCCTTGATCTCGCTGTTATCGGTGATCTTGACAACCTTCTTCTCAACATCGATATGGGTAGCCTCGGCTTCGTAGAACTTGACAGCAGCCTTCTTGCGACGCAGGATTTGGCGCACGGGTTCCATGATAGAGCGGTGCTCGATGTTTCCGGTGGTACATGAGGGTAGTAGAGGAGTGAAGAGGAAGTAGTTACGGGGCGAGATGACAACGACATTGTAGTTGGAAGTATCGAGTTTCTTGAGCAAAGCTACGGAACCCCAACCAGTACCTTGAAGCCCAATTGTTAGAGACGGAGCAGTACGTAGTGATTGGTATGAAAATTACTTACCAAGAATGACCAACGTCTTCTTCTGAGGATCAGGAACGAATTGTTCTTCGGGATGACGGTCTAAGTAACCGTCATAAACGACAGCACCGACAACGCCGAGCAGGGACAAGTAAATAAATCGCCATGTCCATTTAATAGTATTCCGGATTTTGCGGGGTTTCTTGGTAGGAGCCGGAGCTGCGTCGGCGTAGGACCTGACAAGCCGGGGAGTAAGGAGGGCTCTTGTTCGTGTTCTTGCGACAACGGAGTTTAACTGTCGCGGGTATGACGTCGTGGTGAATCTGGCAGCGGGCACAGACAATTGTCTACTAGCTGGGCTAGTGAGCCCTCTCAAGGCCCGTAAGGACGAAGCCATCGGGGTCTTGACTAACGGCGGGAGGCACCGTCTAGGAAAAAGGGTAGAGAGACGTGAGGACGGTTTAGGGGAATTGGTGAACAAAATAAATGTTCAGTTCCAGCCCAAAGTAAATTTGGAAGGGGGGGGGGGNGGGGTTTCAGTAGAGAAAAAAAAAAAAAAGCGATGCGCACAAAAAAGTTAGGCCATAACTCGTCGCCAATTAGGACTAAGTAAATGAATTATGAGATAAGTTGTGAGGAATTTTTAGGTGGATCGGACCAAGGCCTCTTTTTTTTTTCTTTCCTTTTTTTCAATTTGTTACTTTTTCAGGAAAGAAGCTTACGGCGCTAGGACCAAGGGCCAAGACACCGGCCGTCAAGTCCGTGTCCAGGGTCTTAACCTGTTGCAGGAGCCCGACCGTCGCGGACAGACCCGGGAACTCGGGATTTCCTGATTTACCTCAAAACGCTAAACTATAAAAGGGAACACTTAGCCCTATATTTATTAGTTATCTCAGCCCTGTAATAGTAATAAGTAATTGATTTGAGGTATTTTACCTCTTGTAAAGTTCTAGGCCAATCGTTTGAACGGATATTCTATTGGAGATTTTCGTCTTCCCGTCCTATGCATTTTAGCTTGGAAATACGAATTCAAAAGAAACCCTTCATCGTCAACTTGACTTTTAAGCTATAACGTATATCTCTATCCAATCGCGCGAGTAGTTTCTTTCTGAAACTTTGTATAGCTGACTCAACCATATGCATTACTTGCTTTTTCTTTCTTTGATAATATATTCCATGATAAAATGTCAGATTTGATACCAGTTACTCGCTCCTCAAGTTTCATTCACTCAGTAAGCTAGTGGTATTTTTTGACCATATAATTTACCTTCCACGAGACTACAGTGGTTAGCCGCAGTATGAAAATTACCTAGGCTTGAATAAACTTATTGTCCTTTACTACTAGTAACTTATTTAAAGCATGGTCAAGAATAACATGTGATACCAGAATCTGTTTGCTCAAAACTTATAGTTGCAACCCAAGACATTGTAGATCAAGTTCAAGTAAATATTATACTAACCATCGAATATCCATTCATTAACGCGGGGCTAAATTTATTAACCACATGCTTACATTACCTAGGTAGAAAGATCTATCGAATCAACTTCCCCGTCCCCTCCCCCGACCTCATCTTCCTTAACCTCAATCCGTATTATTCCGTACGATCGCTACCAGCCGCTTATACCTTTCATTGCAAATACCAAATTCGCAATGGCCGCCGCCCTCCAGCGCTTCACTCTAATCTTCTACGCGCCTACCTCCGCCGTCGCGGCTTGCAAATCCGCTATATTCTCCGCGGGCGCGGGCCGGTACGCCCACCCTCCCGATCCCCTTGCCCCGTTACCCCCTATAATCCCAACCCAGATTTTCCTTTCTCCCGTTATACATGCATACCTACCTACATACATACATACATACATACATACATATATATATATATATATTCTCATAAATAACTTGTACCTATTAATATCTACTTGCCTATAGCTACCCCGGACCGGGGAACTACACGGAATGCAGCTGGCAGACCCTCGGTACGGGCCAGTTCCGACCCGCACATCGGCTCCGTCGGCGCCCTCGAGGAAGTCCCCGAAATCCGCGTCGAGACCCTCTGCGTCGGCGAGGACGTCGTTAAGCGCGCCGTCAAGGCGCTAAAGGGGTATGTGCCTAACCTAACCTAACCTAACCTCTAGCCTGACCTAACCTTACCTCCTCTACTGTACTGTACTGTACTGTACTGTATGGGAGAGAGGGGGGGGGAAGGGGGGGAGCTATACCTATACCTTATCTCTATCCCTAATGTCCCGAACCATCTCCGCTGACCGAGATTTCTCCCCTTCTACTTATCTAGCGCTCATCCCTACGAGGAACCCGCCTACCACGTCATCAAGCTGGAGAACTACTGAAGCCCGCAAATGTAGAACAGTCCTATGATTAACTAGGTACCTAGGTGGAAAATAGTATGCGCATTTTGATTTTTGTTAAGTGAAAATCAGTCACCATGCTGAGAGTGGCCGGTTTCCACGTTTAAGCTTGAAGGTAACTACCTAGCCTAGGGTAAAAAGCCCTTGGACGGCGTTGAAAGGAGGTTTGGTTTAATTTGGAACCCTTGAAGCTCCTCTTACTTGGAAGAACGGAATATTATAGCTGGGATAGCTAATCTGGGCGAATGGAATACAAATACCTTATTCTAAATCAATACCGACAAGAAACTCCCTCCCTTTACAATACTCGTTTATCTACGACGCTGGCACTGTTGTCATCAAAGACCTTTTTTTTAACCTGGACAAGTTTACAAGCCAGCAGTACCAAGACGTACCATTTGATCGCCATTCGCGACCTTTTGCTCATTTATTGTTTTTTTTCTCTTTCAACGCCTCTGCCGGCTCTAACCGGGATTCGTAGCAATCATATCGTCCGGCTAGTATATAAAATACACAATCAAAGCCCCCTTCCTCCTCGAGCCCTCTAACTATCTGCCTGGCGTCGATGCCGGCATCTCGCCGTACCTTCCCCTGTGTCTTGTCGTATCGTAAGCGTTGATCACGCGGGTCTGGCTCTCGTCGGCTTGCGAGAAAGCATAACCACGCTGTTTCCTCATTCGCTGCACCTGTCGGACTTTCCTGATCGCCTTCTGAAATTGCTCCATCCTGTTCAATCGTTAGCTGTTATGTTCGAGTCCATGGAATAATATAGATTGGGGGACTTGCCTTGGTCGGTAATCCTGAATGTTGTACTTCTGGATCTCTTGTATGTGGTGGTACGTCTGTGGGTAATACATCCTCTTCGCATACTTCCAGGCGAAATCTCGGAGAAGACATAGAAGTGGTAGGGCTACGGTTTGAAGCCAGAAAACAGGGTTGGCGAAGAGCTTCGGCACCAGCCCGTCGTATTCCTTTGAGAATCCGATCTTCGGAGCTACAATTCCGTAGACGACGATAAACGCGTACCAAATCACCATACTACCCGGGATGGCCATGACGTGGTACTTCGTCCAGTTACTCGTCACCAGCGCCGCTTTTCCAAGAACAGTCGCAAGGGTAGCCGCATACAACGCCGTACCCCAAACCCAGTGACCCGCCATAGTACCATCACCTAACATTAAATCGCTGTACCAAATAAGTTCGGAGAAGATGTAGAGGACGATAGAATGGTATACGGCATTTGCGATCCACGCGAAGAATGTGCTGATTTTAAAGAATTGGTTCTGTTGTCCTAGGCTGTATAGTTGTGGGTAACGATCGAGAAGTCGGGCGGAAATGAATTGGTCTAGAATACCCATGACAAGGGGAGGCAGAACGGTGTAGAAGACGTTGTAGAATGATAACGTCCAAGATTCGTAGATGATAGCCCCAGAAAAAACATTTTGGAACGTGTACTGTAGGTTTATTAGTTTTAAATATCACTGAAACCACATCTCATATAGGTAGACGCCGGGCCAAGGGAAAAGATGGAATGAATAAAAGACGCTGTGTGAGCTTACCCAAAATTGTGTCATATACAGAGTGATGTTTTTGTAGAACGAGAATAGAATGGTTTTGCTGATACGTTGATAACTCCAAGCTCCGTGAACGAGTGTAAGTTTGCGCAAGAATCGGAATTGGGCGATCGAAATATCGGCTGATCTCGCAGCCTGAAGACCTTCAACACCCGAAATACCAACTCCAATATGAGCGGCCTGGATCATAGATACGTCGTTGGCTCCATCGCCAATGGCGAGGAGAATCTCCGGGGAAAACTTCTTGACCATCTTGACAACTAAAGCCTTCTGTAAGGGTGAAACACGACAGCAAATGACTGCTTTGCACATCACAGCCAAGTCGTAGAACATCCTCTCCAAGTCTTTCTCGAGGGCGTAGGTAAGAGACTTGCCATCGATAACAAGGGCTAGAGCATCCATTTCAACCGACCCGTCTGTATTGTTCCGGATGGCATCCAGCTTCTTTTGAATGTTGTCGCGAGTTGATATAGCGTCTTCTTCGTTAACAATTAAGAGCATCATATCTTCACTTAGTAGCTTAGAACTCATGCCGATGTTGATAGCCGTCTCCTGTCGGTCTCCAGTCAAAACCCAAACCTTGATATTCGCTTGCTGCAATGTATGGATTGTCTCCGGAACACCGTCCTGAAGACGATCCTCAATAGCAGTCGCGCCCAGTAGGTAGAAGCTGTGCTCGATTATCTCGGCTGCCTTATCCAGTTCGTCGGCTCGGGTACCACCAACGGTGGTCTGAGCTTTATCAAAGATACTGTACCATTCCTGGAATTCCTGTTCAGGGACCTCGCGCATTGCTAAGCAAAGAGTGCGAAGACCTTCCGAGGCATATTCCTCAAGATGAACCAGGGTTTGCTCAACGTGAGGGTTATCCTCGTTCAGGCGCTCTAGGATGACCGTATCAGCACCTTTACAATATACCCGGATCTTGCCATCAGGGCATCGGTATATAGTAGACATCCGCTTTCTCGTAGAGTTAAATTCACAGACAGCTAGAAGCTCGTACTCGTACTCTTTGCCTTCGACTTCGATAATAACCGATCGTGGTTTGCGAGCAACAAAGGTATAGCCCAAGGTCAAAGCGCCTTGGACTAGCGCACCTTCGTCAGGTGAAGCAGCCTGGTACTTGATTTTACCACCCTTCGATTCGTCCCGTTCCGGAATAACGGTGTGGCACGTTGAGAGAAGAGCTAAAAAGTGATGAATCGCCTCGGCGGTTGGGTGTGACTTGATGTTCTCACGCAATCGCTTAAAATCGTGAATCCCAACCTCCACACCATCTTGGACTGTGGCCCTTCGATCCTCCGGTACCTCGTCTGCGTATTGTATCCCGCTGATTGTGCACTGCTTAAACTCCATCATGTTACAAGTTAGGGTTCCTGTCTTATCGGAGAAGACAAAGCCGACCATGCCCAGCTCCTCAACTAAGGAGGATGTTCGGCAGTTGGCAGGCGTATCCGTCTTATCATAATAAATATCGAGATCGTCGTTGATCAGAATGCCGTGCCAGTACTTGACCATTTCAACAGTCACGAATAGCGAGATCGGAACCAGCGAAGAGAACAACACCCAGTATGTGACGAGGTCCTTGAATATCGCCTGTACCACATCTTCGGCTTTGGTAAGGGCATCCAACTCCAGATAAGCAATCGTATCTCTTCGGACGGACCTGAAGACCAGTTCTCCCACGGTACACACAATGCTGAGAACAAGAAGTATACCGATCAATGCAAGGACCAGGGTGTTAAGTTGTCGTTCAACCTTAGTCCTCTTGATCGGAGCAGCGGTAGCATTGCGCATAAGCTTTGTCTCGTGTCCCGTAAAAACCACTATCCCGTGAACCCAGGGAGTGTTCCTAAGAGTGGCGCCTCGCAGTAAGAGCTGTTCCGGATTCAGGGGTAACTCCTTTTCTCCACCACCGGCTTGCATGGTCAAAGTAGCCTCGTACGTGTATAAGCTACTGTTCGGTTGTTCAGAGCGAATCCTACCCCCTAGCCTACTTAACTCGGCCGGACTAACCATAGTTGAAGTTTCTGGAAGCGCCTGCTTAATCTTCAGATTAGTCTCGCCGTCGAGATTTGCAGTTTCGATATAACACAAGCCCTCCGGCTCGGAACTTGCAAGCAAGACGATATCGGCCGGGAAAGGCTCCTCTGATTCTACCCGTACTATATCTCCCACGGATACGTTGATCCATTTTGTCTCTTCAAAAGTCGACCCTCTCAAGATCCTGGCCTTCGAATTGTTCAGTGCACTATCAGCCTGCTTTCTTCTGTAATCTTCAACTAATTCCTTGCCTGCAGATACCAGCAACACGACTACGAGAGGACCAATAGTAGTATAACGATTAGTCGGTGATAAACCGGGAATCTGTTGTAGGGCGGCCGTGAATAAGAAGAAGACGTTGGCGAATTTAGAGAATTGCTCGATTAAGAATTTAGGTAGGAAGGTTGCGACGTTATATTTGGCGGTCGAAACGTGATTGTCGACATATTTGTTCGCGGCATTTGCTGGCGGGTTATTCAAGTGAATGATCCGGGGTCCTAGGGTTGAAGGGTCTGGTTTACTTCCGCCAAAGCCAAACCTAAAGTCAAATTTCTTAGGTTTCGGCTGTTCGTGACCCGTATCCGGCGGACCGTGCCCTGGCTCCGTAAGAGGTAGGTCCATCTCTGAATACCCTTTCTGCCCCATCCCGAGCATCTTTTTAGTTCTGCCCAACAATCCACCTCCTAATCCAAGTACACTATTGCGATTCCGCGCATTAGCACGGCCCATCGAATCGCCGGCAGCGTTTATCGGTCCTCCATGTTGATAATACGATTGGCCGTCGTCGGGATAGTCGTCGGAGTCGTCTGCATATCGTTGGTAGTTGTCGAGGCCAGATGTTTGGCTATATTGCCTGTCGGAATCCACTAGGTAGGGTGGTCGAGGACCCAAAGCGCCGGCGCCGGGAGCTGGGTTTTTCACGGAGGGATGGGTAGTTTGGCTACCGCCAACAAAGTCGTCGTAGGATACGGAAGGTCTAGCGGAGCGGTCATCATGTATAGGTCGACTCGATCCATCGTAAGGAGATTGGTCGTCGAGGTCGAGTAAAAGATCATTCCTAGAGCTGGAGGTGCCTCCGGGAGGCGCCCTACCAGCCATGTCGCGAAGGAATGGATCTTACAAAGAGAGTAGGATCGGAGGCATACGGGCGCGACGGGAAACGGATATTTGTGAAATTGGATCCAGGTCAAGCTTGCATTTAGTAACGGTAACGGGCAATTAACTTTCGTATAGAGTTTCCATAAAGATGATTGTCGCAACTGGTTCAAGAAGAGATGGTATTGGCAGTGGTAGTTCCTAGTTTGGCGTATCAAACAAGGGGGTGGTGATAAAAATACGAGATGTCTCAGCTCGTGAATAGCTAGAATGGAAAAAGGGTTAAGCTACCAGGCCGAAGAAATGCAAGACGGTCGGTGTGAGAGAGACGGAGAGACGCAGAGACGCAGAGACGCAGAGACGCAGAGACGGAGGAATAGAGAGAATGGAAATGTCAAAAATATGATGAAGGATGCTAGTATTCGGATGTCGTGGCTTCGACGCAAGGCATTAGAGTCTGACGGGTTGTAACTAGGCTGTACATAGTAAGTTGGTCGAAACGTAGAAATGTTAAAAGGGTAGTATTGGTTCGTCGTTCATCCAAAAGCAAACTAGGTAAAAGCAAACCCGGGCCTAAGCATCAGCGTATTTAATAAGTGGGTCCCCTTTTCGTGTACGGATCCGTACATTTCAACCATCTGGGCTTTTTTTTTCATCTGCACAGCCTTCCGTTAGTGGCCAGTGGTAATTGTCCGTGGGGCCTGGGCCTGGGTGATACAAGCTTCTCAAGTTTCTTTAAAAGGAGGCGCCAATGAATTTTCTTTCAGTTGGCAGTAACGACAGGGATCACAGCCAGCATCAAGGAAACGGATGTATGCGTGGCTGACAGGGCCTACATCATCTGGCCTAGGTACTACGTAGGTATTTGGATAAACCGTGCAGCTACTTGGATATGTACCTACCCGACCTTGCAGGCACCGACCTATTAGGAGGTATCTTAGGTACCTACATATTTAGAGTCTCAAGTGTAACATCAACCATTACGATTTGGAGAGTCCAATCATGATATTCTAGCCCCCAAAACGAGATCTTTTTCACGCCTCTTTTCAGTGGCGCATTTAGATAGCTTAAAATGTTCAGAAGAAAAAAACACACAGGCCTAGTGAATACCATGATTATTACAAACTTTAGCATCGTGAAGAAAAAAAAAAAGGAGAAAGGAGAAGGTATATAAGGAGTAACTACTCCTTTATGAATCTCCAAGATCTGCCAAGAAGAAAGCTGCGTAAATAAGTAGTTCGCAAAAAAGTCTAGGCCCTTCATCAATTTTATTTTAAATCAAAATTCAGGGGCTCGTAAGCTTCTCATCGTGGCGGCGCCCGCTGACCGCAGTACTGACTTCCACGTATTACACATAGTGCGATTGTAACATTTTGTTAACCCGGTGTCACATGTCCTAATCACCCCTTAATGAGGGGGGCGAGGGGTTGATAGTCAACATTTCATCACGAAAAGAGTAATAGTATACGAGATACGTAAAACTGGACCAAATATTGCATCGCACATACATATATTTATCTATTTATTTCGTGTCATACATCGTGAATTTCCAACTAGTTAGGTACTGCATACCATCAGTAGAGACGGTTTCAAGGCACATATACATGTCTAGGAGCCTTAATGGGGGTTAACGTCCCTGAAGGCCGAAGCCATGGCTTTACAATGCGGCCTTAAACTCATCCCCGAGCACGCTCTTAATAAAGTCGCCAATATAGTTGTTGACAACCTCGGGGAACTGAACCTGGACCCAGTGGCTGGAGCCGGGAACGAGTTCCTTCCTTAGTCCCGCCTCGAAGTACTTCTCCTGACCATCCGCCATGTGCGGCGGGAGCGCGGCGTCCTTCTCGGCCATGACCAGCATCGCCGGGGCCCTGATCTTGCCGTCCGTCTTCTTCGCAAGCTCCTGCTCGTCGTCGCCGCGGGGGCCTGGCGAGCGGTACCAGTTGCACGGGCCGTGCATGCCGTGGCGTGAGAACTCCTGCACGTAGAAGTCGATCTCCTCCTGGCTGAGCAGCGGGGACGGCCCCGTCTTCTCTAGGTTCTCCTCGATCACGCCCTCCGAGACCTTGAAGACGTAGCCGCCTTCCGGCGTTCTGCCGCCGAAGGCGCCGTTAAGAAATCCGCGGAGGCGCTCTGGCGACTTGTTGATGAGATTCTCTGCGACACCGCTGGCTAATTGCAGCTGGTACGTAAAGTTAGGCAGCCGCTTGACCATGTCTTCCAGAGGGACCTTGACTGGCGACGGCGGCGCGTAAGGTACGCACAGGGAGAAGACTGCGCGGATTAGCTCCGGATAGTAATTAACCAGGCGCCTACGATAAAAATAAGCGTCAGTATATAAATAAACCTCGCACAACTTTTAAATCAGGAAAACATGACGTAAGAGCAGTTTTACTCCAAAAGAGTTCTAGTAACGCCTATCGAGTAAGATCATGGTGCTTAAAAAGAGAACCCAGAAAAAATGATAGAAATTGAAAAAAAAGAAACTGACCAAGCGAAGTACGCGCCCCAATCATGGCCGCCGAGGATGATGGGCTGGTCGGTGTGATCCTTGACGATGGCGACAATTTGGGCCGTCATTTTCGGGAAGGAGTACTCCTCGGGAGCGTCAGGGGCAGAAGTCTGCCCGTATCCCAGCATATCCGGGACAATGACCTGGAAGCCCAAGGATACGAGGTAAGGGACTTGATAGCGCCATCCAAAATACAAATCGGGCCTACCGACATTTTCGTCAGCAATTAAGTAGCGTCTCGGGTCTAGTGACACCTACCAGCCATGAGTAAGAAGAACCGTGGAAATAGGTTTGCCCTGCGGCTTAGCTAGTATATAGTGGTAGGTGATTTCTCCAAAGGACTTGAACTTATGTTCAACCCGAGTGTCATTAGGGGTCAATGCATCGACAGACTTATGGTCGACTTTAGAATCGCTAGGAAAGATTGCCTTGTCAGACATGTTGACTTGAACCGAGGTTCTTTAATATAATATAATGTATGGGTTGAGTCTTATATGAGGAGTTATACTACAAAATTGGAGGGAACTAAGAGACGGAGAACAAGGAGCTACTGACCCTTTTATAAGCCTACCGGAGAGCCAGTCCCCACTTTCCGCCGAGCATGGGAACTACGACTACAGCTTAATTCTCGGAGGACTTCTCAAAGAGGTAATTACAAAGCGTAAGATTAGCATGAAATATGATATATGCACACCGATGTGTAGGCTCTGCATGTTACACGCTCACCGTCTGCTCTGTAGCTGATGTGATAGGTCTGTATACTGCTCCTCCGTAGAATCGATGCTACTCCATGCAGATACACGATTAATAATATAGGTTCGCGGGAACAAGGCGTATGCAAACATAAGAGACCAGGTTTCATCCGGGTCGAAAGTATCGGGATATCAATAGATCCCCGTTGACTACCCACAATGCTTGTTTTCTATACGATAACCCGGGATCGAGAAGGTCCCGTAGAACACTTCAAGGTGATAACCCGGCCAAGAGATAGGGGAAAACGTTCGGAGCAATTACAAAACCTTCCGGTCACAGAACCTGGGAGTCTTCAACAGGATATATGTACATTTATGTGCGATGGATATCGCTAGCGTGGTAGCCAATCAGCATGGTATATATCCAAAGCCTACATCAAGAGTGGGGCCGAGGCACGGCTCTCGTGATAGTCCCGAAAAGGGGGTGTCCTAGGTACGTTGAAGATATTTAAATGGTGTTCACCTATATAGATCATATCATATACATATCCTGTATTAGTTGATATAAGAGTCATATCTCGAAGCCTAAACACGACTAGACACGACTAGACACGACCAACTGCATAAGATGTACGAGTACCCCCCGCAACCGGGATGATTTCCAGGCGTGTTCGGGCAACCCGGATTCCGCGGATGTTCAAGGTTGTAATCCGGTCGTACAAACTCCTAACCACATCGCCAGTCGTGGGGATTATATTGCGCCGTCTGACAATACATATCCAGGTGATCGTGTAGAATATCGCACTTGTGGGGTGGCTACCTGGTATCCCTTGACATAGTGAGGGGTCATCGACATCAGTGACGCAGCTACAAAGTGCTCAGGGGGTATACCGATAGAGACACTCCAATAGAAATACTCCGTCTCTCTCTCGGGAATACTATAGAAGTTATGATTTCTAATCAAGTTCATCAGGAGTCTTAAAATTCATGCTCAATGCGTATACATAACACACACCGTCATATCAACCTTGGAATCGACACTTACGGTGAGATCTCCTGGTCCGTAGACCCCTATCACACCAAAACGCCTACACCATCCTCCATTACCAGAGCCTCAAAAGACACAACATAAAATGGCAAACCGCGCCAAGAAATTTTTGGGGTATCAGTAAATAACCGTGTCCTCGACCTCCTCGATCACAACGTCATCTGCCCTATCCGGCTCCCTTTCATGAACGATCTTACCCGCATGGGAAGGCGGGCGGTTGGTAGGATTAGATTGTGGAGAGTTAGTAGAGTGTTCATTACCAGTGTTATTACCCACTGTGTCCTTGGGTTCGGATATAAGGGGTTTGTCTGCAACGCCCAACACCTTGAGCTTTTGTTCTTTGCGTTGTTTAAAATCGAGGGCCTCCTTATCGATTATGTCTTCGGCCTCTCGAGTCTGCTCTTTGATAATATCTTCTTGCTCTTCTGTGAGATCCCACGGTAAATAATACTGGTATTGCCATTAGCAGATGCGCCAGCCACGTGATAGGGGTATTCTCACTATCTTAGGTGTGCTCTTGGTTTCCAAAAAGCGTGCCGTCGCTAGCATATTCGCATGCTTATTTTGCATCTAAACGTCTTGTTAGCTTGAGTGTCCTTTGAAGTTAGAGGAATAGAGGCATATCATACAACTCGTTCGTCGAATTTGAGCTGTTCCAACTGCCGTACTGTTCTTAGTTTTGCCAACTTTTCTTCTCTATTTTTATCATCTTCAGCCCTTTGCTGGTGAACTCTCGCCTGCTGTCGTCGCTCAATTTCTTGACGTTTCTTTTGCTGAGAACTAGAAGTGGTTTGACTTAGTGTGCTTAGTAAACCACCAAATAAACGCTTTCCGCGTCTCCTTTCTTCCTGTAGCGCGCTTTCACGGCGATCCGTAGAAGGCTCCTTTGGTGTTGGTAGCGGCTTGGTAGTACTATCTTCCCTCGAGTCGTCACTAATTCTAGATCTTTTCGGAGAATGGCTAGATTTATCTTCACTCGGCGAAGGTGATAAAGCCTTGCGCTTGTTCGAATTGCGCTGCTCCTTATCTGCTTCAGTAGTAATCGTTTCGCGCTCTGGGCTACGACTATTGGGAGAGCTGCTTTATCATTAGCCAATTGCGACCAATAAGATTACACTAAGGACATTCACTCACGTATCGCTAGCCAACATGATGCCGATCCCCCCCGGTGCGGACAAGATTTATAATGTTATGTACGAAATGCGCGCAGGTTTAGAAAAGCGATTGCCACGGCGGGCGATCTGTTAAGTTAGACCATACTTCTAAGCATTGTTTGCTTAGATGAGAGAGATTGACCGAATTGTCGCGCGGACGAGGCTGAGGGCCAAAGCGTTTCTGTGCGACGTACGCGCGACATTGAAAAGTACGTAACCTAAACGGCAAATGGGTGGGTACATGTACCTACATACCATAAACCCAGGGCCTACAGGTACCCCACGCTATTATGTACGTTAGTGTCGATTTTATGCAACTGTGCATATGTAATGACCCACCTTATTAACAATTCCCTTATGCAGGGAAGCTCCAATCTCGTGCAGATGCTCGTACCAAAGAAATCACCAGAAGCAAGTGGCAAGGCTGAGAAATTGTCCGGAAGGCTATTATCATTATTATTACATCAACCCGCCAATACTCTTCATTCCTTCCATCTACAACACTCGCTTCTCAATAATTCGATTGTGATAAGCTTCGCGATCAGCCAAAATGTCTCGACATCATCCGTAAGTATTTTTCTTGTTGCTTGAGCTGTTTACTCGGCGGTAAACTGAAGCTAACCTCATATTCTAGAGATCTCGTCATGTGTCGAAAGCAATCCGGCATAGCGATCGGCCGTCTCTGCGATAAATGCGATGGCAAATGTCCCGTATGCGACTCCTACGTGCGCCCGACAACTCTTGTGCGCATCTGCGACGAATGTAGTTTCGGAAACTATCAGAACAAGTGTGTCGTATGCGGCGGCGAAGGCATTTCAGACGCGTTTTACTGTTTTGAATGTACGCGACTAGAAAAAGACAGAGATGGCTGTCCCAAGATTATAAATCTAGGTAGTTCACGTACAGATGTAAGTTTTCATTGCTCGCGCCTAACTCCTTATCAAATATTGGAACCCATGCTAACTCGTTTGCAGCTATTTTACCAAAAGAAAACAAATCGGACGGGGTACTAGCCCCTATGATGCCCGGGTCTGGGCTGTGGTTGTTTGTGTCTCGGGAATCAACACTTATTAGCGTATCTGATAGGTTGGCATCACTAATGTACACAATACCTCCATGGGAAAGGAGTTACATTTCGGATCGGCGTTTGGAGGTTATGACAGTCTTCATATAGATAAAATTGACGTTGAACTGCCTGATATTTGACCAATATAAAGCAATTATTCTCATTAAATAAATGTGCAAACATACTTCGTCCAGAATAGTCTCCGGTATTCCAAAATGATTATTACCTGCTAAAAGAGGATGATACACAAAAAGCCATATTATAAATCCATCAACTAGATGTAGCTCACCTTAACCCCCATACCAGCCGTCGCTTTCACCTTATTCCAACCCGTACCAAGAATCTGTCGAACCCTCTCTCGAATACTTCTCTTGCCAAACATAAAGATTACACCAATAATAAAGGCCAGTAACCTCATAAGTAATATAGGGTTGGCTTTGAACGTAGCACTCATCTGCTCGATGATGTTGCGAAGGTTTGATAGAATCATTGCGGCTCGTGCAGTAAGACTTGGGCGTGCAACAACCTTCTTGTCTTTGGGAGAGGATGGCTTGGATGACCTTGACAGCGCAGAACCATTAGAACCACTCCGAGCCTTATTCCTCGCTTTCGGGGTGCTCGGGGTGTTTTCGATGCCATAGTCAACCTCGGTGCCTTCTCGTTTAGCTCTTTCTTCGTTCAGTCGGCGTCGTTCTCTTGCTTCATTCTCCGCTCTCAATCTTCTAGCCTCTTCGATATCTTTTTGCAATTTTTCCTCTTGCCTTTGTTTCTCTTCCCGTTCCTTCCGTTCCGATTCCAGCTGCTCATCCTGTAAACTTTGGAGAGCCTGCAAGAAAGCATCCCTCCGTTCTTCGTCTAGTACTGCGCTTGAGCTAATAAACTCTCTGGCGTAGTCCCATTCGTTATTACGTAACAAGACATGGAGGGTATACAGTTCGAGTATCTTTACTCTCGCGTTAAGATCCCGGGGAGTGTCAGCTCCACTCTTAGAATGGGTCTTTCGATGTCGCGATGCTAGGCGCGGAGATCTGGTAGCCTCGAGCTGTTTAGATATATCAAGGTTTGGAGTGCTTGATGCAGCTAGGTAATTCTCCAGCCGTTTCTGATTAATCGTCTGCGACTTCGCATGGGCAAGGAGCAGAGTAGCACTTGAGACATGTTAGTATTCGTTCCATATCAAACTTCAAGCCACATAAATCCGATTTGGAATACAACAACCCCTAATCCATAGTAGAAGAAAAAACTTACAGGTTTATGACTACATCGGAATCTACCTCTCCTTCAACACCATGATATCCGAACTGTACTACTTCTTCCCAGACGTCACCGTCTCGCACCTTCTTACAAATAGTGCGCCATTCCTGACTGCCAAATGCATCTTTTCCTTCGTCGGCGTCCAACTCTAATATCGCATTGAGAATCGTCAGATAAAGACTCCATACCTTTATCCTTGTGGATCTCGAAGCTCGAGCAACGGGTGCTGGTTCGGTTAATCCATTTACGTTGGAACTTTCGGTGGATGGGGTGATTAATGGTAAGACGGTCGACAAGGCTTCGGGAAGCCGACGCGTTAGAAATAATTGCGAAGCCTGTCGGTATGTTTTGGAAATACTACTCGATGATGGCCGAGATGCTGATGAGGACGTCAAGGAGGTAATCGAGTTCGACAGGACGTGGGATCCAAAAGTCTCGGACGCCGCCGGGCTCAAGGTTGCGGAATACGAGCCATCAAACGACATAGTTGCGAATGCTTAGGCAATTCAGATAAGAATCGGTCTAGATACTAAGCATACGCGATGATTGACACTAGCAAAGAATAAGATAGTGAAATCAATAGCTATGCCAACATAATAATTAAAACAAGTAGTAGGAACTTTGCACATGCAGGAACAACACAAAAGCATGTGGGACCTGACGAGGTCGGAAGTCCTCGCGGTGATTGTCAGGTATGCGGGAAGATTGCACTTGCCTAAGGTGTGATCATCATATTTTGATCGTACCTAGCCCGGCCTAGGTAGGTGCGCTTGTGCCTCGGTACATCGGTCGTCGGCCGACAAGCGCGAATAACGTTAGTCCGCCCCACATGCACTTTCCACTCAAAATTACCACAATAGGATGTACTTGAGGGCACCCCTGCGGGCCACCACATTAGCCCGAGTTTACGCTGTTAGCCACACCACCACTCAACTTTAAGCCACAACACTAGCCACCCTCCCTCTCCCCCCCAGCGGATCATTTATTGTTACTAGCTTCGCGCGCGTAAGGCCGCTCGGCGCGCTGGCGCGCGCCTCGCAGCCATACGCACGCGAAGCTAGCAGCAGTAATAAACCTTTTCAAAATGGGATATATTTATAAGAAAGAAAAAAAGAAAAGAATGTGTAGGATTCGAATTACAGTTCTAAGATTTAGAAGATACGTATTTCGAAGAAAAGGTCGAAAGTGGGGAGCTCTGGTGCAACCCGCCATACTAGAGGATGCACCCAATAAAAACGCAATGGCGCTACGCACAGACGAACTGCCTGTTCCAGAAATTCAATCCCTTTGACACAATATCCCTCGTAAACTCGGGCATTTGGCAAGCGCGCTAGCCAGATGCCCCCTAGCTCAAGCCTACCTTCCCGCAAGTCAACAGAGATGAACTACCGAAATACTTACGTAATACAGACGGTACCCTCATTTCACTACGCTACCCAAGTTTGATATCAATACGTGGAATTACAAAAGCTTCTATCGTTAGCAGTATTTATCGACCTAGGTGGTTAAATTGATTCATTTTGATCAATTGTTTTGGAAATAAATACTAATACACCAATCCGTTAAGGCCCCCAGCGTCCCCCAGATTGGGTTGATCACTCATACATTTATACCGTCTAGAGGTATAACATTTCCACAATCCTCTATTTTGAGTCTTGTTATTTACTATATACGCGGTCTGCGAACAAATTGAAGCTCCAGTTGTCTAGTTAACTACTAAATTGCTTAGTTTACGTTAAGATAATAAGAAGTCTTATAAGTGTTATATTCGTTACGAACGTGATCTAACCTTGCAGAGCTAATACTACAGGCCAAGTCGACGCTCTAATTGTCTATGGATATGTAGTGAGAACGAGAAACAACTCCAGACACATAATATTAGAAAGTCATGAATTGAAGTGGTCTTCAATATCTTCAGTGGTTGATTATCGCTGAGGCTAGGTTGTTAGATATTATCAGTTGATTATCCTTAATAGTGGTAATATAGGGGTCAAGAGTTGTAGTAAAGAAAAATAGGATAACTAGGTACCTAGGCATAGTTGCTATTCGACTGCTTTGATAGCAAATTATCACTATTGGCATAGAGTCTCAATAATCACCACACCACATAACTTGAACAAACTGGGAAACTAAATGTGTACCTAGTCCTAATCTTGACAGCGTACATAATGGGAGACAACCAGTCCGTTCTTAATACAGTAAGTTAAACTCCATTTAGATAGACAATCTTAGTTATATTATGTAAGTAAGTATCCAATACATTCCTTTTCTCTTTTTAAAGAGGGAAGTATTAAATAGTTGTAAAATAATACATCACAGGGTGATTGTAGAGAACTGGGTCGTGGTTTCCTAACTTGATATTTGAGTAACTGCCTAAAGTAAGAAAATATTTTCAACGCTGCTTCCGTTAGAGATGCTCCTGCTTATCTATGTAGTTGCTGTTGATTGTGTGTGACGGTTGGCCATCCGTATCTTTGGTACGGAGATACCTACCAGATATCAACACATAAAGCATCAGAACCTTCCTTCCCTAAGAACCTATCTCTTGATTCAGAGACATATAAATTCTGACGCATGTACTTAAGTTGGTCATCGTCCACTTTAAGTTGCAACCCACGTCCTGTCATAGGTTCATTGCGAAAACTATATAACACTCCATGCCAATTCTACCCTAACCATAACTTTCCTCCAATATCTTCAATTTAACAATTCAACCTCCAATAGATAGTTATCGGCGCCCTATCCACAACAATAGGCTAGGATACGCTATATACTTACTCTACATCTACGGCCATTACATAACATCATGGAAGTCAACAGGGACAACTTTTTCTGGATGCTGCCACGTATACTATGCGAAGCACAAAATGCTCGTTTTGTAGCGTTTGACATCGAGATGAGCGGTATCCCGATAATTCATGGTCGAAACAGTGCTCAAGACTCTTACGCAAAGATCAAAGGAGCGACAGAACAATTCCGAATAGTACAGCTTGGGCTCACCTTCATTCGCTACGATGAAGAGTCAGGTAAGTCTAAGATAGCTGCGAGAACAAATTGAGTTTAACTAACTCTGACGGCTAGATCACTATACAACAAAGACATTTACTTTCTCTGTCTCTCCCATGTTTCCCAAGTCCACGCTTTATGATAACATCTCTCGACGTCTGGATAGAAAGTTCGGCTTCTCTGTGAGAGCCTATGACTTTCTACTATCGCACAAGTTTAACTTCATCAAGGCTCTAGATAATGGAACTCATTATCTCAGCAGAGAGGAACGTAGATTCGCAATGCAATACTGTTTCTCAAGAGACCCCGGCAACGAACATATTGATCCTTCAACATTGGATCATGAATCTCAAGACTTCTACGAAAGGACCCAAAAGCTAATCGCAGCTTTTGTTGCTAGAGGGTCTCAATCGGTATGGCCAATCCTCTAGATTAGCACTTGCTAAGCTGATGGTTTATTAGGACGTGCACATTGTCGTAAGCAACCCGTATGGGGAAAAGCTAAATGGGTTGCAGATACGTTTAATACACCAAATCATTCGCGAGGAGTTTCCTTCCTACACAGTAGTCAGAAACGCGGTGACAGGCTCCGCTTCTATTGTTCTCGTCGATAATGAGGCTTCACACAAGGTCTGTACCCTTCTACATAGCCGTCATTATCACCCCAACCTCGCTAATAAGCCGCATTGGATTAGACCGAGGCACGACGGAGATGGAACATAGGAGAGGTTAACAAATTATCCGGTTTGTACCCTGTTCAGCTACATGAATTCTCGGTTGCTAACTTTTACAGGACTTCAAATTTTATTTGAGGCATTGTCAGGCGGAGCCTTCGCAGACAGAATCAAACAAGAATATGTTTATCGCCAAGACGAGGTACCAGAGCATGAAAAGAAGTGGAATGAACTCAACAAGACATTCGACTTTAAAAAGTGCGAGGCCAGTCTAAAGGAAAACAGACCGATCCTAATTGGCCATAACGTATTCATGGATCTTGCGTATATATACCAATCGTTCTTTGAGCCCTTGCCTGCCAACGTTGACGACTTTCTTACTGAAATAAACAAACTCTTCCCACGAATCGCGGACACAAAATTTATGTATGGGCGAGGCAAACACATGATGGTACCAGATCGGAACTTAGACAAGATCCATGATTCGTATGCGAGAAAGTCGGATCCTGCTGTTAAGCTAGAATCTGGAAGGAACTTGCCAGGCCCTCACCACGCAGGATTTGATAGTAAGTCTCCTTGATCCTATATACCACTATAATATTCTAACTAAGGTAATCAGGTTGTATGACCGCCAATCTATTCTTGAAACAGACCTATTCTCTTTTTGCTAACGGGAAACACTTGGACGGATTTAACAAAGAGGTTTATGCACCGAAGAAACCCGCCGAGAAAGACGGAGGGGGACCAATGTACACTGGTACGGCGTCGCGGCTAAAAACAAGTCAAATTAATAAAAACGCCGTCAACCTTCTCGACGATGAAGATGACGAGATGTTGAGAAACCTGGAGAAATGGGACATTCTCGACGCCTCGGGTTCATGCTGGGCAGCTTCAACTCCTGGAGAAAGCACGACAACACCAGATGAGAACAGGCGTACACAGAGGGAATCCCCGCTGAGCCTAGGCGAGACCTACTCGGAGAAAGAAATACATCTGATACCCCTCTGGATAGACGCCTTCTGGAAAGCTTACGGCAATAAATGTTCTATTCCTGGGGCAGGCTATGTGTCCTTTGAGCCTGTCTCTTGAAGATGACGCCTCCAGTAAGCCAAGGTAATGATGGCCAACAGCGATATATTATGCAAGCAACAAACGACGTGTTAGGCCTCATATTTGAGCCTACCAGTTTTATAGACTGGCGGGTTGGACTTGGCTTGAACCTTGGTTTGCGTGGCCGGGTTGTACTAAGACAGGGGAACGGTTTTATTATTTTGCAGTCAGTGAGCCTAGCTCTGCAAGAGCTGGTTGTTGGGTCGAGTCCATTACTGCAGGTATCTAAAAATAGGCGGAAGCGACCTGAGAACAGCAGGAAACCTAACCATATTAGAGCGGAAGAAGGAAACTGCCCCAAGGAACTAATGACCTTCACACAGAGATTACTGGTCAACCAAGCAGCGTGGCCACATCGGTATGGTAGATGTGAGTAGCTAATGGACTCAGATAGTTGCGGGACATGTACAACAATGAGGTGTCTTTACGCAAATGAAGTATGAGTTTTCCTACACAATTGAAGCTTTAATATTGGTGATTGAACGAACTGGCTGTGGTTGGATGTGGAACATAACTAGCGGGTTGAATAGACACAAGACATGGATGATATCGGAAGTCAATACCCATAGGTATGTAGTAGCAATGCACGGGGGCAACTTATGTCCAGGTAGGATACAGTATAGTACACTGTCTTTACATTGACGGTCGTAGACTACAGAGGCTTCGTATCATGAATTCTACCCGTTCTACCGATCCGCCATCATATTCCTTACGGCGTGGAAGTACTTCTCTGATACCTTCTCCTTTAACTCCTCTTTCGTGAGCCAATTGAAGTCTTGCAGGCCAAACTTGTTGTTCGTCAGGTCTGCCTGGCCGGCCATGATTCTTCCCTTGAGGAAGAATACCTTCTCACCTCTCTGCTTGAGGGATGAGTTCTCGTCGAACTCGGGGTGCGTGACGATGTGGGCAACAGGTACGCGGCCCACTATCCAGGTGTTCATGTTAACACCTGCTGCGGACTCTAAGGCCCTTGCTGCGGTCTGTAGGTGAGGTTAGCATGAGTAGACTCGATATGATAGGAAATGATGCTTATTTAAGGACGAACCTCGTGTAGATGCTCATCTGTGGGTACATCCTCCGAGGGAAACTGCCATTTCCCATCACTACCTTGGACAAGAAGGTAGAGGGTCCTGTCCAACTTGCGGTCCAGTCGCCTCACATCATTTGTCTTGTCTGCCTCTGTAATTCTATCCATGGGTTGTTCGACAGGTAGGACCTCGTCCGGGTCAGCTTCCTCGCCATCTTCAGTCACCCGATTCTCGGCGTCCTTGAGCAGGATCTGTCGTATCCTCTCCTCGTTGCTTAATGTGCTTCCCACCAACAACTCGTCGTTCCACGCGTTGCGACCCTGGGCGTAGTATCTGCCGAGCTCCTTCGCCGCTATCCGGCCCCGCTCTTCGAACTTGATCCGCCAGTCGAGATCGGCCGCCGTGTCCTTCTTGAAGAAGAGGGTGTGTCGGAACGGCAGGACTAATCGCTCGTTCAGACGCTTCTGGTAGAAGTAGAAGGCGTTCTCGAACGGCGTGAGGGCTCGGGTTAGCAGCGGCGCCCGGGTCAGGATGATGCCGGATTTTATGCGATATTCGGCCCTGCGGGACGCTGTGAAGGGTGGATGCGGTTGTGATTCCGTCGGCTTGAGGCGGTGTGCTTCAGCCACGACCGCGGCGTCGGCGCTGGCAGAGTACGATCGGAATTGAGCATTTCTGCAACTGGCGCATATGCTGGATTGACCTTCTAGTAAGTGGTTTTTATTTTAGTATCAAGCAAGCAGCACAAATTTGCGATTTTCTGAGGATTCCGCGGGGAGGGGGGTTCAACTTACTTCGCAATAGGGCTGCGGCAGCATAGCTACCTCTACTTGAAGCTGCCATGTTCGGGGGCAGCGATTGCAGTACCTCTCCCAGCGTCAATGGCAGAGGTTCTGCAAGTTGCTGTCGATTCTTTTCAAGTCGCGCGACTACTTGGAGATATTCAACTTTTTTCATTGGACCCCTGTCTCGTTTGACTAGACCTGCGCCTCAAGTTATGAGCCACATTTAGAAGCCCCTCGATTGAGGTACGTACACATGTGGCTGAAACCATATACACTACCGGAACTTTAATTTCAAGTTCGCTTGGGGTTCGTGCACGGATGCGTCGGACCCATTCCTTAGGCTAGTTGCCGCGTGGTGGCTGGGTGGAAAGTGGGGCTTACAATCAAGGGCAGTCGTCATCTTGTCTGGGGGAATCCAAATATCTTCTGACTTCGTTCAAGTTTCAACTACCGATTTGTTTAAAGTTTAATCATGTCATCTACTATTCCTCGATTCGTACCTACACCCACTTCGAATGTATCTCTTACTCCTCGATAAGTGTCAATCCACACTTTGTTCTATGAGCTAGAATGCTATCCCAGAATAACCGTTCGTAATTATAAGTCGTCGAAAGAGTAATTTCCAATGGGGCTCTTCAGCTGCTCGGACGATGCATGTATGGCACCGAGCCTCGTCGCGCCTTCACCGACGTCGATGACGCTTTCATTGACACCCTTCGTAATCACCTTTGTGGTAGTTTCTATTCTGGTGTCTCAAAAGATATTTCCCTATCTAGCCCGCGTCCAAAATTCTCGCGACGGAGAAGACCATTTCCTCCCTTCCGATGCGCCTCCATCACTCCAGCAAGCCCATGCTGAACATGGCGCTAAATCCCTACGAAGACGGATAGCCGAAGCCGCTTTTTCTACGACGGTCGGGTTAGCCGTTGTATTAGGCGAATTAATCTTATGCGAGGTCTCCGAGTTAATTAACCCATATGCCCGAGCGCTGGCTCTGCGAGTCACCGTTCCCACACTTTTGTTTCTCCTCGTCGTACTTATACCATTCCTTGAACTTCAGTCTCTTGTAGCTGGCTCGGGATGGTCGTTCCAACGCAACTCCAAGGGCAAAATTCCCCGCGCTGCTTGGATACTTCAGTTTGTCATGTTTAGTGTCTGGCTATGCGCGTTCTGGTCTCTAGGAAACCTCGTACCGGTAGGAAGTGAAACAGTGCGTCCTAGCGCTAAGATGGAGAAGGCCCGGGCTGAGCCCGCGATTTCTGGCAGTCTAGCACGTGCCTGTCTTGAGCGTATCGGTGTCATTGGTATCTCATTGATGGCCTTATTGTCCGGGTTCGCCTCAGTCTCTTCGCCGTGGCACACATTTGGTAGTCGTGCAAGACGCCCCGTAACGGATGCCGATATTGCTCGCAAACAAGCGGGTCTCGATGCAACAAATGAGATGCTCATAACTAAACGACACCGTTTACAGACCTTACTACGTAAGGTAGCCGAGACGCCATCGGCTGAAAAGCGTGGGTTTGTCACCAAGGTTATTGGTTCTATCCGCGGAGGTGGTGACGCTGCAGAAATCCGTACGCTGCGTCTCGAGATCGCAGGTTTGGAGGCCATGGAAGCAAACCTATCCTCTTCCCTTTCTATGCTCCGTTCTCGACAAGCCAATTCGGCCCGGGCTGCAACTTTCTCCGGAAAATTGCTTTCGATACCTACTTATATATTTAGCTTATACTGTGTTTATCGTATCATAGCGACAACCCTGACTACTTTGCGGCGTCTGTATTATCCTACTGCCTCATTTTCCTCTTCGGATCCTATTAATCGGTTCCTGGGCCTCCTAGCAAAGCATTGGGACCCGAAGCTTGATCAGATTGCCTGGGCCAGACAGATATCGTTCTTATTATCCGGCGTCATTCTCGCCGCGAGCGCCAATAGCGCGCTCCAGACGTTCCGTCTCTTTGCCAAATGGACTCCTGGGCTCCTATACCAGGCGCAGGCTAATCTGGCTCTGTTGATTGGGCAGATCAGTGCTATTTACGTGATCTCTGCCGCTCTACTCTTACGAAGCAATCTTCCTAAAGAGGTAGGCAGTGCAGTCGGCGACGCCCTTGAAAGTGCCTTAGAGCCGGGTTTCGTAGATAGATGGTTTGAAGGCTGGTTCCTTCTAGCCAGCGTAGCAACAGCTGGGGGGATTTGGCTAGGTGGAAAGATAGGCGAATGGAGTGAGGAATGGGATGATCTTGGAATGGAAGAGATGGGACAGAAACAATCATAATGATATCACACACACACATTTATTAATCAACATCAATTTTTCAGTACATACAGATGGCCGAATATCTTACTACCCCAGAGACATGATAACCGCTTTCAACAGTACCATACGCACGAATTTTATTCAACTCGGGCTCTCACTTCGCTAAGAAAGAACGGCACAGTTCATTGATAAAGATATAGGTCACACCTCTTGACAGTATCTACACCGTGCAATCCACTTCCCGCCTCGATATCCATTTACCCTAGCCCATGCCGAGCTTTTCTGGCCTAAACAATATTTTTCCGTTACAGAGGAAGGCGAAATTTGGCACTAAGCTGGAGCCTCTGTCATTGTATCATCCGACGAAACATCGACTACCTCGGGCTCCATTTCCGCCCCATACTGGATTAGTAACTGTTCGATCCGCTTCTTCGACTTGCTACTTAGACCCTCTGGCCCTTCATTATCTGTCCCTGTCGGTGCTCTACGGCATATTTTAAGAGGATGCCAGCTGAACCATTCCATGGACTCCTTTATTCCGTATGGATGCTTTCCTTTGGGGTCTCCGATCAGATTGGCATCGCGAGCCTCAATAAGTAGACTCTGCACCCAGCTTTCCTCGAGGTGGTACACCGCAGCCTGAAGAGGCGTATACAAAAAGCCGGGAGGGTTAGGGTCTGCACCTGCTTCGAGGAGCATCTTCAGGAGTTGGCCGGTGGCTAACCCATCCGTTTCGGCATCATCGATTCCCCAAGGATTTGCGAGAGCCGTAAATATAATGTTGGGTTCGTGAGTGAAATTCGCACCGGCGTCGATGAAGAGCTCTAAGAACTCCGGGCGTCTCCACGCCACACATAGTTGAAGGAGCGTGATTCGCTCTCCCTTTGCACACATGGTGGGGATATTCATGGTTATGTTATCTGGCGGGTTGATCGTGAATTTATTCGTCCAGACGGCATGCTTTGCCTCGGGTGCTAAGGTTTGGAAAGGGGGCTCCGTGAGATACTTTTGCGCAAATTCCGGCCAATTGAGTAAGATAAGGCTTGCTAAGATACCTGTTTCCTGTTGGAACCGTCCATTCTTCATCATGTGAGGCAGTCCCTCCAGTTGCAGCTCCTCGATAGCACTCAGCCTCGCCCACCGTGGAAATTGCTTACGGAGGGCTATGTTTGTGAGGACTTTGAGATGTGGTCCACCAGGGATCAAGCATTGTACGACCGATTCCCATATGCTTTGATTCTTGATGATCATGCTCTGGCGGACTCCCCGCATAGCCCATTCACTCGTTTCCAGACAGTGTTCCTCATAACGAGTGGGATACTTCGAGTTAAGAGGACGATTCTTTCCCCATTGCAGCAAACCGTTAAACACGACTTGCATCTCCAGTTCGCGGATGCTGATATCCGACAGGGCGAATTCACCGGCCGGTCTCGGCTCCCCGGTCTTTTTTGCTTTCGCAAAGAGGAACTCCTTGACGGTAAAATGGGCGACGGAAACCTTCTTGAGGGGAGTATTGTCATCTTCACGTCGAAATTTGGTTTGGGGCCTTCTTCTCAAGTCGGTTACCTTGATTAGGCAGCCAAGGATGTCCTTTAACGTATCAAGACTATACAAATGTAATGCACCGTGTCGAACATTGTGGAGGGATGCTTGAACCAGTACGTCGGCGCTCTTGACCTTGAAGGTGTTGCTACATATTAGGGCCAGAGCCGTGCGCGCGAATTCTCGCTGTTCCGACTGTATGCTTTGGAGTATTCTGCCATAGGTGTCGAATAGTGTTTCCGGCAAATCATCCAGTGCCTTTAGCACCTTGTCTGCGTCCAAATAGATACGTTCGAGAATATCGATCTGACACGCGACCCATCGAAACCTAGGAAAAGGTTAACTGGCTATCTCGATACCCATGGGAATCTCGACTATTAAGAACTAACATTCCCCTGGCGTTTCTCGCCAGTTTCTTTTCTATCTGTGCCCTAAAGTCTGATGGCCACATCCTGAACTTCGCGTTTCGTTCGAATTGTTTTTCAACGTACTTTTGTATCGCTCGCATGACGTCGCCATTCGACATGGTGATAGAGGTATAGGGAGCCAAGGCACCGGCTGAGACATCTAGATCATACGCCGTGCTTGCGGGTAGAAGCTTTGCGGTGCCCGCAGCCTGGTTCATCGCACTTACGATATCGTCTTCTTCACGACTTGTCATCAATATTGAGACATTCTCAAAAGTTACATCCGTGCCTATTTTGATTAGCACATCGAGAAGCCTCCGCCGCGGCTTTTTGCTCTCGTCCACGGCATCGACCACCAGATACACCCGACGACCTTCGCTCTGAAACTTGCTCGAAAGCGCAGCGAAGCAGTTCAGGAGGCCTTCGATGTTGAAGCCTTGCGACTGGCTGAGCTTTTCTAGTTCTTTGGGGATAAAACGATCAATCTGACGGCTCAGGTCTCCTACTATCCAGCGCAGGAAATGCAAAGTCTCGTCCTGGTTCCGCTCGTTGTGGCAGTAATAGTACGAATACCCCGTCGCTCGACAATGCACGGCAACACTGTCGATGAGGAACGAGGCCAAGACCGTCTTTCCGGCTCCGGGGATGCCGTAGATCCATATGAAACGGCGGTATCCGTTGGGCTCGTGTGAGCCCCCGTTCAGCCACTGCTTCCAGCCGCGAGAAGTGGTTATCCATTCGCACGTTTCGTCCTCCTGCTTGTCGTGCTGTTCACGATGGAATTCATACATGTCTATCTTGGGTGACAGCCAAGCCAAAACTGCTCTCTTTTCTTGATCTGTTTCCCTCCAAGTTAGCCGTGGCGCTCTGTTTTTTTCTTCTTCTTGAAACGAGCTATAGGATTCACCTTACCGTTCAAGTTAGCCTCGATATCTTTGATACTATGGACGATGGAGTTGAGATTCATGCTATTCGAACAAGTCAGCAATAATGCTGGAAGTCCTGGCACACCCTTTTTTTTCTTACGCATTATCCGTCTGTAGCGCCAGACTCAGCTGGGTTTTCTGTCTCTCGAGTCGCCTCAGCATGTCCTCTGCCTTGCTCTTCTGGAACAGCGGCCATCTGAACCTTGCCGCAAGGCCCATCACCGAGTTTCTACGAGGCGCGCGCGTAGGCGTTCTGGGGACATTTTGGTTCGTATTGTAATTGTACGCCTCATACTGCGTTCGATAGTGTTCAGAGGTAATCCTGGTATGCGTCAAGGACTGCAGCTGCTGGCCTGCGTTAGGGTTATCGTTAGTATCGCGACACGGCGTGGGTGCCGCCGGTTTTGAACGCCCGAATCTACAAAAGGGACCCCGTGTACTACTGCGCGGCGGCTTGATCGGCGGCTCTTCTTCGTCAGACTCCGTTTCAGGTTCCGGTACTATTAATTGCAGAAGCTCGTGCAATAATTTCTTGCACTGGTCAAGGGATTCTGCGAGCCCTGCTTTATGGGTAGGTGCCGGATTGTAACCAAGAGTTGCCTGGAGAGTCTCGAGGATGGCCTTCAAAGTATTGACCTCCAAGGTGATACTCTGAATCAACACGGGGGCGTCCTTTACCTGCATCCCGTACTCCACTAAGAACCTGGCGACCTTGCCGGTCTGCTTGATGACATCGGGAATCGCCAGTAAGGGGTCCGCCATGTTGTCGGTTGATGATGCTCTACGAAGGATCCGAATAGGAGAGAACCGTAAGAGTTACGATGTAGGAGTAAAGTGAAGATTTGACATAATTGGCCCTGGGCCAAAAATATAAAGCGTTGAGATGGAGCTGTGAGCGTGGTGCTGAGGACTGCTAGGGAAACAAATGGCTAGGAAACGAAATGAATCAGTCTCTATCAAACAGCGAATGATGTATCCCATCACAGTTATAAAATCACCAACAGCACTTCACACCACCGTCTAATACCCATGGAAAGGCAGTTTACCCACGGTGGCAAAGAGTGATCCTCCAGGGCGAACATCAATACCAAATAGAGTTGTTATGGGACACTGAGATCAATAACCAGGATGATGTTTTAACGTTTACATCAATCAAGCGCAGGGGAGTTCGGTTGGGCAAAGAGTCCATGATGGCCTCAAATAACAGCTGGATCAAACCAACCATTGACTCATATTCAGATTAATCATCCCTCTTAAAGCCTACAAACTGTATCAATATCCTCAAACAATCAACTGATGTTTAATATTTACTTTAGTTATCTAACATAGCATAGACTATAATACTTTTATAATTTTAGCTACCTTGTCACCTTTTCTGATCAACACTATTACTCTAGGGATGAAAACTCAAGCTATAACTTTCGTTCGAAGTGTTTTTGCTTAGACTAGTCTCTAGCTCCCTTTCTTGTACCGGTAGAAGTTAAAAGGTGTATATAGCTTCGTAGATAACAGGCTTTATTGTAGAAGAGAGGGTGCCTTTATTAGTGCTAACTTCGCACCGCTCTATATAAAAGGGAGGAGCGAAAACCCAAGGTTATGTAGGATAGTTAGTAAACACCAGAAAATGAAGCAAATATCCGCATGAGCTGTTAGAAGAAGGAAATTAAGCATTCATAGCTTTGCGTTGGGTAACACTTCAGCTACCCGTAGGGGTGAGAAGCTCAGGGAGTATAGACAGACAACTGGGACAATAAATAGGTACCTATATACAAGAAAGGAGGGTCTCCAGTAGAGTCCAATAACGACTTCCTGCCACATTACACGGGAGTATATCATATAGAACGAAGCTTTTATTTTGACTTCCTTGCATTGTATTATACTAGGTAGGTATTTACATCTACGCATGCTATGAAATCTTCATAAATCAACCCGGTATCGAGACCAGACGAGAAAAAAAAAAGGAAATAACAAGATCCATTAACTAGATCCCAACATACGCTCAAATCATTCCCTCTTCTCTCTCTCTCTCTCTCTCTCTCTCGTGTAATAGTCGTCATACCCCCACCCCTTTAGTTGGCTAAAGCGTACTAGAATAAAAGGAAAACCTGGTCAATGGTGAACTTGCTCATCGTTAACCTACACTTGCCACCCAGACTTAGGTATCAGGATACCCCCGCCTTGTGTATACGACAAAACCAACCCTCTTTTAACTCACGTATAAAAAGGAAACGTCTACATCTACATCTACTCAGCCGCAGTCCTCCTCCACAGATCCCTCATCTGTATGACGCCCGGCACGCACGCGAGCGCGCCAACCGCCGTCTCGCCGAGTAGCCCCGTCTCGGAGCTCCAGTGGAGGGTGAGCGGGGCCCAAGCGAGGTTGCGCAGGAGGGTCTTTCGCCAAGTTGCGTTCCACTCCTTCTCCTCGGCCTGGACCTCGGACGCCGTCTTCGCGCCGTCGGCGAACTTCTCCGCGCGCGTCCGCCGCCCGCGCTTGCGGCTCTCGTACATGAGCCGCCCGATCTCGGCGCCCACGAACGCGGCCCAGAACCGCGCGCTCCAGAGCGACGCGCGCCGCTGCGCCGCGGGCGTCCAGCCCAGCACGTTCTTGGACGAGAGGTACGCGCCGTTCTCGAGCGCCTGGAAGATGATGCACGTGGACAGCTGGAACCACGAGATGGCCGTCTCGAGCTTATCCGTCTTCTTCTCTTTCTCTTTCTCCTTCTCTTCATTCTGGCCATCCTGCTTCCTGCTGGCCACGAGCCTGCGGAGCCAGAAGTACATGTTCAGCAAGCCCCACAGCCTGAGGAAGGTCCTGGCGTCGGTGACCATAGCGCTGAGGGCGCGCAAGCGCTTGGCGAAAATGAGGGCGAGAGCGGCCCCGCGGCCGGGCAGGGCTTTGGCAGTGAAGACGAGGGTGGCGGAGGGGGGCAGGCTAGCCGCGAGGGCGAGGAGCTGCTCTGCGCTGCGCTGGATGGCGGGGCGGGTCAAGTGTTCGAGGATGGAAGCGGAGAAGCGCGAGGCGTAGCATACGAACAGCAGCGTAGTATCGATGCCCGAGGGCGTCCGCAGACATCGCTGGAGATGGGCCAGAAAGGCGTCGAGGTTAGACGGAGTAGCCTTGATCACGTCTTTGATCGGGAAGGGCCTCGGCTTCGAGACTGGGAGGGGAATGGCGGATGGCACGGGGTCGCCCGAGGGCAAGTCCGCGGTCGCGGATGTGGTGACTTCTGTGGCGCTCATGATCGTCTTCTTTTTTTTTTGTGCTGCTTTCTTGTGAACTCCGTAATGCGGGAATTCTTATCCTAATTGATCATTCAATGAGGCTCTATTATCGATAACGGTTGGTGAACAAGACGATATGGCCTCAGGTTGAGGTTCGATAACAATAACTAGGACAAGTTGAAAACTAATTGAAACTAAGTAGTTTAAAAGACCGCAATAAAATGAACTTTGGGTTTAGATAAGCATGGAATAAAGCAACAATGGGCAAACAAAGAACAGAACGACTTAGTCAATTGACTACCTAGGTTAGGTAGGTAGTTACTGCCAAAATTAACAAAAGACAACTCAGCTAGCGATATGATTTCCAGAGTCGTTACTGCGTTTTGTGGTATGATAGTGGGTTACGAGAGCACCCGGCGCCGATGAATTATTATTTAAGGCGTAGTTCGCACCTTCTTCTTCTTCCCTTACCTCGGCACTCCGGTTCGGGGAGGTTCTATGCAATGGTTCCAATGCTAAAACCTGCACCTAACCCGCACCTAACCCGCACCTAACCAATGCTAGCTGGCTAGCTGGCTAGCCCAAATCCCTTAGCCAATCGAGGCTTTAGCCATATTGGCAGAATTCCACCGCCCTCAATTTTACCGACATCATTGTGTAACCAAATGCAACTTGTAGTGGATACAGACACATAACTTAGCATTAAGAGGCATTATTACCTATAGTTATACGCAAGATATACTCTTAAAGACTTTAATAAGCAGTCACAATAATAATCATGATACTTATACTGAATCACATGTCATTCTTATGGCATTTCTCATTTCTAGCTTCTCTAGCCCCGAATTTCTACTATACAGAAGTGGCAAAGCTCGCCTACCTTAGTCTTACAAGTCTCACAAGTCTCTCCGTAGCGGTTGGCATCTCTTATACCAAACCTTCAACGTCGTTGATATTTCCCAATTACCAGTCCCAAACCGATGGTTGGTTTCTCGCCATCATGCCCCATGGTATCGCCGTCCCCAGCACCCCGTAGTTGGTATCATTTATCTCGCCCACCCCCGCATCCGATTTAAACATTACAAATAATTTTACACGTTCGGGTTTGCATTCTTTGCTTTTAGGTTGAGCCATGTCACTACCACAACAGCAACAACGTAGCACATATTGCAACCATCAAAGCTTCCTTGCCATATCCTGTCGATAAGACTGTACCCAGTGCCTGCTGTGCCGCCGGCACAGGATCAAACGGTGTACCGAAAAACGGTGGCGGTATATCGTCGTCAGACGACGTCGAGTCGCCCGTCGCGGTAGGTTGTGGTGTATTTTGTGCTGATGTAGTATCGGTAACCGAGTCGGTGGTCGTGGTTGTGGTTGACGGCGTTGAGGTTTCTCGATTTGTCGTCGATTGCGTTGTCGTCGATTGCGTTGTCGTCGACTGCTCACTAGTACTTGTACTAGTACTGGTCTGCTCAGTTGACGTTGTGGATGTTTTCTTTTCAGTCGTGCGGCTCGTATCTGTTGGGAAACTTGTTGGTGCCGTGACTATCGTTGAAAACCCCCCCTTAGTTGACGATGGATGTACGGTTGTAGTGACGGTTGTCGGTTCGAGACCAGGACAGAGGGTATTGACTAAATCACCCGACAACGCAATTCCGAGCAATGATTTGTGGCTGATATTGAGATCTCCACAAGCTTCCTGTATAGCATCCTCCGTCTGTTGAACGCCCTTTACACAACGCGCCGAACATTGTCTGCCACTCGTGAAGTCCTTAACCCTGCAGCCCTCTATTTCCGCTTGATAAGCACGAATGCAACTTTTTGGTATACTATTCGATATAATGAGCTGGAACTGGGATAAGTTGACAGCCGATGAGGTCGAGACCATAGCCAGCAATGCCGTAAGGTCCAATGCCCGTCGTGATCGTTGTCGGCGATGCGCCATCTTTGGAGAGAGGCTCTTTCGCGATACTCCGGTGTCTTCGCAGCAGAACCAAAGAAAATTGAAAGAAAGCGGCTATCTTCCGAGAATATAGCTCGATAGCATGCAGAGTGGCCTGGCGTCGTAGCCAAACAGCGTGAGCTCGGCGCAGTCGGGTCTCTAGCTAGATCGAGCAAGCAACACGCCGAAACGCGAGTTGTATCAGAAGGCTGCAAATGACGACAGGCCTCTTAGTACGGCGCGAGACGCAGATTTGTGAGAGGGTCGGGCGATATGACCCAAGGCGAATAGGCGAGTAGAATGATGAGTGTAGCCACTCGACCCCAATAATATGCAAGAAGAAAACAAACGGAAATTTGATGGCGGCTCTATCGACAAAATATTAAGCCACCATATGCAGTCAATGCGAAACAAGCAACTTGAAAGAAAATGGTATGTTGAAAGAAACGAAGCACAGCTTCTCTATTTTTGGCACGTCGCCTATTAAACCATAGCCAAAGCGAATATCACCGCCGTAGTAGTAGTAACAGTAACACTGGACAAGGTTAGTGGTTGGTAATTGATGAAAGAAAAAAAAAAAAAAACACGATACGGATTAGACGGAGAGAGAAACACTCTATGAGAAACAAAGTTGAATTTTACAGGAAAAGACTGAAAGGACCAGGAGTCCTGGTTACTACCTTTTCCAGATTCAGCTTGCCATTTGGACCATTTTGGGTTGATTATGGGCCAATCTGCTAATTCAATGCCCCGGCCACGCGAGATTTCCTTACTGTTCCCATGCTCCCACGAGTCTAACCCCTGGGTTAATCCACAATCCATATCGGCCAACAATCCGACGAGTTATAGGCGATAGATCGGGATATACCCCTCGTAGCTATTGCCTCATAAGGTATTATTATATTAGGTCTGTATGTCCTGGGCTCTTTCTGATTGTCGATATTCGTCCGAGAGGAGGAACAGCGTAACCGTCAAAGTTAACCAATGAGACATGGGAAATGATGTAAAGGGGAGGAAACGAAACAAGTGCGTGTTTGAGGTGCCGACTAGCAGTCCCCTGCCTTACATTTGATTGGGGCGAAGAGCTTTCACTCTTACTAAAAGGCTATACAGTGGTACTTGACTAATAGATGCTGTGTCCGGGATTGTGGATTTGGGGTAAAAGATACTTGGGTACTTTATTGTCAAATGTAAAATTCTCTTTAGGTTCTTTCGTCATAACTTTATAAGCATAACAATTGCAATCAGAACTAAGAAGCGAGGCAAGAGCTATGAGATCAATATAAGCATCTACATCTAGTAGTAAAGTGTACTAAGTGACTTGATTACCGACCTATACATAAATTAACATAAGTTCCGCGAATCAGCACCACTCGTATTCCTCGCTTTCTATCTCTGCGTTAGATGATTACCTACCTAGGTAGGCTTGCTTGAGTCATTGGCCGATGCAGCTTAGTCCAATCATAGCTTCAACGGCATCGTAACTGTCAATCTTTTTTTCTCTCAAATCGCTGAATACTAGTGTCATAACAAGATGACAGCAATTTTCAATTATTTAAACTATAAATATCGACATAAACATGACTCTCTTGAACGATATCCCAAATAATGCTCCTATACAGTTGACTATAGCTGTTCATCTACTCGTGCTCAGCCTTCATCCATAATTTTCTTACCGAGCTCAGAGTGACTATTTGATATTTAACGGGTCATTTCCAATTTCAATATGACACCAGCAAGCCGCGAGGAAATCACATATCAAGTACTCGAGAGTCTTAAAGGAACACCTTATGAGGCATCATCACTAGATATACTCTCAGGAGGAACCGCTAACTTTATATACCGTGCAACACTGGCACAACCGCTTACAGACGGTACGGAGGAAGTTGCTGTTAAGCACTCTGAGAACTACATTGCCTCTTCTCCGGACTTTAAACTAACATTATCCCGTTGCGTACGTGAGATCCACTTAATACAACTCCGACCCTGCAAACGCTGAGCGCTCAATATTAACTCTTTATAGTATATCGAAGAAGAATGTCTCAAGGCGCTGTCAGCCTTCCCTATCGTCGGGAAGGCAGACGAGACAATCCCCTACAATTTCATCGTCAGAACGCCCAAGTTCTATTATTTTGACGAGAAAAACAACACCCAAGTCCAGGAACTTTTAGAGGACGGCATCGATTTAAAGATGCACACGTTGAAGAACTTCACTGGATCTGATCTAGAGGTAACGAAAACCCAAAGTCTAGAGCTTGGAAAGGCATTGGGAAGATGGCTTAAAGGCTTCCATACCTGGGCCGCGCATCAACCTGGGCTGCGACGGACAGTCGCTGCAAATAAGGAGCTGCAACAGTTAAAGCATTCGATCAACTTCTCGTGGCTTCTGGACAGAGCCAAGGAATTCCCAAACGTCCTCGGAGGTGCTGAAGATGTCTTCAAAGAGGTCGGGAAGATGGCTGCTGCGGAACTGGAGGACGACAGTCAACTACAGGTTACCCATGGAGACTTCTGGACAGGAAAGTAAGTACACCCTCTCTGGACTCATCATTTACAAGAGCTATTTTCTGACAGAAATACTAGTATTCTTCTTCCGAAGGCCACCATCCAAGAGGGAGTAGACATACCAGTATTCGTGATTGATTGGGAGATGTCGCAGATAGGAAAGCCTAGCCTCGACGTAGGTCAAATGCTCGCAGAAATGTACGAGTTAAAATTATACAAGGACAAACCTGCAGGCTTATTCATGGCCCAGGGGTTCATAGAGGGCTACGGCTCGGTGAGCGAAGACTGTGCATTCCGGACGGCGATCCAAGTCGGTGCTCATCTGGTCTCCTTTGGGATGTCGGTCCAAGGTTGGGGATCAGTGGAGCAGGTGGAAGAATGTGGACGCCTGGGGAAAGATATTATAACTCACGCATGGGAGAAGGACCGCCGGTGGTTTGAAGAGAGTGATTTTGCCTTTCTGTTTAGTACGACCGGATGAATAGGCACTTGGCGTCGTTTCTTGCGAGTATAGCTAAAAAAAAAAAAAAAAAAAAAAAAAAAAAAAAAAAGGGTATCTATTCAAACCTCTACCAATATAAGAACGACTCCTCTGAATTGTACGGTATATAACAAAGCACAACCATGCGCTTAGCAACAGAAGTGAAATCGGATATCAGGGGCAAAGCATGGCTTTAAGAAACACGGACCCACGTGACTCCCGCAAAAGAATTCTTAACGAGTCAAATTCAAACTAAGCTTCCAACTTAAGAAAAAAATAAAAAATAAAAATAAAAATAATTGGTCACGACATAAAAAAGGCCGTCTTCAGATAAAAGTGATTATTATATCGTCGGATATCTGTCTTTAAGCTTCGTCACCACCCGAATCAAAAATTCTACCGGAAGCCGTAGACCTTGCCCCTCTGATGACGACAGCGGCGGCAGCAGCCCCGGCCGAGACGGCGGGGTCCTCTCGGCCCTGCAACCGGTGCAAGGACCAGGAGGGCACGATCGAGTTACGGGGGGCCGAGACTGTGTGCAAGTAGGTTGGATGCAGTCTTCCACATAGACCTATTTTCTTATTTCTCGTCTATTCTTTTATATAGCCAGGATAAATGTAAGCATAATAAGGATAATAATAATAATACTAACGCCCGCCTAGAACTTGCTTCGCATACTACGTCTCTAGCAAGGCCATCAAGCGCCTCGAGGCCCTGCAGCGCGAGACCGGCGCGCCCCGCGCCAAGGGCGGCCCCAGGCGTCCGCAGCGGTACCTCGTCGGCTTGTCGTGCGGGCCGTCGTCTACGGCTCTGCTGCACGTGCTTACCGAGAACGTGCGGCAGCAGCGCGCGAGGGGCCAGAAGACGTCTAGGTTCGAGTATGTGGCCGTGCATGTCGTCGACGATACTGTTGCGCCTGTAGGAGGGAATGCGGATAAGGGGAGAGATGAGAAGGATGAGGATGAGGAGGGGGAGGAGGAGGAGGAAGATAATGATGATCCCCCGTACATTAAAGCTTTCCGCACTCGTTTTCCAGATGCGTACTTACAGACCGTGCCCCTGAGCTCCGCGCTCGGGTTACCTTCTATCGACTGGTCCACTCTTCCCAACCCGCCTCAAGACTCCAACACCACCACCACTATAAACCCTTCCCGCCGCCTCTCCCAAATCCTGCACTCCCTCCCCTCCACCACATCCCGCGCCGACGTCCGGCGCCTCCTCACGCGGCACCTCCTCGTCGCCGCCGCCTCGCATCGGAGCTGCGACGCGCTCCTCCTAGGCCACAGCACGACCTCCCTCGCCGAACTCACGCTCTCCGAGACCGCTAAAGGGCGCGGCTTTGCGCTCCCCTGGCTCGTCAACGACGGCCTCGTCCCTGTCCCTTCGGCTCTCGTCAACTACGAGCGCCCGGCTCAGTTCCCCCACAACAACAACAACAACAACAACAGCAGCAACAACAACAACAACAACAACACCGTAACTAACGCAAACGGCTTCGAAACAACGCCGACGCAAGGACATAATCTGCCGGTATACAGCCCCCTGCGCGAGCTCTTCCGCAAGGAACTCGTCACATACCTCCTCCTCCAAGCATCCCCCGCGCTAACCGACCTACTCCCCCCCGCCGAGATGGCCAAGATAGACGGCACCGCGCGAGAGGGAGGGGCAGCGGTGGTCTCGCATCGGGACCTGAGTATCGACGACGTGCTGGCGCGCTACTTCGCCGAGGTCGAAGCTAGTTACCCCTCCGTCGTCGCGAATGTCGTGCGCACGACGGGGAAGCTCCTGCGGCGGCCTGACGGTGCTGGTGGCGATGGTGGTGGTGATGGTGATGATAGCCATCATCATCATCATCATCATCATCAAGCGGGGAACAGTAACAGTACTATTACAAGTAACGGTAACGGTAGCGGGCGCGAACAGACTCATTGCGCTCTGTGCGGCGCGACGCTCGACGAACTAGGCGATGAGCGGTGGAGGGGGGAAATCGGTGACGAGGACGATGATGGGGATAGTGCTAGCTTCGGGGCCGGAAACCGACGGAAGTTATGCTACGGGTGCCAGCGGACTATACGCGGATAGCAAATACCTACTTACCTACCTTAGGTACTTACCTAGCTTATTCGCATCTATCTCCAGGTTATCTACTCGGCTTAATTTCACCTTGGGCAAACAATAGATAAAAACGGGGTCTGTGAACCGTCGTAGATAACATAGGTTTTTTTTTATTTCGCCCTCTCACATATACACCCTCCTTTCTACCGTAAATAACAAGAGACCAGTAAATCTAGCAAAAAATCTACTCGTTCCAGCTACGAGCGCCGTCCCATATCTAACCCTAGCCGCCGAGACGGAAGGGGAAAAAAAATAAAATAAAAAAAAAGGCCAGCCCCCAAAAATATAGGCTGGAAACACACCTAACCTAACCTCACCTCTACCCCGCGCTCTCTATCATGAACTGGATGGCACTTGAATGTATTTCATATGCCGGATATCTCCCCTTCCCCCTTATCTAGATAATGTCTCCTCGACCGTGACATCACGTAACAAGCTGGCCAGCTTGTTTGCTCGACTTTCCCTCGACGTTCCCAGTTACGTCATCGAGCACTCATGCCTTATTTACCGGCCCTATTCAGGCCTTTCCTAGCGTCGCGGTCGGCAGTATCCTAGCTTCGACTTTCCGTATCAGCTTATTCGTCTGTTCGGCCAGTGACAGCGTTAATATAGTATGCGGCAGGATCCGCGCCAGGTGCGGCAAGAAACCCTTATATATAGCGAGGAAGCCCTCGGTGCGGATCGTCTTGCCCAGGCAGTCGAACACGCCCTTGTACAAGTTGCCGTTCTGGTTGTACAACCGCGACATAATCGTGTCTTTTGGATGTATCGTCCCATGTTAGCATACCATGCGCCCGATCTACTCCGTCTTAAAATGACAAGGGGATGGGATGGGATGGGATTAGGGACTTACCAGGCGGATGCATAAAACAACAGACGACAAACCCGGACACCGTGCTGCTGGCTAGATGTAGCGGCGCGCCCTCCTCCATACCCAGGTGTCTGACCAGCCGCCTCTTGGCGAAGAAGTACGTGGGCAGCTGGACGGAGCTGCCGAAGCCCGTGCGGATCATAGCGGCGCCGACGCCGCGGTACAAGCCGCGGAAGCCCTCCGCGCGGTATATCTGGCTGAGGCCGTCGATGGCGTTGCGGTAGTTGTGCTGGGTGCCGACGGGTAAGAAAGGCGAGTAGCTCTGGAGCCGGGTCTTGACGAGGAAAAAGGGGCTGCCGGCGGCCGCGCCGATGATGCCCGAGCTGGCGCCGCAGAACATGTTGATCCCCAGGTTCTGCGCCGCGCCGTCGCGCAGCAGCAGCGACGCCAGCCCGTTCCGCATCGGCTCGTAGAACCCCAGCCGGCACCCGTTTAGTAGTACTTGGTAGACGTAGGCGCACCCGATGCCGCGGTATATCCCGCGCAGGCCTTCGTTCCGCACGATGACGCCGACGCCGTGGAAGGGCCCCCGGTAGTGGTGTGGCTGGTGGCCTTTAGTCTGGAGCTCTCCCTGAAGCTGCATTCTGTTTCCCCGTGTCAGCTGCGTCCTGCTATAACATGTACACACACAATATTTCTCAATGGAATAAAGTCTCACGCTGCATAGCGCAGATGAACCGCCTCTTCAGAAACCCTTTGTGTGCGGATGAGGGGGACAATGGCATGCGTACCGAATTTTGACCGTCTCGAAGGGATGTGTAGCCGTGACGGCGCCGCAGGCGGCGATACCGCCTGCTATGAAGGCCCTATAGCTCGAATTAGCCCGCAAAAGCTCTCTATATATCTTCGTCTAGCCTTCGTACCCAGCAGTAGTCGCCATGGCGTTTGTTCCGAGCAAGTTCTGCTCAACCACCTGGCGCAGTATTCTCTTTTAGGGCTCTGCCTCCCCTCTCTCTCTAAGTACCCTCTTTGCTCTGCTCTGCTCTGCTCTACTGAAAGAAAAAAAGAAAAAGAAAAAGAAAAAGAGAAAAGAGAAAATCTCGCAGATGGTACGGTCACACCGCATAAAGTCGAGTCGAGCGACTAAAATTAAGCGCAAGCTGAGAGAATACACCTATCTCAAATGTTGATCTCCGGCACCAATTCGCTTTCTATCGGCGTTATCGGGAGACACACAACAAAGTAAGCTGCAGGGAAGCAGACGAGAGAGAGAGAGAGAGAAGGTGACAAAAAAAAAAGAAGTAACCAGAGAAAAAAAAAGTAGATCATAAATCCATTTTTAGTCGGTGAGGCTTATTGTTCTTCTCTGCGACCGGACTAACAATGAATCCATTGATGACAAGCAATAAACAGATAATATAGAAGAAATAATATGTAGAATTGGACCCTCCGAATTTCCCACGCCCTGTCTCCGAGCTCGCAAATCCTAAAGTTGCAGCTAATTCCCTAAGCTCTTATTAGCGGATTGCGGATTGCGGAAAGCGGATGCGGCATGGATCGAAGCTGCCATAGATGATGTATGCCAGGTACCTATGTACGTACATCCAATGTAGGATGCAAGTGCATTGATACCTCCAGACTAACACTTTAGGTAGGTACCCTTTCTCCTCCAGGTACATACTTTGGCCCGATTAATAAGCTTATGTATAGGGCTGCCATTATGTAGCTGACCCGACTCTCTCTTACATAGTGACACTCATAGAACACTCCACTATTCCAAGTAGTTTCAAGTCACGTTTTCTCCTACCGCTTGATTCCATAGGTACATGTAGCTCTTGATTCTGCACGAACCCGACTGTACCAAATGTGAATACACCTAGCTGATCTGAAACTAGAGTAGGTAGGTACCTAATGAATCTCAACCGTAAAGCACCTAATGGAAGGCAAAAACCTCAATTCATCGCTGTGTCTTGGTAACCGAATTCATAGCATTATTATGCGATCACAAGATATACCTGACTCCTATTAACCATGGCTGATATCCTCCCTCCCCTCCCCTCCCAGTTCCAGCCCTGAATGCATTCTATACTTTACAGCCACTCCCGTGGACACATGCCTCGTAGAACTCCCCGTATTCTTATTCCCCTCCCGAAAGAAAAACGATGGGCAGATGACAAATTAGGCCAAAGGCACAGGAACTCGAGTGCCTGGGAATACCCATGCCACCTGTTTTTTAACTCCTGGGAAGTATATACTCGTCCACCTCATATCTTGCAAGATCTCTTCAAACCTGCTTGCTCTTGCTCTCCATGAGCCTTCTAGAGATATCAGCAATCGACTCGGTTTGATCAGTTACCAGTCTCTAAACCGTAGCTTCAGGTAATCTTTCCTTCAATACGGAATAAACAGGTATATGATAGAAAATATAGTTCCCCTCGAGTCTACCGAGTTGATATCGTCTAAATCTCACTCTTGTGTTACCCCTTCCCATGCTCGAAATGGACCTGTAAGGATTCAATATAGGTTAGGATCGTATCGTCGTAGTCATCTGGAAATGCAGGTACAGCGTATGCTATCGAAGGTCGCAACCTATTCGTCGGATTTCAATCTTCAATTATACACATACAGCACTGCACTGCAGCAACCGATATACGGGGTCTTTCTTATCTTCTCGCCATCTTCTCCTCGCATATAAAAAGGCAGACATATGCGCTTTGGGTAGCAAATAAAGCGAGGCTTTACAAAACGTGACAGCTTTTCTAGGATCTGTCTACTTCAACTTGTGCTGCAGCGTCTAGGCTGCTCATGCCATTTCGCCGGGTGCTTTCTTGGCTTACTCGTGCTGGATTGCCGTCAAACACCCACGGGCCTGCGTCGTTGCGCGGTGTGATTGGGCCCTCGTTACCAGTTCCTAAGGGGTTGCTGTTAGGTGATGGTGTCCGATTGGTTGTAGACCGATCGCCATTACTCACGCGTGGTGTCGCATTCGGTATCGGAACTGGTTCTGTTACGGCATGCCTCAATAAGGCTGGCTGCACTGCGGCTGCGTCAACGTGCATTGTCACGTCACCTGCATCGCCTTCGCGAGACGACTCTTGCGGGTTTTCGGCGACATTCGTCCGCGAAGTTACGAGCGGCACGACTTCGTCGTTTGGTTGAGAAGCTGGAGGAGTAGACTTGTCTTCTTGAACATCATCTATACCCGAGTCTAGCTGTTGCCATTCATCAGATGGCTCGTCTACCTCGGCATCTAAGTCCGCTGTAGCCCGACAATTTGGACATATGAAGATTGGCCATGACGGCCCGTTTAACATTTCCCGAATACATTTGTAATGCCAAGTATGGGAACAAGGTGCCACAAAAAGGGATTGGCAAGGCTATGAGGAAGAGATATGTTAGTATCTATCAAACAGAGCATAAGCTAAGACGGTGCTCGGAATTGGAGTACGTACTGCTATCGCGTTTAAGCAGATAGAACAATCCTGTGCATGGGCTGATGAAGCTGATGTTGACGTCAAGTCCCTTAATCGCTTATGTGTTGCCATGCTGTTGACACGTTAGCCGTTGTTGACCATGTGGGTTGACAAAGGAACAAAGTGCAAATGGAGGGTACAACTCGCCGTAAATGACGAGAAATAGACTTGGTATACAACGTACTTGAAGGTATTAGGCTTTGATTGCCAGCCTCTGTTTAGTTCTATGCGCATCTTCACACATCGGTAGATCATCTCCTCCCCGCCCTTGAAGTCTATTCCTAGTTGAACTATGTCGCCATCATTGATGGGAAACGGCTTGGACTCTGTACCAGGGGCGCTCAGACGGATATGATTGAGAAACGTGCCAGAGGAACTCTTGACGTCTTTGATGTACCACTTCCCCTTCTCGAACCAGAATTCGCAATGACGGCGACTTACTACCTTGCTCTTAAAACCTACGGGCGCAGCAGACGGCGTGTTGATAGGTACGAGGGCATGGTTCTCCCGTTCCGAGTATCGACCGACCTTGATTGTTTCCTTGCCTGTAGGTAATGTACGCGAAATTGGGGTGAAGGAAAGGGATGGTCTGTTTGATCGCGAGTCGTAGAATGCCGAGAAGCGTATAGTCGGTAACACATCGTGAGAGGCGTCGCCCGTGGTTGCTGATCGTGTCCGCGTCATATTTGGATTCGGTGAATTCTCTTGGTTTCCAGCTAGAGGATTGGATTCTGATCTTGAGTTCAACAAAGCCTCGGAAGCAGCCTCGGAATATCTACTGGCGCGGCGGCGGTGGGTCCTGCTCGAATCGTCGTTTTGATCTGCTGTATTGAGCGGGTCGGAGTCGACCTCATGAGGAGCAGCGGAAGTAGTAGTGGGGGAAGCAGCCTGGATTGAGGGTGCAGATGTGGATGGGTCTTGGGGGGAGGTCCTATTATGGTGGACGAGGCTGGACGTGTCGCGCGACAAGAGATGTAAGTGTATTAAACCCCGTAGCCTGCTGCCTCTACCTGGTGACGAAGGAGAAGCCGGTGGAGCAGTTGTGGAAGGTGTGAGAGGCGGGAAAAGACCCGACGCTGGAGGCGTAGGCTGTGTGAACATTTATTATGGTTATACGTGGGTGTCTAGCAAAAAAAGGTAATCTGGGGGTTATGTGCGGAAGAGCGTCCACACGTCGTGTATGATTGACGAATAGTAGACCGTCTTTTTAACGAGTATAATAACGAATAATAATGGAAATAAGAAGCACCGACTTCGAGTGGAGAGGATTAAAAAAAATAAGGGTCGGACTTTTTCCTTTTTTTTCTTTTTTTGGTACAAGAGAAAAAGGAGCACGGTAAAACGGAGTGGCTATTGATATCTAAAAGGGTCCTTTGCAGTGGGGGGGCGACCTTTTGGTATTGGGGGGATTTACAGTTTCTGCAAATCCCTTCAAGGTCTTATGAACGCGATGCGGAGTCGGCTGATCGGTTGGCTCGACCTTTAAACCATACAAATAAAATCTAGGCAAGCCGGACGGGGGACCCAAGGTAAGCCAAGTTTGTAAGTTGGTTGCAAAAGGTAGGAATGGGTTAATCTTCTATTGGAGTAGGCAGACGTTGTTAGAAAATCATTCCAAAGAAAAAAAAAAAAAAATAAAAAAGAGGGAAAGGAATTGATAGTAATAATAATAAAAAGAATTTAATATGGGGGGAATAAAAAAAGGTATTATACAACAACAGATAAGGTACATACGTATGAAGAAATAATAGGAAACCGCCCGGCTTCGACGTCAAGTTCAATCTAATTCTCTAACTAGACGGAAAACTGGCAAGTATTACAGTGATAGCAATGATAGACTGACGACATGTTATCTATATTTATTAAGGTTAGGTACAGTACTACATAAAATGCGCATACGAAGTGCATGCGGTTCGTTATGAAGTATATGTTAGTAGGTAGGCAGTCAGGTAGTCCCATAAGCCATACCCGTTAGTGTAGGCACAGGAAGCTGACGGGTAAAATTTAGTAACAAGGCCATGCCGAAAAGGGGATATTACATCCATTCTCAGGCTTTTCCCTGGACTTACCTTCTGGAGATACCCGATGATACTTAGGCCCTTCCGAGTTAAGGTAAGGTTTATGCTAGTTACATGTAGTTAAACCGCGCTTACATATGTATGCACTATGTAGATAGGTCGGTAGTCTGCGTATCATGCTTATGTACCGGTACGAGACGATCTGCTTTTTTTTGCTTTGCCTTTGTACGTCATAGGAGCTTCGTCTAAGCATTCCGCGGTCGAATAGGATGTATTCGATAGATATAACTATATTCATAAGCAATAACCCGATTATAAGCTTGCATATTCTCTTGCAACCTTCTCGTCTGTCATATGCAAAACAAAAACGAAATGAAATGAAATGAAAATTTTAAAGCTGTCCCGAAGACGAACAACACCCATCCATTATTAGCGCAGAAATTAAAAAAGAAAACAAGCGATCCGGTAAGACGGGCTATCGTGGTGGGGTTTCACCTGCAGACGGTGTCAACTAGAAAACTCAATGGGAAGCTAGCCATGTCTCAAATTGCGTCTGCTTGGCAATGGAGTTCCTGTACAGGTAAATGTGGTTAAGTGCGCCGAGTGTTCGGAAAACTAACAATTTTACGGAATGATTAAAAAGTCTTGTTTAACTTCCGAAACCTCAGAACTCGTTCACTCTCTAACCAAGGTACTTACCTACCTCTACCTATATATACCTAGGTAATCATTAGCTGTGAAATAAGACTTCTCCTAATGACACTTTACCCCTTACAAGTGACACCCATTAATTCAAATATATACTAGTCGTACCTAAACATGTGACCCAAAATTGATAATAGTTAGGTACTTATACGAATTCATTCAACCACGTAAAAGTGCTTAGAAGGCTGTATCATGTATCAAGTGTGGTATCATTATCGATTAGCTGTAACTATAGGTCCGATGAACTGAAGCACTACTTCAATGTACTTCCCATGTCCCCATGTGCCATGCTCAATACAACATCATCGAGTCAGCTGCGTGCTTCATTCGAAATCCGTTAGCTGTACGAGCAGAAATACAACGATTGTCCTTGAGCAAAAGCTATCAAAGCCTCTCTTAACGCCATTGCCACCAGACCCTACCCTAGAACCACTCAACGATGAGAACTTGAAAAAGTCTACACCGGGACAACTAGACACCTATAAAAAGATGACCCTTATTTTCCGGTTTTCTGCTTCTTGGCCTTGGGCTTCTCTTCCTCTTCCTCATCTGCCATTTCTTCATCCTCATCTTCGTCCTCCCCGCCATCAACATCGCTCTCTGCACTTCCCGAGCCAGATGATTCGTGAGCCGAATCATACTCTTCAGCGACGTCGCTCTCACTTTCGGCCTGGAAGTCCTCATCCACACTTTCCTCGTCTTCGTCAGCTGAACCACGGTCCGCTCGTGGACCGACCACCTCTTCTTCGGACTCATCCATGGCTTCCTCACGAAGGGCCGCAGCAAGTAAATTGGCATCCTCGTCGATCTCATTCTTCACCCGCAGACCCTTGAGTTTGAAGAATCCCTCGAGCGCCTTCAGATCTTCTCTGTTAATATTACTGAACTGATGTGGCGCTCCACCGCTCTTCATGTGAACCGCAATATCGAAGGTTGATAATGCGGAGACCGCGCCACTAACACGGGAGAAAACAATGGAAGACGTTTGGTCGTACGACACGTAAGTTGCGGGTTTCGGTACAAACATAAATGCTTTCTCGAGGCAGTACAAAAATCCTTCTGCCGCCTTGATTGAGCACTTGATGCCGAACTGGTTTCTGTGTGTCATGAAATCCTTGGCCGGAGATGTGATCTTCTTGTTGGCGAGACCCTTGAAGATGTAGGTAATAACTTGGTGTAGTGGTTGCTCGTAGTGAGGCTGTAGGCGATCCTTGTACTGTTCATTCAGCTGCTCCTCAGTGAGGTTAAGATCAATAGTCACTTCCTCGTCCTTCTTGGCTTGCATGACTATGAACGGGTACCTCGTCTGTCCCTGACGGAGAGGTGGATCTAACCCGATACATAGCATGAAATGCAGGTCGTCGGGCTTCGGAAGCACCATAAACTTCTTGATAGCCTCATACTGGATCTTATAGTCATACGTCTTGCCGCGGAGGCGAAACGACGCTTCATACATGTCGATATCGAACCGTCCACTATGTGAGTAGTGAGCAAAAGACTTCTAAAATAAATAAGGGATAGGTAGACAAACCGTGGTGTAAGGTGTAGAACTTCCAAGAAAGTGGCGATAGCGTCACCCGCGGTCTCGCCGATCTCAGCCTTGTCCATAAGTGTCTCGTAGAATAAAGTGGCAGCATTCTTCTCCTCTTCAGCACCACTTCCGGCTTCCTCTCCTTCCGTCTCTTTACGGGTAGTAGTGCCAGGGATATAGAAGCGCATCTCTACGAGCTGGTCTTTGCCTGCGCCGGATTTCTTGCCACGACCTCGCGCACCACCTAGATGTCCATTTGTGCCCGTATCATCTTCGTTCGATGCAGCGAATTCGACGGATACCTCGTTACGACCGGCAAGATTGGTATTTGAAATCTCGGAGTAGGGAATTTCGAAAGAAGGCTTGTTCTGAACATTGAAGACAAGTTCGGCCTTGCTGAATTCGGTCTTACCCCAATTCCAGCCTCGCAACGCATGTTCCTTAGGGTCCAAATTTATGCTGTACCAATTCTTGAATATCTTGCTTAAACGTTCTAGATCCTAGAATGTTGTTAGCAATCGCGGGACGCATCGCAACCGGATCGGTTAATATGGTTTACCTCTTGTTGGAAACCATCAAGATGGACAAGTTCGGAGGATCTCTTAAGAATCTTAACTTCGTAGCCTTTGGCAGCACGGCTCCATTGCGCACTGGCGATATCACTGCGGTCGAGGGTGAAGGTGTTGCCGCCTGCGGAAGGCTTCCAGCCGAGACCGTTTTCTGCGAATCGGCACTTCCCAGACTCTTTAGATAAGTCCAGGAAGATATTATCGAAGTTCTCACTATTAGATTCCTCAATTAGTAAAAATAGATACGATAAAAGCTTTCACGATGTCTACTTACAACGCTGCCATTTTGATGGATTCCGGTGTTGAGTTGGCGGGCTTGTTGGTGAGGTTGAGAAGGTAGAGATGCGATAGCTAAATGGTAACCGCCTCTTCGGAGAAAAAGTTCAAAGCGGCGCGTCGACGCGCTAAGTTGCCTCAGTAAAGTAAGAGGTACCTAGTACTTGCTAAAGAGTCTAAGTACCCATGTACATATGGTTATGTAAGTAATGTTAGAGCCTGCCTGCGAGCTAAAGGTAGGAACTTTTTTTTTTTTTTTTTTTTGGCTTGGTGGAAGTGAAAACACGTGATTTCAGCTGGCTTGCATTGCACAACCTCTCTCATTCCGGGGTGCGGTAAAGAACCCCACCCTGCCCACTTACCCTATCCGTTTGTTCTCGTTCGAGTTCAGGAGGCTCGTCGCTGCCCATTCTATTACTACATATGTAGTACTAAGCCTGCTTAGCAGCACTAATTCAACAGGGGGTACCCGGGTACATAGCTTGAGTTTCCGGTCCTTGAATCAACCAGGCCTTAGGTCCCTTAGGTAATATCTTTACCTGCACTGCTTCTTTAACTGCTTCAACTTCTTCCCCTATCCGCCATCTGCCATCCGCAAGTTTCCCTCTCTCTCTCTAATCTCTAAGCTTTAATCCTCATCTTTTTTATGCTACAATCTCACTGATTGATACCTCGATCTTCTATCTATCCTATCACTTTTTATCACATTCCTACTGCCTACAGCCAATCATGTCTGGGCGCTTTGTTCGAGCGTCCAAGTACCGTACGCCCCCAACGCGCTCCCTTGCGATTTTCCATGACCCGACTAATCTTGAATAAGGACATGTCTTCGGCAAATCCACGAGGAAAGAATTCTGCTACGATAATATACGTATAAGCCGCAATGCTTGGGATACCAACTTGGTTAAGGTCTGACCTACCTTCCCCTGTCTGTTGTCATCTATATTGCGTAGTATAAGAGCTGACAGGTCTGGTCGCAACAGGTCAATCCGGAATATCTCTCCGTCAATTGGGAGGCTAGTGGTGGAGGTGCCTTTGCTGTCATCCCCTTGGGTGAAAAGGGCAAGCTCCCCGATGTCATTCCCCTATTCCGTGGCCACACTGCTGCCGTTCTCGATACCGACTGGTGCGCACGCGACCCTTGGAGTGGTTGATTCCCCCCCATTCGAACACCTTAACCTAATATTATTACTCAAGGAACCCTTTCAATGATCGTATAATTGCATCAGCTTCCGAAGATGGCAAAATCATGATTTGGGAAGTACCACAGGGCTTTACTCTGTTCACAGATGCCGAAGAACCCACCGACGTAGCTCCTGTCTCCAAGTTGACCGGCCACTCGAGGAAGGTTGGTCAGGTCTTATTCAACCCTGCTGCAGAGAACATATTGGCATCTGCCTCCGGTGATTTCTCTATCAAGATATGGGATGTAGGTACCGGCTCTGCCGTCCACGCGCTTAAACACCCCGATATTGTTCAAAGTCTGTCGTGGAATGCCAATGGTACAATGCTCGTTACAACCTCGAGAGACAAGAAGCTTCGAGTATGGGATGTACGACAAGAACGCCCTGCACATGAAGGCCCGGGTCATGAGGGCGCCAAAAACAGCCGAACTGTTTGGTTAGGAGAGCACAACAGGTTTGCTACGACCGGCTTCTCTCGCATGAGTGATCGCCAACTCGCCCTTTGGGAGCCCGGTAACAACACACCTATTGTGAACAACATTCTTGACAGTATTTCGGGCGTTTGCATGCCTTTCTGGGGTAAGTCGGTTCTTAAATCAAATTTTATATATACTATATAACTAACCTCGACGCAGATGACGCTTGCAACTGCCTGTATCTGGCTGGAAAGGGGTAAGTCTTGTTTTAGACATTGCTCTAGACGAAGACTAATCTAGATGATATTAGAGATGGCAATATCCGATACTTTGAGTATGAGAACGACAAGTTCGAGTTCCTTTCGGAGTACAAGTCGATTGAGCCTCAGAGAGGTATTGCTTTCCTTCCCAAGCGCGGAGTGAATGTGAGTTATCTTGTTCGCCTAGTCCGATTATGAACATCAAAACTTACAACATTTAAAGGTCCATGAAAATGAAGTCATGAGGGCGTACAAGACAGTTAACGACACGTACATTGAGCCTATCTCTTTCACCGTTCCTCGGCGAGCTGAAACGTTCCAATCGGATATCTTCCCACCTGCTTCTGGTGCCAAACCCGGTGTCAGTGCCAGCGAATGGCTGTCCGGCAAAACTGGTCTACCGCCCAAGATCGATTTTGAAAGTATCTATGAGGGCAATGCGCCTGTCGAAGTTCCTGCTGATTATCAACCTCCTGCTCCGGCACCAGCACCAGCACCAGCTGCGGCACCTAAGCCTGCTCCTAAAAAGGAACCTGAGCCAACACCAGCCGCAGCGCGATCTTCGCCTCACTCAATGAAGGAGCAGAAGGGTTCCATGGCTGCGATAGCTTCGAAGTACGAAGATGAAGCTGAAGCCGACGATGACGAAACGTCAAGTTTCGAAGAAATCTCGAAGCCAACTCAGCGCAGCGCAATCCCTGCACGATCTGAGCCAGTGGCATCCTCCCCAACCAAGACCACATCTGCGCCGCCACCGAAAGCGGCACCCGCAATCAAATCACCCGTTCATGCGTCAACCCCGGCTACGGCAGCCCCTGTTTCAGCATCTTCGAACAGTCCAACAGCTGGCTCAGGCGTCGAAACAACTTTGGAGGAGATTAAGCAGCTAATAGAGACCCAGACCAAGATGATCAGTGTGCAAGGCCAAAAGATCAGTCATCTGACGGATGAAGTGGACAGTCTGAAGAAGCGAGTGGGATCCGGATCGCAGGACCAGAGTGAGCGTATCCGACAGCTAGAACTGGAGTTGGAAGAGTACAGGTCGTAGAAAGACAGGGACATTGTAGGAATATATATCGATAGAGCTAAAAGAGGTGGATCAGGGTTAAGTAGTTGATGGATAACGATATTAACGAAGCCTATACCTGCATTCGGTCAAAATTACTGTACCTGGACCTACGCTGGCGTTCCTCAATCTTTTAATGGGCTGCATTTGTTATTACTGTTACGCCTTGTCAACTGAATTTCGAAACCGCGTTGATAAATGAGAGACTAATACTCGTAGAATTTATCTATCTTCTTAAAGTAAGCATTTCGCTTATTCGAGTAAGGTTTTTATTGAGAGCTTCGTAAAATGTCTGCGTTACTCCCCTTGCTTCGCATTCCACGCAACACAGTCGTCGAATCTAACCCCTGTGCCGCCGAAGCAGTCCAGGGCACTTCCAATGGTAAGATCTACTTTTCCGTGGCTTAGTTTCTTAACCAGTTCCAGGTCATCCAGATTCCTTCCGCCGCCAGCATACGTCACCGGTATACTACACCACTCTGCTAGCTTCTCGACGAGTTTCTCGTCTATTCCCTTCTGGAGACCCTCATTATCGGCGGCGTGGATGAGAAACTCGGAGCAGTAGGGTTCCAGAGATTTGATAGACTCTATGTTAGTATTATTTAGCCAAACTTTTCCTTAGCTTTTCAGAAACGGGGTTGGGTTGGGTTAATATCTATAAGTAAGTACCTTGGTTCACTTCCATATCTGTAATGGTCTGCCATTTGTTCATGGCCACAAACCATTTCTCGTCACCCTGCCGTCTGCAGCTGAGATCGATGACGAGATGGTCTTTTTGGCCGCCGAGGGCAGCTAGCACGGCGTCTAGACGCTCTTGGCTGAAATTGCCTCCGGGGAAGAGGAAGGATGTGATGATAACCTACTAGAACCTAAATCAGCGATGTTCTAACTATACAATATGTACAAGTATGAGTGTTACGACTATAACATAGCACTCAATACACACTTATTCATATGATATGCTAACCTACCTTACTAGCACCCCGTTCCATCCACGCTGCGGCGTTCTGGTCATTGATACCGCCTCCGACCTGTAGATGTCCCGGCCACGCAGCCAAAGCCTCAGTTGCGGCGTCGTCATTTCCGGGACCTAGCATGATGACATGCGCACCCTCGAGGTTGTGGTCCCGGTATAGACGAGCAAAATGGCCCGCGGAGTGCTGCGAGACGAAATTGGTCTTGAGCTCGGCTGTCGAGCTATCGAGGGTTCCGCCCACGATCTGCTTGACCTGGCCGGCGTGCAAGTCTATACATGGTCTAAAGCGTGTCATTACGGTGCTTGAAATGTAGGTACTACTGAGTGAGGCTCATAAAACAGTTTAGACATTGTAATAGTTACAATAATTATTAAAACGTACCTAGTAGGTACGTTTTAATACCTAAAGTTTCATTTATGGTGGGGCTTTCAACTTTAGGTGTCTATCCCGCTATGAGGCCGTTAGCGGGGGTGGTTCTTTAGCGTCAGGAACTAAAGTCAATTAGACGTAATGATTGGCGGGATATGCAACCATCTACGAAGGGTTAGGCTTTGTTAGTGCTCGGGGGAGATAATGCTTGCTATCAACTGGGATCCACTAAAATTTTATCTTTCTTCCAACATTCAGCATTTAAGATTCAACATTCAAATAGGTACACAGACTATAGAAATCACAACTATCACAGTCAAGTTAAAGATGGCTACAGTTCTCGGCAAAAGGAAGTCACGCACTCAAAAACCGGAGGCCTCGGTATCCCAGGAAGACGCTCAAGCTATCTTCCGCCGACACTTTGAAGCACAGTTTGCGCCCTTAGAAGAGTCGCATGCTGCTGCCGTCTCAAAACCGGCGCAAGCTGACGAACCTGAAGATCTACGCTCCGATTCAGAAGATGATGATGACGATGATGCCTCCGAGGACTCTTGGGACGGCGTATCCGAATCTGAAGACGGATCGAAATCCGAGTCAGAGTCCACGCCGGCCAGCTCGTCGACGGTGGAAGTCGTCGAAGTAGTCACGCACACGAGCAAACTCCCCACGTTATCCACCGATCCGCTCTCGAAGCGCGAGAGCAAAGCCTACCTATCCTCGCGCGTTCCTCCTTCGTCTCTAGATCCAAATGCTTCGTCTTCGTCTTCTTCTTCCGCCACGACGGCGAAGCGAAAAACCGCCACGGACGAAGACGCTCCTTCGCTTTTGAAGAACGACCTCGCGCTCCAGCGGCTGTTATCCGAATCGCACCTCTTCTCTGGACCGGGTCAGAACGACGGCAGCATGGAACACGCCGGTCGCAATCGCCACAAAGCTACGGACCTAAGGTTGGCGGCGCTCGGCTCGAAGTCGAGTATCTTCAAGCAGGCCAAGATGCCCATGTCGCATCGGAAAGGCATCGTAGCAGCCGCGACGGCGCGCGAGACGAAGAGACGCAAGGAGGCTCGCGAGAACGGCATCATTCTAGAGCGGCCTGCGAGCGGTGCTGTAAAGGGGAAACCGAAGACTAGAAAGCGGGAGAGGGCTGTCGATGCACCGGCGGTGGGGAGGTTGAGGAATGGTATGCTGAAACTGAGCCGCAAGGATATTATAGAGATCCAGGGGGATGATAGGAGGTCTGCGGGTAGGAGCGGCGGGAAAAGGAGGCGAAGGTGAAGGAAGAAGAGTTGAACGTGAACGATTTGCCCAGACTCATTTAGCAACGGGTTGTGTGTAAGATGGGAACAGAGACGCCTCCAGACGCAATTCATTGTTATATGTTCCATCCACAAGAAATTTCATCATCCTTCTTGCTCCTATTTCCGTCCTCGCCAATTCATACATATACTTATATATCTTCCTCCATGTCAGCACGTCTACATTCTCTCGTCTACTTAACTCTCACAACTTCAACGCCGTGCGCAACTCTTCCATCACAGCTACAACCAGCCCATCACGACAGCAATAACAAGCAACAAACCCAACAAGATGTCCATCGACTCCGACAACTATCAAAAGCTCATCGGTGCCACCGCGAATTTCGTAGGCAGCCAGCTCGAAATGCTATCCCAGAACACGGACAAAGAGATCCCGCAGATCAAAGCCGACATCGCGAGCATCGCGGTTGATGATCGCCCAGATGCGCAGCGACATCATCCACATCCCAATGCGTGAGGAGAGCTTCGCGTGTGAGGCGGCCCGATCAGTTGCTCCTGGACCTGACGTACCTCGAAGACGCGAGCTGGGCGACAACGCGTTCATATGGAAAGATGGAAAATGCTAGCCAAGCTGCACGCGTCGACGGCAAGAGCATCATCGGATTCCAGGAGGAGGGCCAGTTCAAGTACGTGTTGAGCCGCCTCGCGCCGGAGCACAGCGACAATGTGAAAACCGTGCTAGAGGGGGTCTAGGCTGTTACGAGGACTAGAATAAATATCGACTTGATTCTTCGACGTTGTGGAGGATGGTTTGGGTACGGAGGAAGTATGAGAAAGTTCTTGGTTAACTAGATTTTTGCGTAAAATACCTGAGTTAGGCAGTTGTATTAATATCGGATCGAGATTCGAAAAGGGGGAAAGCGAAGTACGCATGAGACGATAGTCTGGTACATGTTAAGTGGGAAATGACTTTGGTCGGCGCTCATATGGGTGACTAGAATACCCCCATCTTCGGGAGACTTAGATGAAGTCCTAGAGAAAGACGCTACGGAAAGCTAATGGGTATGGAATCGTAGTTAGCTAACCTACATAAACTTGAAATATTCAGTGGAAGTGATAGTTCAATACTCACATCGTCTCCCATGTCATTCTTGCGAAGTTTTGTAACCTCGAAATTCCGTATCTACAAACCTCAGCTAATGTGAGGTTTACACGTGAGACTTCATCAGGAACCCTCTAGTAGAGACGTGGTATATAAACGTATATAAACGAGAGACTATATAACATAGCAAATACATGCATGCTATGCATCCTCTTACCCATCATATTCATGAGAGGTAGATACATACATAATCCATCTAGTAATAGGGGTGTACTAAAGTCGAAGCATGGAAGTATATAAAACACATCAAAGAACATCATTCATTCATAACGTACCTAGGTACATAACGTTACACGTCGGATAGCAAACATTCCAAGGTCAACACAAGATCATACAACCACACATTGATTTAACGATATTTATTGCAGCTCGAAGTTTTACACTAAGCCCATCTCTTTTTTTCTTCTTCTTCCCCCTGCTTTCTTCAATCCGCAATCACGCGAAAAGGAAAAGTAAAACCGAAACAACATAAAAAAAAGATAAGTTCGACAACTATGGCCGCTTTAGAAAAAAGGAAAAGAAAATTGGTATCATCTCCCGTAGCTCCCTACAGCCAGCCACAAACCCGAACTAACAAAGGAAGAAAGCAATTATATATACAAATGCATGGAGTGGTGGTGCTCCGTCGAATTCCCGTGCCTTCTCACCATTCGCGAGGGAGCCATCTTACTCCTCCGCCTGAAGCAGTAGTTTCCCTTCCCGTAAAGTCTTCCGGTCATCCGTCTATGATATTGCTTCTCAGAGCTTTTTCTTTTTTCCACCCAGGTATCCCCCCATGCGTAAAGTGAGCAAAAAAGCACATCGCCCCAAAGGCGAAAACAACGCTGAACACGAGTTTTCTATTCCCCGCTTATAAATGAAATCCCGCGTCTAAATAGAGTATGTCATGCAAATCAATCGCTAAACCCCGTAATTAAGACCGTCAAAATGACAGCTGCACCAGATTACAACACGCCCCACGAGTATTAAGTCGCGATCCATATTACATCGCTCCAGTTGGTGTGCTCATTGTCATGGGCATACTTAATGTTTGCAAAGTGTTGAAGGCCGACTGCGTCATTCCGTTTCCGGAAAGGCCGTTAGATGTGGGTATCGACGTAGCCATGGAATTTAACGACGACGGTGCGTATCCTGGCTCCGAATTGGGAGAGGCCTCCTCAAGCGAGCCGAGCTGGTCCTCGCCTGAAAAATCTTCTTCCTCTTCGCCCGAGAGAGGTAGATTGGACTCAGCGCCCTCGCCGCGGTCGTGTGTTCGCTTGTGCCTATATAGCTTATTAGTCTCTGTTATATCAACTAACACTTGTCATTCCATATGATGAGTTGATGTATGCTTTTTGTGTTGTGACTAATTCGAATGATTGCTGGGTTTCGCTCTGAAGATAAATCGCATAAATCGCACAGACATCGTTGCTCATCACAGGAATTTCAAGTTGACAAATAAACCAAACTAGAAAAAAGGACTCATACTGTGCTAGGTTGTCGGATCTAGAGAACGCTTTGCTACAATAGGGGCAGATGTAGGGTCTTTCTTGGGTATGTGTTCTCACGTGTCTATATATTTGGTCAGATACACAACGGTGCACTACACACAAGTAACAAAAAAGAAAAAAATCAATCTTACCGCTTCAGGTGCTCGAGGCGCTTGAAGAGACGACCACAAGTAGGGATAGGGCACGAATGAGACTTCTGCGGGTAAGGACCCAGCTCCATAACAGTAGCCGACCGAGCCCTACGAACAACGTTCGCACCAGGCTGCATCATTCGTTGCTCATGCATCGAACCGTCACCATTCAGATCATCATTAGTGAACTGAGAGAAATCCTGTCGCTGTAGAGACATCGGGTTGAGAGCAGGGCTACCTTCCACGGTAGACAAGGGGGTGCCATGTCTGGACATCTCCATGTGCTGCTGGTTTAGAGATATGGTTGAGTTGCTGTATGAAAGGCCAGGAGGGGAGTTGCTCTGAGACTCATCACCCTCCGCCACAGGACCAACCGACGCCGAAACTGATCGCCTCAGATCTGAAGGCCGGTGAGCAGCTACCTGGGCCTGGGTCTGAGTAGTCATCGCTGCAATCGATACTGAAGGAGGAATGGATGAACGTCGTCTTCGCTGCTTATATGTCGGCGATCCTTCAATCACAGAGTAGACATTATTAGCACCGTAAGCACGGGAGAACTGTGGACCGGCCAAGTTGGAGGGCGGCAGCTGCATCATTCCGTTCAAGCCACTGAGATGATCGGGAATCGCTGTGTACAACCCCGTCTCCTCATTTGCAATATAGGCCGGCTCAGCTCCCATTGCTAGGGCCTGCTGTGGAGGCGTAATTGGTTCGAACGAAATACCCCGATTGCTATAATCCTCGTAATGCGAAGAAACAAACGAGGGGGCAGGCGAGTACTCAAGACCATAGGCTGGCATTGAAGCATGGCGTTGATGGTTGTGGGCCATTGGTACGCCATTCTGGTTGTATTGCACACGGCCGAAGTCAGGCTCTCTCTTGATCACTTGTTGGACCTGCTGGGGCATAGCCGGGGCCATCGTTGCCATCGTGTTGTATGACACCATGGCGTCCATCCCATCCGCTAAAGGGGCCATCGACTGAGGCATCATTTGCGGGGGAGGCATGGAATCCATTGTCCTTATGACTGGCGACTGGGCCTGAGACTGGGGAAAAGAAACTTGTTGGGCGTTGAAAGATGAAGAATTGGCTTGCTGGGCCTTTGTTAACTGCTCATAGAGGGATTGAGAAGAGTCATACTGAAACGACAACGCCGGTTCACTAACGGCCATCGTTGTGGCTTCCTGACCCATCTTCTCTCTCTTCAAATCTCTTTCCAGAGCATCAAGGAAAAGACGGTCGTGAGGTACGCTGTACCAATAAAAGACCTTTTGCTTCTTCTGCGTTCGAATGCAGTTGTTTTTATATAAGAAGTCCAAGAACGGACTCTTGGGCTCTTCCAAAGAGGCATCTGTTCCGGATTTGAGGTTTCGAAGATCGGAAAATATTCCCTCTTCAAATTTCTTGGAGTTCTTCACGGGACGGCCGAAGGCCTGGAATCGAAATGAAAGACATCGTACAATGTCTGTACCGGAGATGTGGAAAAGGTTGTTCCACAACACACAGGAGACATATTCACCTGTCGGTAATAAGAAACGTCGAATGTATTGGTCGGGTTGCCAGTCTACAGGCGCCGATATAAGGAAATATTTCACTTTACTCATGTGTAAATAATAAAACCCAGCAAATAGAATAAAGTTAGATGAGGGGCTGAACTCACAATTGTCAACTTGTTGCAAGGCCACTTGGGCATCGTGTGGCAGTGCTTGTTGCGCTTCAGTGCTAAGCATGAAAGTTTCTGGCTTTTGTGGCGCCGAGGCCGCCATAGCTGCTTGCTGTGAATACATGATGTGACGCGTTGGGTTTTACCGTCGCAACGGGAGAACTCGTGGGAAGGTGGGTGTTATTAGAATTTATAACAGGACAAGATCATTCGTGGGTCGTTTCCGCTCGTCGTTCCGGCACTGTACAGGGGATCAAGGCGCTGCCTCGATTCGAGTGAACCTGTCAATAACTTCGCGTCGGTGTATCGTATGTGTTTAGTGCCGAGTCCAGCCCAAGCAATGCAATGTATTTTTTCGATGAGATTTTTAACTTCCAACTATAGCTCCCCGCTTTACCTCAAGTAAATGGCTATGCGCGCCTCCGCACGTAGCAGTACCTTCAAGGCGTCGTGTTGACTTAAAGAGAGATGCCGAAAACTTAGAACGCAATCCTGTCGCCCGTGCGATATACGAGCGAACCGTGCCCTGAGAAATGGCACTATGCAATGCGACCTATGTCGGCGAAGAATTATATTTTAGCTCGCGTCCTGCAAGCCTACTCCGGTAGTTGTTTGAGAGTTCGCCAAGGTCCAATTAAGAAAGCGATAACAACCCAAATCGGAATTGGACTTGAGAGTCGTACTTATCGAAGCAAAGATAAGAGACGCACGCAAATGTTCTGATGTCAAGAGACAAAACACAGAGAAAAAAAATAATCAACGAGATGCTTCCGAGGATCAAACAAGGTAGACCGGACGTTGAATGGTAGCTCTAGCGGTACGACGAACTAAGTTTTTTGGAGGGGGGGCTGCGGTTGTGCCGGACAGTCGGGATAAGTGCTCGTAAGAAATGAGAAGAAAAAACGTCTCGCGGTTTGCGCGGAGTAAAAAGAGAAGAATGAGGTCTTCGGATGCGGGCTCTCCAAGAAGGAATGAGGGTTTCTACCGTGTTAATGGCCTGCAACACGAAAGACGGTGAGGCGAGAAGGGGAAGAGAAGAGAAGAAAAAAAGAGAGGGAGGGGTTCTGAATAGAACAACTGATCTTGCGAAAGGAAGACTCAAGTAAGTAGGGTCAAGAGGAAAACAGGCGAGGAGTTCGGGGGGTTTAATGAATTCGGCTGGCTGGGGTCGACTCAGGTCCCCTGCGAGGCCCTGCTAGGTCTACCAGGTCTGGCCGGTGCAGTCGGGTTAGGAGAGAAGAGATTTAGAGTGGAGTGGGCGGAGAAGAAAAATATGGATAAGTGTGCTCAGAATGGCATAATGTAAATGGACCAACCAGGTTGAACTAACCGGGATGGGAAAGGTACTCGCGTTGCTAGTATACGCTTGCCCGGATATGGGAGTATCTCTTCCTGTCCCTTCCTGCAAGGAATCCGCGAGCGAGATTGGGCACGACATTCCGCGCCCACTTTCAACTTATTTTAACGCCGGTTGTAAACTTGTAGTATTGTACTTTTCCACTCGCCAGTTCCAATTCCTCTCTTTTTTTTCTTCCCCTCTATAACACATACGTACTAGGTAGTTACATTATTACATGTATGTATGTATGTTATGTAGATACGTAGGTACATATATACATAATGCACCCATTACACGTATAAGTGGTTAGTGCAGGTAGTGTATGTAAGTACATACACCTAGCAGGTAGGTAGTAAATAGAAACCTTCCCATATCATTCATTTGCACACCCTCATCACAGAAACGTGGCTGCATGGAGAAGCCTGTAGGAGAACAGGAAGGAGCCATAAATCCGAGAGACCTACTACACGACATTAGACAAGACATACTATGTAATACTTCAACATTCATTATTATGAGTTAGGTCAAAGAAGGGTCTGTCCCGAAGGAGGCCCCCGATTTCTAATATGAAGACCCCGGTAGCGCCAAAAAGAGAGAAGAGGAACAGAGAGCGCGGTTGTACAACTGAATAGGATCTAATCTGCGGGTTAACCACAACTGCAACTGTCAGGCCAGTTACCTAGCTAATGTACCTAATGCATATATGTATGATGCAGATCTGCTTACCCTAGGTTAGGGTGCGTGGGAACGTGGGTACTACTATGTAGATAATGTAGGTAATGTAGATAGTAGATATCTAGGGAGGGTTAATGAGCTCAGCCGGAGGAGGTCGAGGAGGTCGAGGAGGTCGAGGAGGTCTTGGGACCTACAACATAATAGTAAAAAGTGCCTAGGCAAGCAGGCAAAAAGTTCGCCGTGTAATGCCGTATCTACCTATGTAATAATACTTGCTTATTTTCGGGTCCGTCTTTCATTAATTCCAGCGCCCGCCGCACTAATCTACTAATCTACTAAATCGCTACCTACTACGTATGAACGATGCAATGCGAATTCGATAGTTGTTACTATGTATTCGTAATACTTCGGGTCCTAACTCTTTGCCCCCTTTACGGCCACGGCGTGGAGAGGAAGCAATCTTAAAGTGCAGTTAGCTCGGTCCAGCCCTACTATATCAGTATACGTATTTTTCTCGTAAAAGGATTCTCCCCTTTTTCGGCATATTTTCTTACCTGTCTTAACAACATCTATTAACACTCCTCTTAAGAAACGTTTTTTTACCTATGTGTCTATCGATACTGACGTCGTATCGTATAAATGTTCCGGTGGACAAAGCGTCTTGTTTGCCCCATCTAACAATATCTTATTACAGAATGAAGGCACGTCGATCCCGTGCGACCTCTCTCGCCTCGCTCGAAGTCTTCATTCGGGGAATATCCTCTGTTATCCACCACAGAGAGCAAGGGGGTTCTTTAGCTAGATAGACGGGCGAGTACTACCTTGAAATCAACTTACAAGGGTATTTGACGTGGGCTCAGCTCACGGTCCTTCTTTTACCCACTGTCCATGCTCGGGGTTCCTCAACTGTTCTAGTAATGGGTCGCGTATGCACATATTCGCTAGTCCACTAGGTTTGCATTGACTTACACTGCTTAGCAATGTTTCTCTCTTCTCTCCCGTATGTGCATAGGGGTTTTGTTTCGACAAGCTTTAATGATCATTCAAACAAAAGAGTAAAAAAAACAAAAAAGCTTATCGTCATATCATCATCGTCTTCGAACATCTTCACAACTTATGCGGATGAGCTCATCCATGATATTATGTAAGTTATTCTGGGCAATATTAAGTAACAACTAACTATAATAAGAACTCAGGCAACCTTTAGAGATGTACGCATCGAACCCTAATGCAGTCATCTTAAAAAAGGCCCTACCATTTGTGCTATCAAAACCTACACTGCCTAAGTGAATAGGGGCTCGACAGAGTTAAGGCGGCAAGTATCACAAATCTACTCCAGTGATAGCAGAGGTGACATAACATCCTACTATACTTTATTGAGTTATGAACAGAAAAAGCGGCACATTCATGCTCTTGTACGCGGTTCGATATATGAATGTTCGTCTTCCCACGCGGATAGAAGTTCCTTCGCGTAAAATAGTTTTGGTGGGATGTCATTTGCATACCGCAAGAGGCAGGTATGTCATGCTACAAGGCGACAAAGAATGCTATAAGACAGTCCCAATCCTACTTAACTGGCTTGTTGTCTTTGAAGTTGTTGGTTTTGTCATCTCTGCCCGTTAGGTACTGCCCTAGCTACTACATAGGCAGTAACTACATACAACATAGTATGTATTTGTCCACGGCCTAAAGTCTTAGACAGCTCACAGTTAGAATCCAATTGGGGCTATGGGTCAGCATGTAATCTCCGTATGCTAGTACATCGCGGATGACAGGAACAAGGTTAGACGACAGGGGAAGAGGGATGAAAAAAGGCGAAAAGGATTTATCACCGCTTATTGAAATATCACTTTCGCACGTAATGTTCAACTACCCGTACCTACGTACCGGACCTGTCTTGCTTAGCTCCCCGATGGTAGAAATTCTCAAATAGGTATGTGCTCCTTTGGTAGGTAATTAGGAATACCTGCATTTGAACAAAAACAAACCCGCCAAATCGACTTGAACTCGGGAAACTAATTATAGTCAGGCGACAGCCTAATAGCGTCCTTAGCGAATTGGCCATTTTGATTGCTGCTTTAGGCCAAGTATGTATGTAGATGTAAAATACGCTTACCATGATTTTTTTTAGTTTGATTTTATTTTATTTTTATTGCTTTCCACCAGCTAATGGCTTAGTTTGATTTTCTGTTGACTAATAATCATACACAATTGCATTAGATAAATAGTGTACGTAACCCTTCCCTCGTCCACGGCTTCCAATTTGTACGAGAGGTATTATTATTGAGAATTAGGGGCATTAGGTAGACCTTTTGCTGCAGGTACGCATATGAGGTACGCACCTGCGCAACCCATGATCTGTTCAAGCTTCCCCTGCCAACCCATAGATATGCCAAGAGGGAAAGACGCTGGATGGTACCATACTACGAAAAAGAGTACCTGCCATTGGCACGCGGATCCTTCTGTCCCTGCAAGCCTTTCTCCATTCCCCTGTAACTCTCCTATGACTTCCTTGTAATTCTGAAACACGCCTGGCGCATTGCTTCAGAAAAATACCTGATGCCAGATATCGGCGCTAATGTTTCCTTGGATCTTATTCATCCATTATCCCACCTTCAACTCGTGTGTAATTGCATCGATCCGGTCCAATCAGCATTAGCCTCTTTCTTCTATCCTACTCTCCTTGACGACGACCAGCCAACCAACCAACCTCCAGTCTAAGTCTATTGTTGAACAACTGAGATGGAGAGATGAGAATGGGGAGTACAAAGTTTCCAATACAACTACAGGGAATTTATTCCCCCACATTCATTCATGCACAACATTGCATATACAACACATTGTAGGCCTATTAGCCAGAATTTCTAACAGTTGCGTCCATGCTCCCCTTCCGTATGGCAAGCCTATCCTCCTTGCAGTGATACCAGAAGTCATCAGTGGCCATGAGAGACAGGCTTGTAAACCCATTCTGTCGGTAAAAATAAGGGACCCATCAACTTACTTTCATTCTCAAGATTTCCGGACAGGTCATGCCCGCCGGCTTCTATTCCGTGGAGGGGTCCCCCCTGGCTTTACGCTACTATACAAAACCTTGAATCAAAGACGGCAGCATCCCAGCAGTATGGTTATCACCACTGGGATGATTTTATGAGACTTATAGTAGTGCTATAGTCTAAGTTACGTATCTCCCTTCCTACTTATCGGGATTTTTCTTACTATGAGCCTTGAACTAGAGCTCTCTAAGGGGCACATTGTATATTCACACTTTAGATCCCTTAGCAACGAGGTTCATAAACCGAAGAGCAGGGGCTAACACGTAGATACCTTTCTCTAATTGGTCTATTATATCAGGTACACGTATGTCCAATATGGATCCATATGAGGCGACTTACAACTACAGTGGACTTGGTTTGATAGTCGGTGTTAGCATGACCTGAAACATAAAACGACCACATCTGCGAAAGTTTTACCGTCCTAAACTTACTATTAGCCACATGACGACATCTAATGCCACATTTCCTTGCCCGTTTGATCGACCCGCTACCCTTGCGATGCTAAAAAGGCCCTCCATTATCTCATGCCGATCCAACATCACAGTTTTTTAGTCCATCTACATATACAACGCAAGCTAACGTCGTACGCTAGGTAGGATTTCAACTACGCAAATAAATGTACACGTGGGTTTAAACAGACTAAAACGGGTATTTTAGTGTGTTTTTTATCTTATCAATAAGCTGGGTAATCTTCCTGCGAAGAAGGCTTACAGGTAGCTTCGCCGCAACCTGCAAGGCCCCTCCTCAATTTCATCGTGAGCTGCAAAGCAACGGTGTGATTTTGGGAGCGCGGACAACAAAGGCGAATCCCAAATTGGCGTGGCGTTCCGTGTGTCTATCGGAAAGCATGGGAGCGAACAAAAAGCTTACTACTGCATTAGGCATCTCATACGCGGAGGTGATCCTTTTACCAGAGATGACTTCCCCAGAGGCATCCACCTCCCTAAAACGCCATCGATTAGTGATAATGGCTTTATATAGTATTGCCAAGACACAAGCTAACCCAGTTGTACAGACGGCAAAGCTTATCCCAGCTCACCCCAACCTATATCTTAGGTAAATAGCGTACATTAGTTGTTTAAGTATGTTATTGATCGATTTCGGCGGTTGGTATTGCTTATAGTCAGTCATCTGTGACCTGGGCTCCGCATCATGTTCAAAAACACAAGGGTAAATCACAACGAAACACTAGACGGGGTTATTGGGTCGAATTCTCCATAATTCTGCCCCGAGCCAGTGGATGGGAGCATTAACCGTGATCTAAAACACAATTCGTATTTCCCATCTAGATGGATTCACCAGATGCTTATGTTTCAAAGTTGGTTGAGTTTGTTCCTGCATTGGTGTGCGGCCTCTGTACTGGCCAGCCACTTAGGCCATGAACCAATGGCGTGGCTGAGGAGGTGATTTTGAACCTGCGTATCGCTTAAGGCGTCGGGGGGGCCGTAGGGAGAGAGCTTCTCAAGTGGCTGATTGGCTCCTTCAGATTTATTTACATGCTGCTCGCAGCCGTTGGCTACGGCCGCGCGACATAAATAGAACTCTTTATCATCTTTTATACCATAGATCTTATGCCGTCCAAGTTCTTGGCACTATATCCGCTGGCTAGAGATAGAAGGTGGGTGGTGGTATTTGGGTAAGCGGCGGTTCTAGCGAATGGACCACATTGAGAACTGGCGGCTCTGCTTTTTTTTTCTCTGTTGATAAAATGGATCGACATTTATTCTTAGTGTCCGCCTCTGGGGGGGTAAAAAAGCAAGTAAGCACGTCAGAGGACGGGAATGCTGTGATTGATTGGGTTGTGATGGAGAGAAGACTGACGCCAGTCAGATGACCCAAAAAAGATCACGCTGCGGGCCGTTATGAAGCTAATACTATGTACGGCTTTATCGTTTTATCGAGAGCGGCAAGCACCGTGACTTGCGTGCTAGGGCAGTTCTAATCCATAGAAATCTTCTTGCTTACTTAAAGCTGAATAGAACCAGACAGCATTACGTATTATTCACATTAGGTGCCTTAGGTTAGGTAATCTAGTATAAGTATACTGAACGCGCAGAAGCAGCACTTGACCCAGGTATTTACAAAGGTACATGTAACTAAATTAAAATGTATCTATGTATCTCAGGCGATCGCAAACTTGAACTCGACCAAGCTTCGTAAGCCACCTCTTCCCATTCTCGACCCCCACTTGGGAGCACAAGCGACCTATCAATAACTCATTAATTTAAATAATCCAATACGAGAAGCCAATCCAGCTGTAGCTTCGGATCCAGGGGCGCCTTACTTGATGTAGGTGGAGTCTAGGGAGTTTAGCGATCTCGATACCAAGATGTGACCAGTACATTCTCTGTCATAGGTACTGAATCTACATACATAGTTACGCTACTATGTACAATAAGCTGCAGCGGCAATCCTGGATCATGATGGGTTCAACATCGCGAACGTCGTTGAAACAATTTCGAGGTTTACCCCGTCATGTTGTACCTAGCCAACAGATTTATGCTTAATCTCTTACCGAATCGCGGGACGCAAGGCGAGATGGGTAATCTCATTGGTGTGCCTGAATGATGCATGAACACGCGGTAAACAAAGCACCGAGCGAATCCTTTGAGCATTCCTCGCGAGACTCAAGGCGAAATACGGTTATCAATCTTCAAGATCCCAGCCTCATGCACTACCCGTGTACCTTACCTTACATAGTATGTCCTCGGTATGCGGTCAGCCCTTTTGGAACCCCCTCTCTCCCCGCCCACGACTCTCTGAAACAGACACCATCGGCCTTAGATGTAGATTTTTCTAAGGGTAGCCCCGTCCGCTCTCTTTAGCCAGGTACATGAAACAGGCATAGCTTGTCACACATTCTTCCAGAATGGGCATGGAACTACGAAATGCGACGAGATTTTGCAGTCTAGCGTACATAGTAGAGTTGCCATACTCTTTCTTCGTAGCCTAGCATCCCATCAGTTCCCCATCACAGCCAGGGTCGATCGATTCTCACAAATGACGACCCGCCAAAAAAAAAATCCCACTACTCCAGCCTATACCCATCGCCAGAGTAACGAGCGCTTTGGGCGCGTGCGTACAGGACTACTGTCGTTAGCTCCAGCCTATCCGGCGAGTTATTCGGAGTCCTGGATGTCACGTTGGCGGCAAGACGCATAGTGGCATAAGAGTTGCGGAGTTGAAATTAATTTGGTGAAGCATGATCACGGATGCTAGCAGCACACGTACACTATACACTATACACTATACACTACACCTTACTATGGACCATGAACCATGGACTATGGACCCTTAAGCTTTCGTCATCTACCAGCGAATATGAACCACAATTTTCTATATGGCATCTACCTCGAAATCTCATAATGGTTGCGTCGGTTGAATACCTCGGTATATCGATAGAAAGCCTCTATGATGATTGTTTGTTTGTCTAGGTAGTTATCTGTTTCATCACTCGGCATCACTTTCCTTCGAAATCGTGATGGCCTCTACTAACAAGACTAGTTAGCCTCTTGGCTCCCCCAGAGATCGACTTGTTTCATTTCTTCGGACATTTTACACCTTCCCTAATTGTCACCAGCCATGAATTTTATCTGCAATCAGAGGGTTCTGAATTACGAGCCCCTGCTTTCAATACGACGCTGTTGAACTACCAAAGTCCCATTCCTCGTGGGTCGTTGGTGCTTTCGGCTTAAGCTTCCCCTGCTAACCTTCATTTCTGAAACGCTGGCAGCCAAGTGATTCGTGTTTCAGCCTTCTTAAAGTCAACTCTACAGAACCTGGCGCCACCCATACAGCCATACAGCCATACAGACATACCGCCATACAGCTATATCGGACCAGGTATGGGCGCTAGGCAGTTGCAGCTAACATGTGTTATACGCATGTACAATTCCATCTGACCGGCTGGCAACTCTCATCGTCACCGGCGTCATCTACCCGAGCTATGACATAGAGCATTACAACCACCCACACACTATCCAACTTATCCGCTGCTCTGCTATACATTCCCACTCTAGATCCCATAGGCGCCACTACGTTAATTCAAGCTCATATATGAAACTTAGGAACTTTTGTTCTCTGCGCTTACTGGTAGTTCTAGGCATCCATTGGTGAATGTTACTACACGTTCACGAAGCATGCCGTCTAAGAACCTCGAAGACCTTTTGAAGCTCTGATCAACCCGTGGTTAAAGCGTCGAATAGGCTAGTCGGGATTCTACCGGCACCCGCCGACAGAGAGAGATCGTCTTTTGAAACCCGCTGGGGGGACTACTTGGCTCTCGCCTTGCGCAACCCCTGAATGTTCCGCTTGGCAATCCACTGCGGCATAAATGTTGAACGTCCAGAAGCATTCTCAACGAGGACCAGGGGTCGACTATGTGCTAACTAGTGGCGATATTCTCGTAGATCACAAACGTCTTCTCTTCGGCCCGTAAGTTGCGAAAACAAAAGATCCCCCCCCCCCCCCCCGCCACATCACTGCTTGGTGCTCTATGCAGGCACAAACAAAGAGTAGAATCCTTCCAATAGTAAGCTAAACCGGAGAGTTGGGTATGACCAGTCCCGTATATGCGGATGTCCAGGCCTAAGATACTATTTTCAGGATCGGATCGAGGCCTAGGCTGGAGGGAATATCTGGAGTATATGCCATTGGAGATCACGAACGCCACAAACCTAAATTCCTGTGCCGTGATACCCAGCTCCGCCACCACAAGATATTGGTACAAAGTTGGTGCCGAAGAGGGGATCCAATAGAAAGTTGAAGTTATTGACCGATTGGGAAGGCGAACTTTTCAACTATCCGCGAAGGCACGTGGAAGACCCGCCTAATAAAGAGCGAAGGAATGAATCCTCAGCCTTTGACGGCTGAAAGACTATACCATAAAACGCAGCTGGAGGAATTTTGACAACTTAGCAGCTACTGTATCGAGAGCAAGCTCGCCCTATGGATATTATTTTGGGGCATTTTCTTTTGCGCAAACCGCGTCCGTCGGTAGTATTTCCCGATCGTTAATTAACTGGGCATCACGGACGGAGCACCAAAAGCCACATGGCATGATCCGATCGGATCCGAGGATCGAGCTGGACGAAATTCAAACCCCTTGTGGTAGGTTAATTTTATAATAAACTATAGCTCATAGGCTCGTTGGATATCGGAATACTAGTTCAGGATCACTAAGGTGAGAAAAGTATTGATTGGTGATATACCTAGGTAGGTAACAAGCTATATTTGGCAAGGCTACTACTACGACTACCTAGCATACAGTTAAATAGTCATATAGAAGGAAGAATATGCATTTGTTAGTGACTGCAAGAATATTTTATCACATAAAAAAAATAAGAAATTAAATCCTAGCGGTGCTCTTTTTATAATAAACGTCCATTATACCTCCGGTGGTACTATAGTGTCAATGGTTAGGAACATATCCAGCCTTACAGTGTAGTGTAAGTGAAGCATATAGACTAATATCTACAATATTAATTAGTACTTACCTTACTAGACCAAGTCAGCTGAGTGCAGATATCTTGGAGAATGTATTGCCCTGTACAGCTACTTTCTTTGTTTATGCCAATATAGCTAGTGTCTATTAGCGAAAGTGTAAATCATAACATGGGTCGATCGACCATGTAGAGATACTTACCTCTTGCCTTGACCGTGGAGTTGTATACGAATCGACTTACACGCGAGAGAACTAGAGTAAACGTTACTAATAGCTACCTGTATTCCATGGTGTCGTCTTCGGGTGTTTTACGTTCAGGTATGGTCTTTTACCTCCTAGGAGGGGTTCTTATTTTCTAGGAAGGTCTTTGCAGTAATGACGTATGCGGCTAAAGAAGCAATCCTTATTTCCATATACTCGAGGATTATTAGAAAGGTACCCAAGTCGGTAGTAGAAGCTAAAAGCTTTGAAAGCTTAAGGTCACAAGCTAAGGAGTATAATCGGAATCAGACCTGGCCGTACGCCGAGTCGAGGTATTTACGCCGCCTGCAAGGTACTAAGGTAGGTTAGGTAGGCTCCTGTAGACTTTAAGTTTTGCTTACACGTAACGGCGGGGATTATCGTGAGCAATGTCGTCTTGTGGTCCCTTGGCGGTGAGTCACGCATATACCTCGGTATCTTTTTTTTTCTAAGTATTGGTACCTTAAGTACCTTGAGTAACGCCACTTTATTAGATCTTCCTATTTCCTAAGTTCATTAATATGGTGGCCGAAGCCCGAAAAAAGACCTAATTCCGGCGTCATGGTATGTAGGTAGCTACTACATTGTCACTACGTTACCTTTAGGGAGCTAGTTAATAGTCGATCAACAGTTATACACGAGTAAATTAAATGAATTGGGCAACTGTCCATGCGGTGTGCTTGCGCGTCAAGGCCGCTATTGTACGTAGGAAATAATCTAATATAGTTAAATAGGAAATCAATAAGTTATGGCCTGAGCGCGCTTTCTTAGGAACAGACAAGTGCTTGCGAGTTATGTCTGTAAGCAAATATTCTAAGCCTAATTCTGAGCTGATTTTACGTTTCATGGCCACCTGGTCTCTCGAGCGAGCATGAACACGGAAGAGGGACACCATAGACGCCCAGGGAATATAGTAACTAACGTCGGCGATAATATCAGTAAACGTTGATTCCTACAAAGTCAACATCCCGACACGGCCGTAAGAGCCAAGAACTGTTGAAAAGGCAGTACGTAGCCCTAGCTGAGGAGCTTCGGTAAAGGGCCTAAACTTAATATCACGTATCCCGACTTTCCGCGTGTTCTAAGGATACCTGGCTAAGTCGTGGTATATGGTATATGTGTTATATTGTAAGTGGCCTCTCATAGGGGTGGCTAGTTCCTAGGGTCATTAGACGCAAATAAGGTTGAACGAATATACATACCTAGGTCTTTGATTGGGCGTTGATATCCATACTGTGTTATTAAAATATGTGTTTTGGACGAGCGCGAACCTTTGTTGGCATGATCCAGTCTGCGGGCGGTCTAGCGGGATGGCGGATGGGACTTTATTTCGGTACGGAGGCACCGAGCACTCAGGTGGCTAAAGATTCTACGCAATCGTCTTTCCTGGAAGCGAACGGCTTCGATGCCGAGTAATAGGTCATATGGGTAGTGCCTGGAATTTGTTGAATCGACGATATCTGCTCGTGAGTTACCGGTGAAAGGCTAAATAAATCTGCACGTATGGATATGAACCAGATGTTTAGATCACATGTTCGTGTCCACAGACGTATCCATTCTTACCTAATGTGATACTCATAAATGTATCTCATCTTGTTGATTATTCATGGTGAGACCTCATGTCGCGATCTGTCTCATAATGATAAGCTTAAGTTGATTATGCCCTTGGCTGTAGTTTGTCACTCATGATGCACACTAACCACCATGAGACTTGAGCATAATACTTACTATATTCATAGCAATTAGAAGAGACCATCAAAATAGTAATGCTATGTTCAATAGAAGAAATCGATATAGGCCATCTATCAAATGTGCTATTCTAATCGTTATCATTCGTGATCATTAATTCCAGTCTTAAAACTCGTATTCTATCAAGGGTCACATGAATCGCTCTACCACACGCTAATCTGTCTCGTATTGGTAAAGACTCGTAGTGTTACCCACGGCAAGCATCTGATATACCCCGGTCCTCGGCTGCCGGGAGTAGGGATAGCACTATCAACAACGCGAGTTACCAATGCTCCAACTACCCTCTCACAAGAATCCATCCGTCCTCGGCGCCGGTGGTGGTTTCGGCTTGACCTTGACACCGAGACTCGTCAGGGCCGCTTCGAGATCCGGGAGTTCGCTCGAGGACGCCGCGACCCTGCTGTACTTGACGATGCCGTCCTGATCTATAGCGAACGCGCCGCTGTTCTGCCACCTGTTGCCGCTCTCCGTCGGGCGGTTCCAGATGTTCTCGTCCTTGCCGAGCCGGAACGTCTTGTACAGGGACATCGGCCCCATGATCTGCCACGTCGTCCCGATGCCGAGACCCCAGCGCGCGTACAGCTCCCGCTCGTAGTCGACGACCACCTGCACCTCCCAGTTACCGCCGACCTGGACGACCCATCGCTCCGTGGCTTCCTCCGAGGAATGCGAGACGGCGATGAAGTGCACTTCTTTGTATTGCGTCGAGAACGAGGTGAGATTCTTGAAGGCTTTTTCGGCGACTGCACGTTTACGGTGTTAGAAACTTGTTTCGAGAGTGACAAAGCATGGGTGCTGCTATATGTATGGCTTACATGGACAACCGCAATGGCGTAGAAAGACGATGATGGTAGGTTTGTCTGTCGGAAGTGTGAGGTTAGGATGTACGGGAGCGGGAGAGCCGACTTCGGGTACGGGCGACACCTCCTTGGCGGGAGGTGTCTTGTAGGATTCCCACTCCTGTACCAAGGACATTGTTTGGTAGTATTAGGTATACGATATAGTACGGTAGAAACCTAATATGAATATACCAGCATAGGTAGAAATTATTTAGAAAAAATGATAAGAAAAGTTGCGTAATTTAGGTAGGAAAGGATCTATTAAATTATGTAAATAAATAGTTACAGGAGATACGAAATGGTTAGCTAAACTATGAATTATGCAGGTACCGTCAGTTGCGATATGAGGTAAGCATATGAAACTTTATCGCGCGGCAATTGACGGTCTTAGAGGTTTATCTGCTCTCGACAGCTGGCAACAGCCGCAGCTTTCATTATCTCTTATCGACTCTCTTATGAATAACTATTGCATAAAACATCTCATGATATACAGGTAGGTACCTACTAACTATCAGGTATAAGTTGCCATTAACTACTTTTCAACTCCTAAATTCTTCTGTTAGGTATCACGTATTTCTACTATGCGTGAGATCGTCACTTTGCAGCTCGGCCAACAGAGCAACTATCTGGCAAATCATTTCTGGAATGCTCAGGAGTCCTACTTTACATATGGCGCCGATGAGGAGTCACCTATTGATCATGACGTCCACTTCAGACCAGGCATCGGATCTGATGGCTCTGAGACCTTCATGCCTAGAACAGTCATCTACGATCTGAAAGGAGGCTTTGGAACCTTGCGAAAAATCAATGCTCTATACGATATCGACGATGATGCGAGCTCGAGTAGTTTATGGTCTGGTCAGACAATTGTACAAAGACAACAACCCATAGAGGCGAGCTCATATCAGCAAAGTCTTGACTCCGGTCAAGCAGCGCCAGAACTTACTACGAGCACAGTGAGATATTGGTCTGACTTCAACCGGGTCTTCTTTCATCCCAAGTCTATTATCCAGCTGAGTGAATACGAGCTCAACTCAACCGTCATGCCCTTCGAGAAGTGGCATATGGGGGAAGAGCTCTTCGGCTCGTTAGATAAGGATCACGACCTCTTAGACAGAGATCTACGTCCATTCGTTGAGGAGGCTGATCAGATGCAAGGTCTCCAGGTCATGACGGGTATCGATGATGCCTGGGCTGGCTTTGCGGCTAAGTATCTTGAACGACTGCGAGACGAATATGGTAAGACCCCTATTTGGGTTTTCGGGGCCCAAGAACCAAATAGGGGGTTGTCAAGAGTATGTTCCTACCCTTAACCTCATGCTATCGTTCGTCACTTATACCAAAGCAGGAAAAGAGGTTATTGAAACTTGCGAACAAAGCGCGAGCCCTGACGGAATTTAACTCTCAGGCCTCCCTCGTTGTCCCCTTGGCCCTTCCAGAGAGTCCTCTACCCACGTCTGTGCGGCTCGATCCTGCATCTGCTTGGCATGTAACTGCTTTGTTCGCAGCAGCTTTGGAGAGCACGACCCTGTGCACTAGGCTGAAGACATCTGACCACGTCTATTCGAGTAGTCTCGGAAACGTGACCGACCTTCTCAACGTCTTTGGAAAGCAGACTATCGCAAACTTAGAGATGAGTGTATCTGAGCCACAAGCTTCCAAACAGCACGGGAATGGTACAAATGGTGTAAACGGACATGGCGATAACGGAATTGACCGAGGCGGACTCGGTCACGGCCTATACGGCAACGGCATAGCTCACGACGCTGACTCCGAGACCGGTTCGGAGAACGCAGTCGCAACTTTGGATATTGACTTGTCCTCTCCTCAGGATCTCAATCTTAATCAGGGTTATAGGCGGCGGCGACGACGCCGTGTTTTTAGCCAAATTCTAGCTAACAGAGGACCGGAGAGCTTAGAGTCGGCTGATCACGACGATGAACGAGAGATGAGGGATATGTATGGTATGCGACATCGTCCGAAAGTACACAAGTAAGTCTAAACATTTACTAGTATGCCCCTTACGTTGTCATTTGAATCTATTCCTCCCTGAAAAACTAACTCAATGTTGTAGCTATCGGTCATTGGTCGCTTTCCCAATCATTGATAGCTATCCCAAGATCTTTAGGGATAGCTACGGTCATCCAATCAAAGATCACATGTCTGTCCAGACGGCTTTGTCTACGGATTCAATCGTTACGGATAAAGTGAAGGCTTTACGCAGTACTGTCATTCGTTATATCGGCCTGGAAGACCGTGAGACGATAGGTAATGAACTCGCTGAGATCGCTGACAGCTACAAGGAGGGCTGGTCTAGCGATAGCGATGAAGATGAAGATGAGTGAAAGCACGGCTATCCTGGCGAACGTGATGTCGCTATGTGAGGCCTAAGTTATTAGGCGTGGGCTAGAGAACTTCCTGGCTTCGCAAAGCGAATGGGGATTTCATGAACTATCGACTTCCTAGGTCCGTGAGGCCCGTCTCAGCACAATCCCTTTGCATTTATCTACACCACCATCTGCCAGGGGTCGTCTCGCTTGCTCCTACCCACACTGTCGGAGCTCGGAGACCCTCTCCGGTCGCCCTCGGCAGGTAGCCAACAGTAGCGAGAAGTCCGAGTTGCATTGTCGTGTTACCCTATTTGAAGTAAGCGGTTATGGTTGTACAACTCCAATATACAACTAGTCGATGCAGGCTTCACCATAACGCTTATGGGTTACTGCGGGAAACTTGCTTAAGACCCAGTTAAGCTACTCGGAAGCGAAGACGACTCGTTAACCATCAACACTCCCCATTGGGCCTTTCGGTATCTAGCCCCTCAGCATTCCATCCGGTAGCCTACTTCGTCAACTACGCGAGCGCATACACGCGCACCACACATACCTACATAGGTATACATGTGAACTTATCCTTGTCTGGAGGATTCCTCACATTAGCAAACTGGCTCACCGAACGCTACATAACCTCAGCTCTCACCAGATACCGGGCCGAAGGATTCTCCTTCTTTCGCACCACGGCCCGATCTTCGGTAATCCATATCCATTACTCATAACGTGCCCACCCACCACCACCACATTCACAATTCGCACATTCCCGACGGGCCCGAAACCGGTCAACGGCAACGGCAAACGGGCGTTTCTTTTCTTCTTCTCCACTAACTGACCTGACTGATTGAACTTACTGAGAGGCACAGTTACGGGACCCACTTGTTCTAGACATGCGATGTAACGCGTAAGCGGCAGGTAGGAAAGTCACGAGAACGGATTTGCGTTGCTCGTTGCTCGTTGCTCGTCGCTCGTCGCTCGTCGCCCGTTGCCTCTCTTTCCTGCCCGCCTGCGACGGTCATGGGAAAGACCCTAGCCTTTTTTCTAACTCTACTCTGATCCCGAAGCTTTCGGGCGTTAAAGGTACCTAACCCAAGAACTTCCTTACGAGATGATATACATGCGGTGGAAAAAAGGGGGGGAGGGGAGGAGAAGAATGGACATATACTGTTATGACTACCTTACCTAGGTGGTATCTAGAGTTGTTGGTTTCATTAGGGAAGTGTAGATATGTTGTATCTACCTAGGTTTTCGTGGCCCATCATCACCCTACGGTAATACATACTGTTATCCATCTCGTCAAATTTCATTATTGCAACTTAATACAAGTGAATGAACGTAGTAGGCACAATAATAAAGCCGCGAGAAACGAGAAATCTTCTATTTTCGAGAATATCGTGTTCGTCATCTTGTAAATTCCAAGATAGTTTTGGATTGTATAAAGAGCGTTGGTGATGGGATATATAGGTGTATAGGTCGAACCTTGAGCTACACGCCGTCCTTCGTATATATAGGTACCTAAGATTCCATATCCGAGAGATCCAGTCGAAATAGGTGCCCATATCTACTTGATCAGTCGGAGCAACTGCCAAGGTGACATGCAGTAGACATTGATATTGCGTAAAATATGAGAACCTTGTGATAGTGCCAGACCAAAGTAACGCGAAACGGGAACTGGTATCCAGCATCCATGTTTTATTCTACCTTTTGTTAGCGATCGACAGGTGACCAAACTAGCCACGCGTAGAACCCAGGTATGTATGGATATAATAAAGCAAAGGGGGGAATGGGTAAGAATTGTATTCAACAGGCGAAGTTTCTGACTCGGGGTATGGGAACACACACCCTAGTCTTTCTGAGCTTCGCCGTCTTTCTTCGGTTGGTCAAAGACATCGGAAAGTACAGCCGCGAATCTATCCACGATCGTCTCTATGACGTCCGGAGTGACGTTATACGCGGGCATGATCATGATATGATCACCTCTACCTTGGCCGGCACACCCCTGGCCAAAGTACAGGGACAAGTTATGAGGAGCACTCAGAGCCGTCGCGTGGACGCGTTGTGCGACTTGAAGTTTAGGGTCGAATGGCTCTTTCGTGTCCTTATCCTTGACGAGCTCAACACCCCAGAATAAGCCGCGGCCTCGAATGTCTCCAACGTTGGGGTGGTTTTGTAATTTCTCGCGGAGTAGCTTCTCTAGGTATTGGCCTTGAGCCCGGACGTTGGGAAGTAGGTTGTCGCGCTGTATGATTTGCTGGATCCGAAGAGCCACGGCACAGGTAACTGGGTGGTCCATATACGTGTGCCCATGTGTGAAAGCAGCACCTTTGGCTTCCATTGCCTGTGTAATCTTCCCGCTGGCTAATATGGCTGAAACTGGTTGGTAACCACCACCTAGACCCTTCCCGACTGCCTGTATATCGGGAGTAACTCCTTCCTGCTCCCAGGCAAATAGGGTGCCTGTTCTTCCCATTCCGCACATGACTTCGTCGAGGATAAGTAAAGCCCCATACTTATCACATACAGCTTTCATGGCCTTGAAATAGCCAGGTACAGACGGTAAACAGCCAGCAGCGGCTCCGACAACAGGCTCAGCAACAAATGCTACTACACTGTCTGGACCGGCCCGGAGGAACGCCTGATCTAGCTCTTCTGCCTTGCGAGAGACATATGCCTCATCGGATTCGCCGGGAAGTCTTTGACGATAGGGGTTGCAGGCTGGTATACGATGGATATTGGGTACCAAAAGTGGTTCAAAATTACTCCTTCTGGTTAAGTGGCCTCCCAAGGATAACACACCCAATGTGATCCCATGGTATGACTCGTCTCTGGCGATATAATTCACACGCTGGGGCTGCCCAATCCATGTGAAGTATTCGCGGGCAAGTTTCATTGCACCCTCCATCGCTTCAGAACCTAGAAGACAAGCGAGACTTAGCAAGGACAGCTCACAAAAGAGAGACGAGAATAGAATGTACCAGATGATACGACCCATGTCTTCGTAAAGTGTCCATTGGAATTTTCAAATAGCCATCTATTTAGATCTCGTCGGCTTTGGCTATCCATGAACCCCCAAGGGACGTAGGAAATGGCAGAAGTTTGAGCAGCTATTGCATCGGCGATCTCTTTAACGCCATGTCCAAGACACTACACGGTCGAGGTTTGAGATTAGTAAACTCCATCATTGAAATATGAAGTGACACTAAGAATGTGGTTTGACATCTAGAAACTTTTGTTTCTGTATCTTAGACTGAGAGACTGGGTTGAACAGAAAATACACTTACAGCAACAGCCGCTCCCCCGCTGCCATCTAGTATCTCACGTCCATCTTCTAGATATATATAATTCCCCTGTCCTCTTACGGCGAGAAGCCGGCGAGGATCAGTCGTATCGTATAGTGTAGACGAAGACGGCGTACTAGACGTAGGGACAGTATCGTGACCCAACGCCGGTTTCACAGCGTCTGTCTTCGTCGACTGCCACATCAAGCCGGTCTCCTGTAGATGGTTTTTCGTGACGTCTCTGGGTTGCTCTACGAGTATGGTGCCGGCCATGTTGAATTTCATTGGTAAGAGTTAGATGGTCTAGATTATCTGTCTTTGTTCCCGGACAATGAGCCCGGCCTACACGGGAACCTTATACTTATATTCATAGGATCGTCGGGCGATCGCCCTTAGTCCCGAAAGGCGAACGTAGAATGGAATCTGAGCAATGCGAGGTTACGCCCGACTAGACTGATGGTGTCCAATCACAAACCACAACATCTATGCACTCGAGGAAGTATTCTCGGATGTACACAAAGGGGGGAGCACTGGGTAACTTAAGCCACTATTACGACGGATTGCCTAGTCTGAAGCGGACCAAAAGCAAGCAGCCGGCAGGTGATGACCCTTATGGCATAAGGCTTATGTCGCCCCCCCAGGGACGTGGATTCCGAGAGACTAGATGGACAATTATCCTACAGAGTCTAGAGTACGTGGAAACTACGCGAGACCTGATGGCTAGAATGGGTGGTTAGTCTTGCTGCTCCGGAAGAATGAAATTGTCGAAGCTCAGCTGATATGTCGAGTCAACGAATTACTGTGTGTTTCGGAACTAACGACGAGAGGGGGTTCTTCGAACACTAGCTTGAACATGTTGCGATACTTCACCGCCATATAATCATATTCCATAGTTGATATATGATTGGCCGGGTTAGAAGTAACCCTTCCTGTTCCCTTTGAGTGTCATAGACACCCACACCATCTGCGGGTTTGCGTAACACTATAGCCGGCGAGTTTGGGTCGACAGGGCTGGACTGAATTCTTCAGCAGATCCCTGTCCGCTGCACATCACAACGGTGTGATTGCAGGGAAGCCGAAATTGCGGATATTTGTGAGTTGGGTACCTGACCTTAAAGTAACGGTGCCTCATCCTTACCAGGTATATGACTTGTAACAAGACCAGGAGAACGAGAGCAATGCCTTCGGCAGGGCGCCGAAAAAAACGACGCCACGAGCCGGAACTTGCCCCGAGGACCGATAAAACAGACCGTGATGAGTAGATTTGCATAAGAGGCAACCATTCGGAAATCAGGATCTGTAGGTAACCTGATTAGTCGTGCATCGATAGAAGAAACGATAGGTTTCTTGGCTGTCTACTGTACGAGGGGATAAGAAAGGAGTGGACCGGTGACGATTGGTTCTAGTTGTTCTAATTGTCCTAATTGTCCTAGTAGTTACGCTTGGTTAGATGCATAGATAGGGCGTTGCTAAGCGCCAATGATCCGGGTGACTAGATGAAGCGAGTATAAGGCTCGCCAACCGGGCCGAGATTGACCAATTCTTAACAGTAATGCTTGTATTTCCGAGTTTACGAAATGGGCATAATACGGGCCGAGGATTGAGGGGTGACCGGAGCCGTGGATAAGGTATTCGGTAATGCACTGACCATGCCACATGCGAGCGTCTGGTGCTAATGCTGGAGACGTGTCATTGACAATCCTAATTCCCGGTTGTCACACCCCTTAGCACGAATCATGACATGTTCCGAGGATGGAATTCGACCTTTGGACAAACGCAAGGGTCGAATCAATAAGCTGTTCGAGCCAGTTATCGATTGAGATGGAGTTTGTGGCACAGTGGTAGTGTATCTGACACACCATAAGGGTCCATTCGTTCTATCGGCCCTGCGATGTGTAGTGGGCCTATAACTTGGCATAACGATTAAGACAGGTGAGATTCGCAGACTCCAGAGTTGTTGAGAGCGGGTTAGTGTTTGATGTGTTTGATGTGTTTGATGGATTTGGAGATTGAATTTGTTGTAGTTGTAGTTTTTAGCAAACACCGCGCGACTAGTCAGCCAATTAGGTAAATCGAATCGATTATGCATGAAACTAGAAAGTTGTAACTTCTATCTTGGTGGAAGGTTTGCTTGGTTGCACTTGGAAAAGCAATACATGTAATGTACCTGACCTCAGCTTAGGTACCTACATACCTTATTCCCAGGCAATTGCAGGTAGGTGCTACAATGCAATATACTACCTACCTATTGCACCTACCCAATAATCCCAATGTCTACCCAACTAACCCAATCTAAAGTACCTGACGTAATCCGGACTTGCTTTATCACACGCACCAAAATTACTTTAAACAAATAATGCGGGGGACATAGTCCTCGCTTTTGCTTTCGCTCTTGCGAGATCCGGCTCCGTGCCTTTGGGGTTACGACGATGCGTACTAGGTAATATGCGTTACGACCTTCCCCTACTATATCTCCCTTTCTATCAATACCTATATCTATTAAATTTACTCGAGAGCAAGGCTGACATACGTTACCAGCCTATATACCTTTGGGCTTTCTGCATGCTCACGTTGCATTCTTCGCTCTCGCGGCCTGCGGTGATGACCTGCGGATGAGACCTCCAGGTGTTACCCTGCGGTGGCTTGAGTAACTCCCAAGTATGGCAACGACCTCATGGCTTCGGCTAAGCCATACCGAAATAGACTCCATAGCCGTGAAGGGCGCGGTGGTGGAGATATATCGTCGTAGCCTGTTTTGTGAGACATGCTTATAGTCGGAATTATGTCCCGTCAACCCTAAGGGCCGAGATTTACCTACTTCCTATCTACTACGTATCTGTCTTTCGGATTATCCAGGGGCGTCTTGCCTCCTCTAGGGGTATAAATGGGCTTGTCTGACGTTCCACTGAGCTAAGTCTGGGGCATTATCCAGGATCTTGCGCCTGCGGTGCAAGTCTACAGGTGCCACAGTGAACAAATACGATGCACAACGACGATGCGTTTATTCTGGGCATTCCGCGGGATACCAAGCTCGTATTAGGCGGTGGTTTAATATCGATGGACGCCTTCCCAAGAGTTGGTATGATTCCCATGAACTTAGCACCTTCGGTCAGTATAACCTAGGAGCCCTGAGTTTTTTTAGGCTATACTTATACTAACACGAAACTTATTATATTTCTGTCTTCAAAACGAGAAAGTTGATAGGTTGTGTTTTACCTAGGAACTAGAAGCATAAACGAGGAAAGAAGTAGGACAGGTACCTATACAGCGTTCTTAAAGATTGGAGAGCTTTAGGTAGTCAGTCTATTTTGATGATCTTGACTGACTTAGAAACATAGCAGGATCCGCTCATTTGGATCATACGATGTCATTAGAGGGGAAGGCCTCCCCTATTCAAATCCCCTCACTGCCCATTTATATGTGTGCGACTGTATGCCGTGATCAGATGGAGATATCACATCGAACTAGCAAGCACATCAAAAAGTACGGGTGTAAGTGGTTTATGATATATGATTACTTGCTATTGATTAGTGATTAATGCTCGAGTCGTGCTGTGTTTCGTTATGGCTCTTTCTTTGTATGTATTCTATCAAGGGATAGTTTATGTCATCTATCTCCGATCTTCTAGTCGGCCGTATTTCTACGAGATAAATAGCTACGTTTATGATACTAGTGCTGCTTAGACTGCCTATGCTAATAACTAATATGAAGCCATCATTGGGTAATCATTTTGGAGTATTCGAAATGTTTGTCGAGTGCGGTCCTATCGGAGCTGATTCGGCCGCGGCTCCCGAAGTCTAGCGAGTCGACTGTCCACTTATATAGGTTATCATCTTATTGACCAATATACGCGTCTAACACATTGACTGCCTACCTATTTGACCATCCTAGGCTAAACAATATTCCACCAAGGAATAATATAGTTGGGTACTCTAGAATCGAAAAACCCAATTGACATATATAAATATAATGGATGTAAGTGAACGTGGGAACTCGATAAATCTTTAGCATTTAGCAGCTAGCATTGGTGAATCCAACTAACTACTATTAATGGAAACATGGAAACATGGAAAATTAGATCTTAAAGTAGAAATTGACTTTTCTCGGTACGATGCGGATATCCAAGGTTTGTTTTGTTTAACTAGTTAGTTAGGTAGTTTTGTAGTTGTATAACATTCACGAGTATTACAAGCGTGGCTCTCCATTGGCTTGTAGTAAGCAAGAGGAGGCGGGGTTTTCTTTAGTGGGCGAAATTCCCTATCATAGGTAATGATTGTGAAACTGAGAGCCCCTAAATCATAAGTCTAAATTCTGTAAGACTCTGAAATGGTGAGGCTAGTATACCGTTTAGTAGTGAAATCAGACAGCTAAGCCATAAAGAAGTGGCAGTGTCGTAAGTGGTTGAAGAATAAGCCGACTTAGGACGGTTTTAGATGTTTTTTTCTTTGCGCCGAGATATGAAAAGAACAAAAGCGGCAGGCTGCACTAAGTAGGCCGCACGGTCTGTCGAGATGGTCTCCGCAATGATGTGCAGGTTCTGGCAGCTCTGGATTCAGCCTAGGCCAATTACAGTGGGTGAGACTGGGTTTGACTAGGTTTGAGGAGTGGGCGAGGAAGTGGATTGAGGAAATCTGAATATAGCAAAACTGGAGCGAATTGGAAGCGTCTCGATGGAACTGCGGGACCACTGCGTCAATAGAGAGGGTATTTTTGAGATGTGTGCTGCGATGTACTGATGCAGAACTGTCAATCAGCGAAAGCAATGGGCGCTAAAAAGCTAGGTACCTAGAGGTAGTTATGTAATGTTTGCTATAAAAAAGTAAACACTCCGGGTATAGTTACTATTAGAAATTCTATTATAACATCGATAATAGGTATGTACAAGGATGCACAACGTAGCCTTATGTATGTTAGGTATGTATAGCATGTATAGCATGTATAGCATGTATAGCATGTATAGCATGTATAGCATGTATAGCATGTATAACATGTACTGGCTAACGTGAAGTAACAAAAATAGGTTTGTGTGCGTCTGCATAATAGCATTGCCTCAACAACCTCAGGCTATCTCACCTTAGGTATGCACATAGTTTTTTTATTATTTTTTTTTTTTTTTTTACTTCATTAAGTGTGTAACATGCATAACGAATAAGAAGGCTTAAAAATGGAAAAGAGGAGCTTGGGGCACGTTTAAAATAATTCCGGCGGGGAGGTGCTGGAGGTATTTTAAAATCTTAAATCTGAAAAGGGTGACTGACTGTACTGTGACGCGCGCCTTCTAGTGTATGGGTGGCCTTGGGACCTGGCAAGCCTGGAGGTACCTAAATGACCTTGGTGGGAAAGTGGGTGACAAAGTGACAGGGGTGTTAAGTTGCGTAACGAGAGAGAGGGAGGCGCGACCTATCGACTTTTTTTTTTTTAAACAAACCACATCACCAAGTCAATATTTGAAAACTAATCGCATCAAATCGCATCGCATCGCGCCGCAACCGAATTGTGTTGGCCCCCTCCGAGCTTCTATAACTCCGGCGACCATATCTAGAGTAACCTGCCTGGTTGCTATCATACTTTCCAAATATTTATACTTTGCGCCTTAAACCATCTGCGACTTTTTTCTTTCTTTTTCTCTTTCCTTAACCGGCGCGCTTCATTTCCCATTTCCCGCGTCGATACCACATTACCATCACCGCGACATTTTCCAACCCTTGAGCCTCAACGAATCCTTGACGTCCTTGACTTATCATACCCCACTTGCGCCTACGTTTACTTATATCAAACTGCGATTACCTGGTCGAAATACCCAAGAGAGCTTCAATCTTGGCTTGCGATTGAGATAGCTACCAATCTCCAGTATTAATAGGACGAAGACTATTGTCAATTCCGTCGCCAGCTTTGCCGCCTATTTGCGCTATACCTTACACCTACCTTGTCGCACGTCTCCCTAGTTCTAGGTCTATAACTTGGCATAGACCCATCGTCTTCCTCTTTACGGCTCGCTTCACCTGAGAAAACCCCGCCAATACTTAGTAGATTTGTCTGGTAATGGGCGTATAGTATGCCTCCATCAGCCAAGCGATCACAAAGGACGCGCCGGCATCGCGATATTAGTCCGAGCCCCGCCCCACCAGACCAATCCTCCCCGTCGCGCCCGTCTAAACGTAGAAGAAGAGTAAATACCCTTTTCTATCCTTTATATTTTGTCGCTTACATCTTCTAACTACGTCTTTTTTCATGTAGGGGGACGAACCAGTTCCTGAAATCCTCGAGGATGAGGGTTCTAGTCTCACTGTCGATAACTCGGTGCCCGAGGGGCCCAGTGACGACGATCGATTGATTACCCAAGTAACCCAACATTTGCGAAGCATCCAAACGCAGGCCAGCAAAGACCACGCCAATGCTATACACGAAGCTAAGACCGAGGACATTGAGGCTTATGCTAAAATATCTGCGCATGACTGGACGTATTATATCAAGACCCTGTCAATCAACATTGGTAGAACTTCCGAACCTTCTCACGCCCACCCCCCTCGACAAGACCGTGAGAATGGTGATTTTGTTCATATTGATCTTGGCCCCTCCAAGACATTCTCACGCCAGACGGCTGTCATTTACTACGACTCAGAACCCGGGAGATGGTTCATCCAGGCGAAAGGGCGCAATGGCATCAAGGTTAACAACATCCCTATGAAGAAGACGGATACTCCGCACCCTCTTTCTAGCGGCGAGGTTATCGAAATTGGGGGTATCGAAATGATGTTCGTTTTGCCTGCTAGCCTGGGTCCCCTTAAGATACACCCCATGTACCTTGAACAGGCTGGTATCAAGCCTTCGCAATCGACCCCTACGCGCGAAACAGGGCGGACAGCTCTTCCTACGGCACCTCCTGCAGATCATCCGTCCTCGCAGTCTGCACGGCCTTCTTCTTCCCGTGGCCAGCTCTTCCCGCAGCTAATCCTGCCCGCGCCTCCTGAGTATATACGTCCAGGTACCCCGCCCTCTATCAGGAGTCGCCCTACTACTTCTCAGCAGAAAACACCTGCACATGGCTCTTCTGGTACGGTTATAATGAGTCAGAGTGATGTAGACCTAAGTAAGGACGAAAACAAGCACATCAAACCGCATTTCAGCTATGCGCAGATGATCACGCAAGCAATTATAAGCACTCCAGAGGAGAAGTTGAACCTTGCTGGAATATATCAGTACATCACGAAACATTACGCCTATTATCGACATCAGCCTCCCTCTGGATGGCAGGCAAGTTCTATCATGTCTTTTTTTGTACAACTATAGCACTAACCAAACGACAGAATTCGATTAGACACAATTTGTCCTTGAACAAGTCCTTTATGAAGGCACCTCGGACAACGGATGAGCCGGGTAAGGGCATGAAATGGGAAATCGTTCCCGAAGCTCGCGATGAAATGATACGCGTTGCGTATAAGGGCGGGCGCGGCGGCCATCGCGGTTCTTCTGCGCCTTCATCTCCCAGTCAGCCTGGCCAGCTGGGTTATATTACGCATGGACCTAGAGAAATTACTAACCGGGAGCCGGCATCGACCCGAAAGCGCAAGGCGTCCCCAGTCGCATCGCCACCCCCGAAACCGTCTTTCAACCTGTCTCAGGTTACACCAGACCGCAAGTATCTCCCCACAGAGCCGGCGAGTTTCCAAGATGGTAGCCCCCTTCCGCGCCGGCGGGCCCTGGACGGATCTAGCTTCGATGCTACGCAGACACTTCCGCAATCGCCTCCGACTCTCTCATCTTCTTTCCTTCAGGATGAGAGTGCCTCCTTCGTTACTCCAGCACCTCATCGCGTCCACCCTAGGCTTGCGCCCCCCAGTACCGCCCAGCGGCCCAGTCAGCACATGCCGACCAGTTCTCCCGCCCCCTTCTGGAAGTACGCCGACATCGGTAGCACGCCCTTGAAGCCGTCGCAGTTCGACGTCAGTCCCTCAAAGCCCATGCGCCGCCTGGCGAACAGCAGCAGCCCCCCTCCCGCCGCAGGTGATGGGTCACCTGTTGCTAGTCCCAGCAGATCGACCCGTTCAGCTCGTACGGAGACACAAGATCGGGAGAAAACTACCGCGCCAGAAGATGAAGAGGGAGAAGAAGAAGGAGAAGGTGGTTTTGACCTTACTAAGTATGTTCCATCTTCCACAGGTTGGTATTATGGTATTTCTAACGACATTTATAGGGGCTTCCCGAGCATCGAGTCTTACCACGCTAACCTCCACTCCGGTGGTGGGTTTGGACCTCGTGCCAATGGCGGACGGGTTTAAGGAAGCGTGTTATATACGAACCTTTTACGAGGTAAATTGACTACAATTAACGAATATTTGGCCTTCAAAAATCGGCCTCATCAAGTGGGAATAGCTATGGAAGTGTTTTTTTTTTTTTTTTTTTTTTAGCTTTTCTTTCCCAACTTTGTACTATTATTCTACAAGTCTTGCATTCTTAAAAAGAGGAAACGGATTCAGACTTGAGATGGTCGACACGTTCCTTCGATCTACGAAGAGAATACAGTTTCCCAGTCCCGGACGAAGCTCTACGCCTAGCTTTTTTTTATGCGGACAATTGCAACACGGCTTCTAACGGCTCTCGTGTTTTTCTCCCTCTTTTTATACCAACCGGAGTTGACGGCACTGTTTATTTTATCGACTTTTTTTGGAAGGACGATTTTGGGTCAGCCGGACGGACGGGATCCAGAAAGGAAAGGTAAGGGAATACACATGTACTATTGACGCACACGGCACGGTTTACCCACGACACACAGAGAAAAAATGGCGTTTTAGGGGACTGGACTGGACTGGGCTGGACTGGCATGGAATCAAAAAAGGATTGATGGGGATGGATGTGAGTGAGCTGCGCAATGTGTTTGCTGGAAGGTTTCTACACACAAATCCCACATGTCAGGGAGGCATCATCATCAGCTGAGTTGAGAAGAGGAGTAGGGGAGTCCTTTTTGCTTTTTCCTGTTTATTTGTTTTTTCCAGGCCCCTTTTAAGGTTTTCCTTTTCCTTTTCCTTTCATGTCATGTATTAGGGCGAGGATAGCTTTTCTCGCCGCCTTTTTTTTGTTCTTCTTATAATTTTTTGTTGTTGCTGTTCTGAACACAAATGCGCATTACACACATTCACACACATTGCATGCATGCATCCTTCTCTAACAGAGAAAAATGATGGTTGTTCAATCAATAAGCTGGATGGGTATGATTTAGCCTAGCTTCTAGGTTCAGGTGAATTTTTTGAAATGAATCCATGCAAACTTCAACAATTATAAGCCAACTGTATACCGCGTCCTGAAAGAAAGAAAATGTATGTGACTCCAGCATCGCGAACAAGACATAGTACCTATATGCACCTTACGTACAAAGCAGTTACCTAGATTAGGTACAGGACCCATGTTAGGTTGAGTACCTTAGGGAGCTAGTCAAGCAATCATTGCAGTTCAAGAGTGAAGATTGATGTCTATTAACACACGTGAGGTGAGCCAGCAGCAATTGATTTAGTGCGCGGCTATACCGAGTCCCGTATGATATATAGTATATATATGTCCGAGAGAGAGAGAGCAAGGCGAGAGAGAAAGAGGGAGACGAAGGAATAATATCCCGGTCCCCCTCAAGACGCTACTGCTGCTGCTGTCCGTCTGTTTTGTTTGTACCTTAGACCTAGTCTAACCGCCTTGCCTACCTTTCCCCTTCCCCCCCCCTATCATCTACTTAATATATATACAGCTCAAAGCGCCACCATATACCATGCATGTTGTTGTAGTTGTTGTAGTTGCTATTGTAGTTGTTGAGTCCCGACATACCTGCGATAGATAGAGACAGATAACTGAGTTTTTTGTTTAACCGGGCCTCGGCCATAGGCGGGAAAGGGTGAGAGATGATGAGATGTGAAAAAAGAACCCAACGCGATGCAACAACACCCCTTTTCTTTAAGATCTATGCAGCCAGTCCCTGAGGGAGAGGGTTGTAAGAAAAAAGGGGAAGAGGAAATAAAAACAGACAGATTTTTTGCCTCCGTTCCAGAGACGCCTCGACCGAGGAAAAAAAATGTCATTTCATGCCCAGGTAGACGTTAACTCTTCATTCTTTCCTTTTTTTCATGCCCCCGATCCGTGTTTTTAGAGTCTCCTTTCATAAACCGTTCATGTCAAACTTCGTTCCCCATGATCCACATCCAGTCCGTGTGTCCCATTCCTGATCTCTTTATGAAGCCGCCGCTGCGCCTACTCGGGTCTTGGGCCCGCTGCGACCAGCGCGCTTCTTAGTGCTCTTCTTCTGAGCCGTGTTACCCTCGATAAACTTGATAAGATCGTCGATGCTTCGGGCATCTGGCTTATCCGACTTGGGTTGATTCAAGGCTGCAGGTTGTGCCGTAGCGCCGGCACCACCTCCGAGCGCGACGTTGCGAGCTGGGAAACGTATTCCGGCTCGCAGACGCCTTGCTTGGGCATCCTTATCCCTCTTCGCAATTGCGACAGCGTTCTGTGTTAGCTGTTCTAACCAAGTCTCAGCCTCTTTAGTATTGTTGTTCTCTGGTCCGAGCTGCTGCAAGAAAATATTGTAGCAGTCGCGCATCTTGCCAAGGGCAGCCTTGGATTCGTTATCTAAGGCAAGGGCCTGCGCAAGCTGGAATAGGAGACTAGCAGCCGGGAGAGACTGCTTGCCCATCACGCGCTCGCAGACAGCAAGGGCTTGCTCAAACCAGATGCGAGATTCATGGTACGCTTGCATATGCTGAAGCATGACTGCTGCGTTGTTTAGAGTTGTGATGGAATCCGGATGGTCAGGGCCGTAGATAATCTTCCACAGGTCAAGCGCGTGCTTAACATATGCAAGAGCCGCCTTACTCTCTCCACACCCGTGTACATAGAGACCGAGATTTAGGTAGTAGAGCAACGTCTCTGCAGAGTCGACACCGATGGTGCGCTCCGATACAACGACAGCCTTCTTTGCTAAATCAACAGCAGCTTCTTTCTCCTCTAGCTGATAGTAAATCTGTGCAAGACTGGAGTATGCTCGCGCAACTTCGGGGTGAAGGATTCCATAGATTTGTTCATGAAGAGTCAGACTCTCCAATAACAGCTCTTGGCCAATCTTCCTATTGTTTTGCATGATAGAATGACGGCCACCTTCCAAAGCTTCCTCAGAGATGGCACTCTTGGGTGCGGAGTCCTTAATAATAGGTACGACATTGACAATGTCATCCGGAGTAAAGGTTGTCGGCGCACTTGTAGAGGAGGCCACGGAGGATGGGGATCCATCTCTCGTCTTCTTCTTTTTCTTCTTGCTGTCAGTCTTGGTCTCGCCGTTTGCGTGGCCGTTGACGCCATTTGTAGTGGGTGCAGCGCTGGGCTCGTTAGTGAATTTAAAGTCCTTCACTTGAAGTTGAAGGCCGAGCTTCAAGGATACATCACGGAGGAGTTGTAGGTGCTTGATCTGGTTATACCAATCCGGATCCAATGTGAACTTGAATCGGCGAATTGCCTCCGCCTCAATCTCCTTTCGAAGACTCTCTGGGGTGAGCTCAGCGAATGCAAGGTCAGCTTCCGGGTAAAGCGCCTTCAAGGACTCGTCTATCTCAGCAGTAGGCTTGCTGTTGAAGCCAAATCCTAGAAGACAGTTGAGAAGATGCGAAATACCAGCCGAAGTAAGAGGAATTGGCAGATATCGTATGTACTTGCTCGCCACGTGCTTAAATGCTCTCGATATTATCTCCTGCGAAGCCAAGTCCCGAAGGCGCGAAAGCCTAGGGCCTTCGCAGAGGGACACAATCTTGCCAAGGTATCGCATGTTAATTCCGCGCTTATGCATCATCTTGGTCAGTGACAAGCCATCCATGGGGAAAGGCAGGTCTGCAGCCTTGATATCGTTGACGAAGTCAGGAATTGCCGACTCGCGTAGATATTTGCAGGCATTTCGAACATCCTCTTCGTCGGCAGCCATTTCTTCCTTTTCAGCATCAGTCTGAGGAACCTGTCCACTGTAGACATCTGGGTTCAGTGCGAAGTAGAATTCGGAGGCGTCGATGCGATCCTCAGGCTCCGTTGTAGCGTCATCGCCGGACTCTTTGGGTTTGTCCTCGTCCGTGCTCTTCTCCTTGGTCTCCTCGGTCTTCTCAGTCTCCTCCTTCTCTTCAGCCTTCTCTTCGGCCTTCTCTTCGGTCTTCTCCTCTGTGGACGAGTTTTCTTCCTTGCTAGATTTCTCGTCCTTGGACTTGTTCTGGGACTTCTCCTTTAGGCGCGCGAGCTCCTTGTTGACCCACTCAGTCCATTTTTGATTCCGGATAAGTTCTACGAGTTCTGGTCGCAAGACTGTCATCCGATGAGGATACTCAAGCTCATTCTTCTCTCCCTCAGTGCTGCTATTTTCTTCGAGCCACAGAACATCCAGGGGAGTAATGCGGTACAGGTCCAGGACGTATTTGCGACCGTCCGTACCCATTAATCCCTTAGTTTCAACGCTGGCTTCCAAATCAAATCGCTTGCCATCCTTGTCCCAGACGGGATGTTTCTTCACTTTCAGGGCCTTCGATAGCTTCTCAAATGTTGGCGCAAACCGTTCATCAGCTGCAACAATATCCTTGCCCTCTACTGCTCCATACTCGATGGAGTTCTCGCCAGGTTCTCTTTGCTTGAAAATTCCAGGAACAACAGTCTGACCAACGATTCTCTTTCCAAGATAGTCGACTACTACAGTCGCCGGGCTGTATAATCCGTCAATGTCAAGTTGATTGACTATACGCACTCCGTTGACATCTTTTCCTGTTGCCACCCTGGCTGCATCATCGCCGCCCTCAGAAGTAAAGGTGCCCACACCATCAGCCCCAAAGGAGAAGAAGACGTTGTTGTAGACGAAGATCTGGGCATCACGATCTTCTGTCGGGTTAAGAGGAGTGACCTCGCCACGAGCGACCAGAATGGCACCTCGGGCAGCAGCATCGGAATAGTCAGCGAAAAGCTTGGAGATGAATCGCTCTCGGAAGACCCGATCTTGAACCGTCTCTTTAGGCAATTCACGCGCTGACTGGAATTCTTCGTTCCAATCTCTCAAGGTATCGGTGTTATCAACACCAGAGATGAGATATCCCTCCTGAGTTCTTGTGATATCCGCACTATGAGCACATAAAGGAGAAGATTGCGAAGGAACCAGCCACGGTGCCGCAGGGATGGCATTGGTCATCTGGTATGTGGCAAGGGGGTCCTTACGGTTGTTATATTGGAGTAGTTTCTCGAAGGACTCCGAGAACGAGGGAGAGATCTGAGTTAGGAGGGTTAAGAGTGAGTGCGCAGAATGTCCCTTCGGAGCAGGACGGGGGAAGGGGTCGAATTTGCTATTCGACGACTTGTTCACGTAGAACCCGCCGACATGCGAAGTGATCTGGTGCTGCTCTCCTTCGTTTGTGGTGACGAGTAGGTAAAGCAAGTGACCCTTCTGTCTAAGGTGGTAGGGAGGGGGGTTCCACGGCGACAGGGCAATCGACTTCACTGTCTTAGGTGCGGGCTCTTCCTCTTTCGGTATGAGAGTTGAAGGCTTCGCAGGAGCTTCGAAGTCGTAGGCACTAGCTTGGACATTGTCGGCGTCCTTCGCACTAGTGGAGACGGAATCGAAGAGGGAAATTCCGGGGAGAACCCCTTGTAGAGTGTCCGTCCGGTCCCCGGCCGCACCCACTAGGTCACGAATTCGGATGACATGTATTCTAGCCTCCTTTTCAGTGTAAGGGTCTTCTACCAAGCGGATCTCGGCTTCCGGACCGAGTCCCTTCACGTCAGAGATTTGCACAAAGTCATTTATGCGCTCGCCGGCGTGCTCGAGATGGAAACACGAGTATTGAAAAGCAGATGGCAGCTCGATAATAGACTGTCGTAACTCATGAACTTGCTCTTGAGGCGAGACCTACGCCAGTATTAGCCATGACCTATAATAGAATCCATACATAGTAGATAGGAATATCTGCTAACCATCACATGGATTTTATTCGGCTCGTGAGGTAGATGGATGGTCAGGGGATACAATGCTATAAATCAGGCATTAGCATGACCATGATGGTACCAACGGGTCTGTCAGAGAGGGCAGTTTTCTAGTCTTACCATCCGCTGCTTCCTCTGCATCCTCCTCTGCCGTCTGGTCGTTGGAGTCAACTTTAGCATTTTCAGTTTGACCATTTAGGGTTTCGGCTTCCTGGCCGGAAGGTTGAGCTGCACGAGACCAAATATTAACTTATATTCGCGCGGAAGTCAAGCGTATAAAAGCTTCAAAAGTTTCAAAAGCTTCACTTACCGGCAACCTCTGGCTTCTCAGACATGGTGGGCCAACTGGAAGCAGAATTAAGAGGGGTTGGAGGGGTCGTGGGAAGTTTTTGTGGTGCAAATGTATAATATCCTCTTTACTTGTACAAGAATAGCAAACGAGATCCCACGCACAGCTTGGAAAATCTGGCGTGGAAACTGTGAAAGATATTAATGAACAAGGTCCGAGAAATATTATACAAATTTTAATAAAAGGAACGGCAACTCAATTGGATTTGCGAGGGGCCGTTTGAAAGGTTGGACTATGTTGAAGAAGGATAGAAAATAATCGCCCGGAGCATTATTGCAGCTAAGCAAAAGCAACATTTGGATTTCAATTTTTTTTTTCTTCGACGGCTCGAAAAACCCCGGCTGTTCCCGGCAAGTCGGAGCTGCGGCGATAGTAGTAGTTAGGTCATTTGGGGCTTCCCCGTCCGCCCTAATCATGATGCTCTTAGCACGTAACACTGCATAAAAGGGGTGCTACGGGTAACTACCTCTGATCTGATTGGTTTAGAATTTGCATCTTAGGGGACTAAAAAGCCCGCACGTTGGAAGTAGCTGAGTAGATATTTCCAACTGTACCCATTTTACTGCTCTTAGGTATTTTGTGTAACCTGCTTTGGTCTACTGTGGTATCCGCAAGAAAACATTTTAACATCTCCAGTTATATATGCATAGTGCGTATAGATCAAGTTAGTAAATGGTGGAGGGGGTGCTCCGGTTATCTCAAAATCACTTGTATAAGAGTTATAGGGTTTAATTTTATTTTCTAGAGATACGCCAAAATGTTGTGTGAAAGATAAAGTGGGTATATTTCCATCATTTCCTAATTAGGAAATTAAGTAAACAAATCAAATGTTTGGTTAGACATCGATAATTACACGTCTATCATCCTTATTCTTATTGGACAATACGTTGGTGTTCTTCCTTTTTAGTCTTTCTACTTACACCATAGTACTATCTTCAACGCAAGGACCCTTTTTTGGATTGCTTCTCCGTGAACCAAGTATCACGATAGTATCATTTCCTTCGCCCTCAGCTTTTGTTTTGGCGACGACGTTCCACGGGACACGGGACATGGAATTGTTAGCTTCATACCGCCACCGATGATTCTAAACCGTCAAACAAAATATCCATAATCCAACATAGCATACATATCTGCTTAACTAGTAATATTGCTAACTGGAGCTTTCTTCCATGTCACTTAACGAGTTTAAGATCCCGGATAAACCAAGGCCTAGGCCAGACAGAGCGGGAGAGGCATCACACCCCTGGACCGCGGCGCGCTGCCAACGCTTACTCCGGCCATTGCTATCGCGGATTGCTTCTCTTAGGAAAGACGCTGCAACATCGTTACTAAATAATAAGGACGATGAGCTGGAGCAGAGAAGAAGGGCTGCCGCTGAGCAGCCAAACGCTAATTGCGAATGGTTGAGACCGCGGAAGAGGGTCCGCCTTACTTATTCTCAGAAGCGATCCCCGAACCAGGACGGACAATCTACGCTCAGCAAGGATCCAAAGGGAATTAGTACGACGAAACATCCTCAGCAGAGCGAGGGAAGAGCCATAGTGCCTGGAGAGATAGTACCAGCTACTCCTTTATTAAGACGGGCACGGGGTCATGTTGTTCCATCTCCTTCTGCAGCATCCAGTCTACCCAAGGAGCCGTTTGAACAACCCACAGTCGGATGCAGACGAGATCAGTATAAGGACCTTGAGAAACGCCTGACAAGCTTACGGGCTCAATCAACTTCAAATAGGCACAACGACCTAGAGGCAATTTACAAAAGCCTAGAAGCGCTCCTGAAAGCGACGCGACATACCACTAGTCGGGGACGAGGGCCACGCTCGTTTCTCGATATGTGTTTAAGAAAAGTGCCCTCATATATTGAGGAGCTTGAGGCCTGGGAAAGAATGGAAGCTGAGCAGAGTGGGAGCATATCTACACTTGACGAAGTTGATGCGTCAGCGGAAATATATAACTACCTAGAATCAATTGGATCAAACCAGGCTCTTGGATGGAAACACCTCAGGATAGTAGTTCGAGCAGATGGGCTTAATGCGGTGAAGCAAGCCGTTTCAGAAGGGCTATTTGGTGATGATTTTTCACAATTGCTCATTGATCTGTGCGTCCGAATTGGCGCATTATCAGAGGCTGAAGAGCTCATCGTAGCGTTAACCGATCGCCAGTACTCCTCCCCAGCTACGGCAGGCAGTTCCTTTGCTGAAATAGGATGCTTCCGGCCTCTCTCGATACTCTGGAATTTTGCCAATAAGCATGGCCATACTTCATTCCTCCTCCGGCAATACTCGCTGTTGCTATCTAATGGCAGTCTTCCAAAAGACTGGCTTGCAACACAAGAGTTTGAGCGTATGTGGGCATTAGCTGCTCGACATTTGTCCGTGGTGGAGGCAGCTGACGACGCTGTGGCTTTCATGAACTATTCCGTTTCGCTGCTGTGTCGCCGAAGACGAATCCTTGCAGGCGGAAACGACGCGACTCGTCTAGAAAAAGACATCGCCGTGGCCAATAAGCAGACACTAATTAGTGCTTTAACAATGCTAGCCGCGATGAGTTCTTTAGGCGAAATAGAACTCCACACCGCAAGTGTTTCAGAAGCTGAGATTGCAAAGATAGGCTTTATTGGTAATAGGCTCCGATATGTTCTCAGGTCGTGTATGGCTGATCTAGAGTTGTCAAAATCCACACGGTCTGGTTTGGGAAATGACCTGTTGCATCTGGCCTACTACATCTCATCGAGCGATGCCCGAGCCGACAACGATATCAGATCTCACCTTAAGACTAGTATCGAACAAGCATGGCGACAACACGTGGATCATAATTCCGCAAGAAGCAACCGCACGAGACATCGTCTTACCGATATAGCTTCGTTTGTGTCATCAGTAGCTCGTAGCTGCGGTAGAGGAATGAATCTGGCGTCTCACAAGTGTTTAGACATGCTATTTGAACAGCTCACGGACCTCAGGCTCGATCAAGAAATCCTGGATAGCATGAAAACGATAGCTGCTTTTTCCCTTGCGCAGCAGACCAATGACATCAAGGATTTTATCTACGCAGAGAAGCTAGCCTGCAACAAGCATTCGGGCGCAGAAGACGGTGCCCACACGCGACCTCTCTTCTCGGGCTACCGGTGGGAGGAAACCATAGGCGAGTGGGTTACAGTCAGCCCTAAGCGTCTGCCTCGGGCCAGAACAAGGCAGCTTCGATCGTCATCAAGGCCAGATGGAAATCGTCTAATAGAAGGCGGCGAGCGGAGAGCCACTCAGCCCGGGGTGTCCATCTATGGTGAAGCAGAGAGTGTCCCATGTCTGGAAATAGAAAGGGTTGAAAATTATAAGGCCCAGCCCCCTAGGACCCCCAGCACCGAACGCGTCAACACCAAGAAACGTGCGCACTCTTGTTCCCAGAGCGATAAGCCACAAGCGGCTATGGGACTGCGCCGGAGCAAAAGTGTCGTCGCTCTGCAGGCCGCTCAACCGGCTCACTCGTCACTAGACGATGAGCTTGGTTCCGACGAAGAAAATAGGAATTTTGTTGTTCGTAAGAAACTGAGAAGGAGCATCGACAAAAAGACCCTGCTTGGTAGCAAGTTGCGATCCAGCCTGGGGAGTTTAGAGAGCGCCGGTATTCCCGGGGACGATTGTAGCGATGACGAACTTTGCATGTGAGATTCGCTAGTTATGTATTTTATAAAGCACGAGATGGCATCATTTCTCAAAGCATGAACCCACAGGTAGGTTTTCCAAAATCTATCTTCGGATACAATGGGATTCGGGACCGGGAAGATAATATATACACTATGAAAGTTATGCTTAATGGATGCGGAGGATTTTTAACAGCTGAGCGGTGCGATCTTGCATTTTAGACGGGAGTTGCGCCGCTGGATAGCATTTGAATAGACAGGATAGAAATCATGATACCGATACGCACATAATTATAAATAAATTACCTATTTTTTTTTTTTTTTTTTCGAGATGGAAACTTCAATAGGTACAAGGCTGCCGGCACCGAGGGGTAACGCTTGTTCAGTGATTGACGCCATGCACGACTGGGGAGAATAAAACCCATGTGGTAATCCTCCAGAAATTGGGTGATAAAGCGTAACTTAGTAATACGCTTATACATAATCTAGCCTATGATGGATGCACCCGTTGAAACTTGAAACGGCTCGATTGGGCAACTCGTATGAACTTGACAACCTGGGTATTCTCAAACGGGGGTCTCTGCTATATCTAGAATTATTCCATCCCAGATGCCCTCGGGGGTTATATATACCTTGTAGAACATTCCACTTCCACGTAGAGAGAGAATCTTAAATGGGAAGTGTGGACATCGCGTGGGTACCGGTAGATATTTAAAGCTCGGCCTGCGGTATTCAGCCATGATCTTCATGATGGCATCGCCGCAGTAACTCTGATCCTATAAATGGTATTTGGGTAGTATATACCGAAGAGTATAGGATGAATGACTAAACGTTCCTTCGGCGGAATATTTCCTAGATGCGCACGTTAACTAGTTGAAGACTCAAGCCGTTTACTCCTGAGTTAGATGCGTGGAGCCTATCGGGAAATATGTATTTCACATAATCATCGCATAAGCATTTTGAGGCTCACTATGTGTCGACCTTCAAAACCATAGTGGACCTGAGAATATGATTCGGAAATATTATTCGAATCAAGAACTATCATCGCGGTCAGAGCCAGTCATTCTGGAGTGGACCGGGTTGTAAGCAGCTTAATCGAGTATCTCTTGGACCAGAATTCGTATCACATTTTTCACTAAACCGGAGATGACGCAAGCACCCTATTGCTAAAGAAACTAGGTGAGAGAGTTGTTATTTTACCACCGTTTTATATTTCGCTTGGTATTGAGGTAGTTCGGGAACTTTTGAATTAAAAAACAAAAAAAAGTGGCATCGTATGTTTTGGTGGAGCAAACGAATTAGATTTAAGTAAAAAGCAATGACATCGTGATATTTTGCAAGAAAAGAGGACAGAATCCAGTCATGAAGATCGTCCTTGGAGGATGAATTTAATCTTGTACGTAGTCTACTATACGCCACAGTCAGTCATTTGACTTGCACACAAGTTGAGAAGGTGTCGAAGTGTGCTACTATGGTACTACCAGTATGTAGCCGCTTGCTGTCCCGTCCAAAAGCCAAGTACCAGGCCGTTAAGAATCGTCATTGGGTGGTACGATCGGTCATACCCTTGTCTTCCAATGTGCGCTGGCTTCGTTTCAAAAATGCTCTGTCGATCATGATGCTCCCCACCGCGACGCAGAATCAAGATCAGATAACGAATGGTAAAGATATAAAACGAATAATATCGGTCTTCGTGCTTCAGTTTTGAAGCATCAACAAAGATTCACCCACTATATGCGTAATATATGGTTTCAATAATATGTAGTATAGATAAGATATAGAGGGTTAAAAGGGCTGGATCTCGGGACGAAATAGAGCAAGGATGTGGTTTTACCGGGGCTTGGTGATCCCTGCTCGATCGACGTGGACCCTCGGCCAATCCTGCTGTTTTTCCTCCTTGTACCTTACATTGGTGGCATTTTATCGGCCCATCCCCACATTTACGAAAGGTAAGACTTGCCTGTAATCTAGACCTAAGAAGAAGTACGGATTACTCTGAGGGACGTTATGCGGGACGCGTCCACTGTTGCCCAGTATGCAGAGAAAAATTTGAACGTTTCAAACAGGTGGTATTAACAAACAAGCAAATCGTACATGTAAGTCTGGTGAAAAGCAAATTTAAACCTTTGTGAAATCAGATATGAGATAACTACCTACATATCATGTTCAAACAAGCAATCGCTAAAGATCAAACGAACGTTATTGTGACTTTCCATTCATCAGGCAGATTATCTAATAAAGTGAATGAGTTTCTGCATGATGAGCTGAATAAATTATTTTCTCGGTGAAAGAATTTAGAATTTAATGTGGCCAAGGTGGAAGGTCCAGTAGGTACCTGCATGAGTATATACATAAGTACATGCCTTACTTACATGAGCTGGTATGTACCTGACCTAATGTAGTGTAAGTATAGTGATTGAGGGGAAAGTCCAACCAGCCCCTGTTATGATATTCTATCCTCCTCTAGGCTTGATTCCCACCCGTTGATTTCCAAAGGATACGCACAAACGATTGGCACATGGTAAGAGGGAGACCGGCATTAGTCGACGTAATCAAGTAACGCCCCAGCGGATACTCCGTAGATACATGTACGTACCTGAATATTCCAGGTTCACACACACAAACCCTTGCCCCGGACCTGCTTGGCTGGTTCTTACCTTCAATTTTGACTAACCTCCTTATTCTTCCTCAATTCATATATCTCATGCAAATGGGCACTACTCTCTCTAGGTCTCCTCCTACCTCCACCTTGTAGCCTCCAATCCTTCTGGTCCTTTCTTCACAGACCTAGAGTGCATTCCAACTTTTCGGTTCTTCAACCAAATCTGGACGAGTGTAACGTCGTCCTGTTTTCGTTCGTTTATACTACCTGCACTACAATAGAGCCCTTGCTAGCCTTTAGCAAGCTTTCTTCTAGGTCGCATCCTTCGAGGCTCTCTCTGTCAATTGATTTTTGCCTGGGGTTGACCCCGAAAATATACACACCCATTTAAGTATCCGTCTTCCCGCTCGACCTTGGCAAGCGGCATAGACTTTGATCCAGTCATCCAGACTTATAGCTTTGAAGACGACTTCGGCCGCCTTTAATGCAAAGCCCTGAACAGCAGGCTGTTACTACCTTTCGTTCATTCCTCTTCACGCTATTCAAGTTGACCTTGTTTGGCCATTTACCATTCACATACTCCAACTAGGTCTCATAACCAACCTCTTGAGACTATCCAACATTCCTTGGTCTTACTGATGACGATTTTTTGAACTGAGGTTCTTATTTCAACCCAACTTCTAAACTTTGATTAGTTTAGCTGGTATACCAACAACAACAACAACAAACAACGACAACAAAAACAGCATACGATTTTCATCATGGCTGGAGGAGAAGGAAAGGCAGAAGCTGGTGAGGGACAGGCAGCAGGATGGACACCGGCGATGGAGAACGAGTCTCTTTCTAACTATTTACTGGTTGTCTGTGCTGCTCTCTCTTTGGGTCTTATAATATGGCGCATTACGACAGGATTGCAAAAGTATATCCGAACCGTTACGAGTTTAACAAATGACACACAACGATACTTCGCACGCCCGTCGACGAAATTTGCATGGATCAAGAAGAATCTCTTATACGCCCCGATGTTTCGAAAACGACATAACCGTGAGTTTCAGCTGAGCAGCGCCATCAACGTTGGTACTCTACCCACTCGATTTCAATTCCTCTTTCTACTGGGATATTTCGCGACCAACGTCGCTTTCTGTGTTATCCACATTCCCTTCGCCGAAAGCTATACAGATGCGTGTAAGCAGCTGAGAAACCGGAGTGGAACCTTGGCTACTGCCAACATGATTCCCCTATTTCTTATGGCTGGCAGGAACAACCCTCTAATCCCCCTACTTGGTATGTCGTTTGACACTTTTAACTTGATGCATCGTTGGTTTGGCCGTATCGTGGCATTGGAAGCCGTGTGTCATACCTTCGCTTTCTGGGCTGCATCAGCTGCAGGTGGTAGCTGGGCAAAGGCACTGAATACTACCGTTTCGGTGCCGTTTCTATTTTACGGTTTCCTGGTAAGTTCTATCTCTTGTCAATTATATGCGAATTCGTTGCCTAATATTTCTTAGGCTACCATTGCCTTTGTGGCGATATTCATCCAAGCTTCGAGCATCGCCAGGCACGCGTACTACGAATCCTTCAAGCTTTTACACATCGGTCTTGCCGCGCTTGCGATTGCCGGCCTTTGGTATCACCTTAGCTTGAAGCACCTCTCCGCAATCAAGTGGTTGATTCCTGTCATTCCTCTCTGGGCTGGTGACAGGTTCATCCGTGTTGTGCGTCTGGCTTACCATAACTTCGGCCGAGGGGGCACGAAGACGCTTGTCGAGGCGCTTCCTGGCAATGCTGTTCGTGTAACGGTGACAATGGCTCGACCTTGGTCATTCAAGCCTGGTCAGCACGCATACCTGTACATGCCAAGCATCAGTTTCTGGCAATCCCACCCGTTCTCGTTAGCATGGAGCGAGGAGGCTGAAGAGTTGAGCTCGGATAAGCTAGCAATGAACCGACAAGACGTGCTCGCTTTGCGCAAGACCACCATGTCTTTCATTATCCGAGGACGCTCAGGAATGACGAATACGTTATACCAAAGGGCTGCAGCACAGCCCGATGGCCGCCTCATGACAACGTGTTTGGTCGAAGGACCATACGGTGGCGAGCACATGATGGACTCTTACGGTACTGTGATGCTCTTTGCTGGTGGTGTAGGTATTACCCACGCAGTGCCTCACGTAAGGTCACTTGTTGCAGGATTCGCAAACGGCACGGTGGCTACCCGGAAAGTGGTGTTGGTATGGATCATTCAGAGCCCCGAGCATCTAGAATGGATCCGGCCGTGGATGACGGAGATTCTATCCATGGACAGACGGCGCGACGTACTGCGCATCATGCTGTTCGTCAGTAGGCCACGCTCGACGAAGGAAATCCACAGCCCTTCGTCAACAGTGCAGATGTTCCCAGGCAGGCCTAACATTGAGACTTTAATCGGTATGGAGGCAGAGCAACAAGTTGGGACAATGGGCGTGACGGTCTGCGGACCTGGTGCGCTCAGCGATGAAGTCAGACTTGCGATTCGCCGTAAGCAATATAACTCGTCGATCGACTTTATCGAGGAGGCCTTCTCATGGTAGACACCGCTAAGATATCTCACTACTCCCACTCGGATTGCGTGGAATTTGAGCAGACCGAGTGGGGAGGGCATCCTAATTTATCCTTGTACTTGTACGATTGCTCCGTTCGGTTGCGCATATTTGCTTTCTTTTCCTAGGACCGCCCTCACAGTTTCTTGTAAATACTTCTTTCGTTGATAGATACGACGGCCTGACGCCAACTGGTGGCTATAAGCCGGGTAGATGGAGAATATATGATTTGTTCAAATTGGTCATGCTAGGCGCTATCGAAATCGTTCTAGTGTATAACAGGACTTCCAAATGATACATGAGGTCTATTGAGTGACCAGAATCAGATTTGATTTCAGGGTATGATCAAAGTTCAATAAACCCAGCAATATGCTATTTGAGTAGGTGTAACCATTTCATTTATAGAACGCCTTAGCGCAGCAGTACCAACTACGACTTGAGCAGATATAGTCTTATATTCATACCTACAACTTGGATATGCGAGGGCTTTTACTAAGGCTAGAATATAAGCAGGGAGTTATCCACGTATATATATAGGTATATATATATATGTGTGTGTGTGTGTGTGTGTGTAAGACAACTAAACAGATTTATTCATTGTAATTAGGAGAAAGTATCTCCAACATGTAACCATATATCAGATTCGAATGTTTGTTGGGTGAGAAAGAAAGAGAAATGTACCTGTATTGAAGAATTGATGACCCCCTGCATCGGGAATGTTGGACTCATGTACTACGTACCCCATACCTAGGAACGGAGAAGGACGGGAGGATAGCTGCCTATGTTGCACAATACACGCACCAGAGATGGGGTAGCACCCGCCTGTCAGATAGCACCGTTGGAACCTAATAGATTCATTCTTAGCGGGTACCACGTCAGCGGGGTAAACACCTTGATTCGAGGTACCTTACCTAGGTACCTTAGGTACATGTATTTGTACAGTCTAAGATAAGCAAACCCCAGCTGTTAGATGACCTCAACCGCATCACGCCTGCATCGCGTGAGGCTGTCAGGTCCGTCTGCCCCTACATAAAACGATTTCTGGTTTTCTTTTAGGCCTTAATTCTTTCCACCATACAATCGGCTTACCGACATCATTTTATAAACAACCCCGGAGTAAACAAACGAAAGAAACAAACCAATAAGATCTAGCCTTAACTAAAAGCTGGGTTCGCATTTGGTCCTTGCGGCTTACGTTTATACCGTTTTGAGGCATTACGTTATCGCTTCTGCTGCTCTCTTCACATAGACGCCCGCCCCTCGTATCACCACCATCACCACCAACCATTCTTTCGTCTTCGTTACCCATCGCCGACTCGCGAATAATTCCAACTCGAACTAACCTCAGTCTACGTAAAAAAGAAAAAAATTGCGTGGAGAACTATACAGACTCGTTGGATATAACCAGTTACGCACCCAGTGAAGAACGCTACTAGGCAACCTAAACGAGACGGAACCTTTCGCCAGTCGGGCGCGGGATAACATTTAGAATCAAGCCAGCCGCAATGGGTCTTGCGTATAACACGTATCTTGATAGCAACAAGATATATGGCTGCAAGAACTGCAAAGCCCATCTTGCCAATCATGAGGAGATTATAAGTCGGGTATGATATGATTCCTTCGTCCTTCTGTCTTGTCCCCGGCTCTGAGTCCCGTTCATGTCATGTTATCTATCTCGGCCTGGCCCCAATCCTAACCCACCTACCCACCCACCTACCTACCTACCTGTTTTCTTATCCTAGCATTCCTACGGCCCGCCCCCCCCCCCCCCCACCCCGCCCCCCCACCTAACCGATGATGCATAACGACCAGAACTTCCGCGGCCAGCACGGCAAGGCGTACCTCTTCAACACGGTCGTCAACGTGGACGCGGGCGAGCCCTCGGAGCGCAGCATGACCACCGGCCGGCACATCGTCCGCGACATCACCTGCAGGCAGTGCAAGGAGACGGTCGGCTGGAAGTACGACCGCGCCTACGAGTCCAGCGAGAAGTACAAGGAGGGCAAGTTCATCCTCGAGGCGGAGCTCCTCTGCAATGTCAGCTAGACCAACCAACCAACCAACCAACCAACCCTGTTCTTCTTCTCGTTCCTTACCCTCGCCTTGTCTTACCTTCCGATCGAATATGGTATGCCCTATACAAAGAGGAAACGCCGCAGTGAAGCTCGCGCGGAATAGACGGGAAAGAGAAGAGAATATGGGGAGTTTTACACACGCACACACACACGATGAAACACGGTACGGTCTGTCTTTTTTAGCATAGGTATGCATTAGTTGGGCGTTTTTGCTTTATTGCCAGCGGGGGTGTGGTCTAGTCTGGTCTACTTGGGTGCTTTTAGAACAGGCAAATAGGTGGTGGCGCCTCTCGCGAACTCACAGTTGTGCGTGCAATCCGTAAGAGAGGTCTTCTAGGGTCAGATACTGTTTCTCCCCTCCCTCCCAACTACTACTACATTACGATACTTCTTTTTATGAGGTGCTATACAGGTTCATAGAGATCAGCATTTATAAATTGTCATTCTCATTTTCTTTATAGAAATATACGGTGAAACAATATAGGAATGGATGTATAAGTCTGGCCCGGAATTGCGCTGCCGTCTAAGCTGGAAAATTGTATCAAGCATACTGGTCCGCTGAACTAAACCCAAGTACTCCAAACCAAAGTACATATTATAAGAACGATAAACCGCAAACATACCGATACCACCGAACGCCATCCCAATGCAAAAAATATATGGAATATCTCCTCGCATGCCCCGGCCACTGTCTCATCTTCCAGAGTAATCAGGTCCAGCCCCATCGCGCTCCCAGACAGTGTATATATAATAGCATTCTTATTTCTTTCTTAGGCAATATTTCTTTAGTTGTGCTCGATAGGTTCTTCGGGGAGCAACTCCTCTACCTCCTCATCCGGCTCGAGGAACTTGAACGGCGGGCGTACGACGCCATTGAATAAGAAGGTGAAGTATACTAGCAAGACGAATCCCGCCACTTGCAACCACTTGAACGCTTCCCAGCCGAGACCGAGAGAAACCATCCAGATAAAGAGGGTTCTGCAGCTGTCAATGGTGGATCGCGCGGTTGCACTGACACTGCGAGTGACGGAGAGACCGAAGAAGTTATAACCGCTAGCAGCGAAGTCAGCACTCTTGCTTGTAATACGAAAATGATAAATCAAGAGCTCAACTTACCCAATAGAGATCATAGTTAGTATACTAGACACCCACACGGCTCTGTACTCCGTCATTTGTCGGAAGCCTTCGACCATATCAAACATTCCGTAACGACCGGCGTCGGATCTTCCAATGGTAAGGTGCAACACCAGCATGGTGATCAAAGTAAAAGCAAGGCCAAAGAGACCTTCCCAGCCGACGACCTCGATAGGGTCGATCTTGGAACGTTCTAGCATCCACTCCTCAAGAACAAATTGCGTGGCGGTAAAGAGTTGCGCGAAAGCAATCAATACGACACCCAACGCGGCGCGGAGGCCGTCGTCGGTAGCAACTTCTCCGGCGGCGTGGAACAAGGCGTTGGTGGTGGCTGCTTTGGCATCGGGCCAAATAACACCCGCAAGTCCGACTAGTGCGATACCAACCATGACGCCGACGAGGGAAACCCATTGGAACAAGTGCAGCTTGCGATGCAAGAAAATAACGCTGAACAAGCCCACAAATAGCACCAGGGCGCCGCGGGTCATTTGGTAGATCGACGCAGCCACCATAAACAGACCCGCGTTCACGAGTGTGGTGCCGAGGATGTCGCAAATGGCCGGTAATGCGAGGAGCGTGATACCGAAACCCCTCAGGGGCCCATCAACCACGCCCACATTGTTCTTGACGGGAGGATTAGGGTGGATAAGAGTCTGTTCCGAATTGACGCTCGCCGCATCGTCATCATCGTCGACTTCGGCGTCCCCTCTAGGGATGGCCTGGTACCCGTTGGCCGCAGGAGTCCTCCTACTCGCGTAGCGTTGATAAATGAGTCTCAACCCGACAATGAGCCAGCATCCGACTTCTCCTATGAACATCTGCGCCGTCTGGAGCACCGGCTGCTCGAACGTGTGCCGCTTCTTGGGGTCGGGGTCGTCGCAGTTCCGCACGCATTGATTGTCCTGCACACGGCGAGGTCGCGAGTTAGCAAGAAGCCGGGGTAACGTGACGTGAACGGTATAGGCCGCGACAACTGCGAGATGATGAAGAAGAAGCTGAAGAACTTACTTGGTACTTGGTGAAAAGCGTATTGCAGACTCCCGTGAGCAACATCATGCCCACCAGGATCGGGATGAGGGCTTTTGGCGCCATGATGGATGGCTGGCGATTCACGGAGGATATCGCGAAGGCGTGGTGGTCTTGGGTCTTGTGCCAGCAAGAGTAGACAGGGGGGACAATTACAATTGAAGCAAGACGTTGGGTAATTAATCGTATTGTTACCTACAATACAACAAGAGCGATAAGAAAACAAATGAGATATGATCTAGGTTGTGATTCAAAGCAGCCTTGATGAGCTGCGGACAAAATAATGCGAAGCTTCCTCGGAGTTGGGCGGGCGAGGAAACAACGTGAGAGCCTTGAGGTTTGTAAGTTAGTTGTCAGAAAGTAGGGGCCGCCGCGTTCGTTTGGAACTGATAACGTTGAGTTGCAGCTGTCTTAGGTAATTAGGTAACCTTTGGCCCGGGTCGCCGAATGCGAAGGCGCGTGTACCTTGCTGGCAGCCTAGGTATGCTGGGTACTATGCTATGTACAATACCTACCCTACATAATGCAACAGCCGGGACCAGATGCTGCCCCCGCATTGGTCAGCCGATTAGCCTTACGATATCAACTTCAACTCTAATTGGCTTAGCTATGAATCCACCCCGGGCCCAGATTACGGAATTTCCCACATTGGAGCCGGCAGCTGCTCAATGAAATGGACCCCGTGAACACTTTGCTATCGTTCAATATTGCTATTCATCCACTCAAGCTATGTTAGCCCCATAATGCTGTAATGCACTTGCTATGCATGCCTTGGAACAACTTTACTTACCCTTATGAGGTCACTCTTCCTCCTTAACGGCTCCATATTTCTCAACCTCACAGTCCATTCTCAAACAGAAAATATAGGGCACCCAAGTGACAATACTCTCATATGACCGATTATAATATGCAGATTGCTGCTTGGAAACAAAATTACTCGCGTTTTGCAACGCCAGATGATAGATTCTTGAAAATGTATATGCTTAGTAAATACCAACTCCGCCGTCTATAGAAATCTGCTAAAACGCCATATTCAATTGCAGAACGCTTGCCTTTCATTATCAGTCGCAAGGCTAGATTGTTCCGTCTTCCCAAACCGTGACTTTGCCTTCTTCTTCCTCGCCTTCTCTTTCTCTTCCTCGGGATTTTTGTCGCCAAGGTTATTGTAGTGAGGAATACCCAGCTCCTTATCCCGAGCTAAACGCTCGATATCCTTCTTCGTTAGAGGAACTCCTTCAATAGCCTTAACGTGCTTCCCTTCAATTCCCATCATAATGCCTGCCGTAGCGGAGGCTATACATGCAAGGCAGACGAAGAGACCAGTCGACCAACTAGGTCGGTCATATCGATTCAAAGCCCACATGAATCCCGACAGAACACATTGCAAAAACGTGTTAGCAACATTAAAATAAACAATAAAATCCATTTTCCACATTTTAGTCGGGGGTGCCCGAATGCCTGTTGGTGGTGCGTCTGATATAGTCTCCAGGGGATACGGAACGTTATCAACATTGCAACTGGCAATTGATTCCTCGATATTCTTCGGTCCGAGAGACACGGGGAGTTGCTCAGAGCCGGGAAGACGGAACCAACCGCGGTGGACGCCCGCTAAGCTTCGTAAAGCCTTGTGATCGCCCTGAAGGCGATACCGTAACAAGAAGTACAGATCCCGAAAGCGCCATGGTGCCAAACCAAAACCAGTTACGCAGAACAACGCGTTCAATATTTGAGAGTCCGTCTCAATCCATATTCGGCGTGGCGAGTCGATATGATCGCAGTCATATTTACCATCCACCCAACACATCTCTGGTGCAGCATTGCATAACAGGAGGAAGAGCATGCCACCCCAAGCCACAACGTTAAGCGAGTAGATTGTAAGGAAGAACCCAAACCCGGTATTGTAGAATTCCCAGAATTGGACCAAGCCCATTCGTATCTGTTCCTTGATGGGATATTTCGGCGGGAAGTGGTATCCATTGGCGTATTCCTGTATCTGGACGCTCACACCGGCGACACTTGACGCAACTGTACTACCCATGACCCCCTGCCCCTGGGCTGACACAATTGGCGCGCGCTGACTTAGAGAATCATTTGGATTCGTGGCCGTCGAAATTACGGTGAACTGATCGCCATTATCCTCTTGTCCTTCCTTAGATGTTCTGGACGAATCTGGTCGCATCTTAGGGAGATGCTTTTGGTCGTTCCGGGAACCGATAATGTACACAGCTTGGTTTTTTTTTGAACGCGAGGCCAAAGTAAGGGGATGCTAGGATAGGATAGGATCGGATCGAGCGAGTAAAGTGTAGTAGGTATAAATCGACCGTTTTCGAAGCGCAGGTACAGCTGCGCGAGAAGTCCAAATGAAGGACCAAGTAACGGCCTATACGATCTAATTAATTCGTTTTGTGGTATCGGGTTCGGCGCCGTTATATTGGAGCAACGTGATAAAGATGAAATGTCAATTAGAACAAAATATTTCAAAAGAGTAAATGGGGAATGTTGAAAGCAAGCAAGCAAAGAAATCGTCAAATGTAACACAGCAGGATTCGATGTACACTATAAGGAGTCCATACGAATGTACGAACAATGTACGAATAATTTAGTAGGCAGGTAGGGTGTTAGGGTGAGTTAGGTTTTTGGCGGGTTTCCTTGGCATACAATGGAAGACGTTGAATGGGGCCAGGGGCTTTCCTTGTCCCCTCTATCTATCTTAAGTACCTAACTTTGACTGGTCGCGGTTGCGACTGCGACTTGTTCTTACGCATTTAGCTGGCAGCTAAACAGGGGGCACATGTCTCTTTTTAGGTACTGGTCTCATAACCCGCCAAGTCACTAATCAAAGATAAAAGAATTGCGTACCGTTTGATCCTATCAAGTACGCGGAATGATTTTATAGCCATACATGTATGTATCTAGTATCTAGTATATACACGCAGAGGTGATGCAAGGTTAGCAAACATTAAACACTCCAAGGAAAAGACGCGCAAGTGAGGATAGAATTACTGGTCACCATAAACCTGTATGCGCCACTAAGCGTGTACGAAGTACGAGATGCTGCATTTCAATGACACATGCCACGGGTGTTTAAAAGGTCTAGATCTCTCCACCTAGCTGAAGATTTCGAGATCTGCGCCTCGAAAGCCGCATAACCATGCGCCTGGTTTTCCCCCCTCCCCAACTGCCACCTTTGACTACGTACGCAAGAGCGAAATTCGGATATGACCCTCGTTGAGACGTAGTCGCACATTATATTGCCATACTATCAACACCCTGAGACTTTTTTGAGGATACATAAATAAGAGTGAAATTGTGTATGGGTTCCATGTGATGCCATCCAATTGCCATTCAGATACCATTTAGGGGTCGGAGAAGGCCGTTCATGTACCACCATAAGCTGAGACTTGAAGCGAAATTTCTGCTTTCAAGACTTTTAATAGTTCAATTGCGGTTTCAGTGGTCTGGCAGGTACTAGGTATTCACCTGATGCAGCTCTAGATTAAACGTTATTAGATGGGACTTAAAAGCTTAAATAAATAAAGTTAACCATCCCATTAACCTTAACAGAGGTAAGTACCGTCCTAACTAAAGGAACCCGAAAGATGCATGTTGCCCAAGATACACATTGTACATAGTAGCAAAGATGTACAATTGCCGCGTTACACCGCCTTTATACACTAAGCTCCTTCCCACGGTTTTATGGGTTGCCAGAAGGGTCCTCGAATTTTTATGAGAGTTTCTGTGCGATTTAAATTTCGACTACAACAAACAACATCTTTGCCATGGCAGAGAAATCTTATGTTGAACGCCTCGCGGAATCGGTGTTTGATAATCTGCGGTTTCAGCACGATTGGACCGAGTTGCGAATATTGACTCATTCCCCTGTGGATAATTCACCTCTGCCTCGGCCCCTGATCTCCGGGTTGCCTCCTCGTCGGCTCTATTTACATCCCGATGATCAAATTGAAATACTCAAATCCAATCCGAATCCCGAAGGGCGTATCCCAGAGACTCCTGTTGTCGAATGGGTGTTACCAGTTCATCTGGCCGAGAAATGGACACTCAAGGCATTTGCAAGCGTTTTTGATTCCATGCCGCCAGAAACCTCTGCTGGTCCTGGCCGTGTTAAGAGAGCACTACTTGCTACAGTACATGACGATTCTACCGTTGTTTACTACTTCATGCACGATGGCATTGTCAAGCCCCGGCAGAATTAACCTCAGGGGGTACGGCAATTTCTAACCTGTCCTCCGATCACGGTTTGAAGATCACCTTTTGCGCTTGCATCTTATCAAACAGATCATATCCAGAGACAGCCATGGAAAGGGGCATGATTTTCTCAAACATGAACCTACTAGGGGTTAAATAACGCCAAAGGTTGATCGACTGGGTGCTCATATCAAGGGGCGAACTTACCCAAATTTATGTTGGTTCCTTGCTAGGACGCTGAGCGCATCAGCGAATATCGAACGGACCGGGCATCTTCCCATCTGCAGCCTTACGTTTTTGCTACGCCGCGTTAGTTATAAGAAAATCCAAATAGGGGTTGAGACATTGCGTACTTATACCCTTCGGTACCACTAAATGGGACCTAAGCGAATTATTAGTTGGGAATACGTGGACGAACACATCTTGAGGAGCCAGTTTACCTCGGCATTGTGGACGCCTATACTACTTATGAAACCGAAAGGCCTAAGAACGTCGAACGCAGTCCTCAGAGCGGGGCTCAGGCCAACTACTTCAATAACCGCATCCGCCCCTCGGCCGTCTGTGACTTCTTTGATTCGAGCAATCATGGCTGACCTATCCTTCGCGAAGTTCAGGGGCTCTGCGCCCAGGCCCTTTGCAAGTTCAAGACGGCTACCAACGCTATCGATGGCAAAGAGATGCTTGGGCTTGTACTCCAGCGCTGAGACTACGGCACATAACCCTACCGGTCCGCAACCGATGACCACCACCGTGGCTTCGGAAGGGTCTTGTGAGCCAAGGCTATTAAAGGCGTTCCTCGCGCCGAAGAACCCCGTTGGGAATATGTCTGCCATGAGCACCAGCGCATTGTCGTCAATCTCAGGCGGTGCCTTCACGACCGTACCGTCTGCGAGGGGTACGCGTACAAAATCCGCTTGGGCACCATCCAGTTTTTCCGAGCCAAACAGTAAGACATGGTCACACCGAGACGAATACCCATTCTTGCAGTAGAAGCAATTCATGCTGCAGAGCTCATTAATGAGTTATTCCAACTGTCCGGGGAGTATAGGCTAGCCTACCAGGACACCGTGAAAGGAGATACCACCTTATCTCCAATCTTGACGGATTTAACATCTTTCCCTGCTGCCACAACGGTACCGGCGAACTCATGGCCCATAATAAATCCGGTGTTCGAGGGTTGGTGGCCTCGGAACGTATGAAGCTCACTAAGGATTTTAGGAATTAGTTAATTAGTTAGAGGCAGAAGCAAGTGGCTACGTAATACGCACGATCCGCAAAGAGCTGTTGCATCAACTTTAACTATGATGTCTCCATCGTCCTGTACTTTACGCATCGCCTATGTTAGCGACGCTACCAATGCCGTGATAAGGGAACAGAGGGTGTTAATTCACTCTTGGGTACCGGCCGTTGTTGAAGCGAAACCTTGTACGGGCCATCGAACACGACGGCATTCATTGTAAGCGGCAAATCCATGGTGATACACCTCAACAATGAGACGCTCGATACCTACGTCAGTCCGAATGTACGATGTCCGTTCAGTACGGATATCTCTTACTCAAATTAATCCTATCGATGATGTCTTAATGTAGCCGATTTATTCCTCGGTTTACTTACGACACTTCGATGTCACCAGTTCACTTACCTTTCTTCTAGAGAGAATGCGGGGGATTGTACTATCTCGAGTGGGGTAATCCTAGTTGACTACCTTCACGAACACTAATTTCATTCAACTTTCAACTTATTGTTTCAGTTGAATCATTAAGCAATATTCAGCCGAGTATATATATCAAAGACTAATTATTGACATCTAGAGATTCCTCAAGAGTTTTTCGGCTTCCATCTATTTTCGCTCATTGTCTATAGACGATTTCCTAGAGCTGGTGTTTCGTAGTAAAGCGACGATAGTCAAGACCAGTATATCCGTATAGAGATTAACACCGTCTAGCACTACGCAACCTCATTTAGTCCGTCCGCTTATAACGCAATAGGCTGTCAATTACCGCGGCTCGTGTCAACCAATGTAGAAGAACTTGGGAACACCCGACTTGTAGTCCCGAGGAGTATCACGATCGTGTGCGCAAAACACTTACCCAAGATCTACTAACGATGACTAACAAATGAGTGCGCGGTCGCTTTAGTCTACGCTTAAGTGGACTAAAGGGCCCAGAAATATGAATAGAGATACGACGGTGTCCCTGCGGTGCAATATGACGCCGCCAGCAAATGTCTCCACGTGTAAGTGACGATGTGTCTAAGGTGTGCTATCATCCACCACGTTTACTTTATCTCACCTCAACTTGTCTATCCAAAACAGTGTGGCGCCTTGCGCTCTTGTTTTACATACTACCTACTTTACTACTCAATAAACTGCCGGAGTTGTCTCCCCTAGAGGCTTAGCTAGATAAGACGCCGAGCGCCAGGCTCCGAAGAAACTCGTACCATATCAGAATTCTACTCCCCTATCAACTTATGCACTGTGGATACGATTTTCGCGGGGCGCCACCATGGTGCAGAGTGGTCAAGCCGCTGATTATGGAGTCCGAAAGCATGTAACCTACATATATCCCTATCCGCTCGCTGGCGTGGGTATGTAGTTAACCAGTCCAAGTGGTTGGCTGGTTTGAGGGTTATACAAAAGGTTGGTCCTACCCTTTCGTGTTAATTTAATTGGACATATGGGAGACATGTGTCAGTTAGGTGCGGCTCATAGGAGGCTCAGCGTGGTGGCCCCCAATGCAGGTCAACCGAAGCGGCTGAATGAAGGTTTCAGGGAATCTGAAGCAAGGTTCTTCCATGCCGCTCCCGACGACAGAGGGCGTACAAGGGAGGCCACAGGTGCAATGAGAAGAGAGATGATGAATAGTCTAGATAGATAGCGATGCGATGTGACGATGGCGGTTTGTCTTTAGAGACATGGTCTGAACGAACCAATGGCGATGCCCCAACGTTAACAAGGCGTCATCTTGTACGCTGAGCCGCCTGCCTGGTCGGACACCGCCTCACTGGTTGCGCGTACGACTCTACATTCGCTATACCTATTGTACATGCATATATACGTATTTCATATTCTATAGGCCGACTATCACGCGCATTCTAGCGTTGGTCTTTGGGGTAAGTCGTGATGGGAAGAAGTTTTTAAAATGGAGCAGTTAATGCAAACTGCCAGGAGGCATGTGGAAAAGGGTGGTTTTGGGGTCCGCAGACTCTGCACCGGCAACGTTACCTATTGACGGCAATGGATCACCACATGAATCAGCCAGCCGCGGACGGCGTGGGAAAAAAAAATAGCTCTTTTCTGGGTCGTGCAGGCCATAGGCTTGATAGAGAACCAGTAATGACCGTCATGAGGTCCCAATTGCATACATAGGTTAGAAAGTCGAAGCACGGCCGATCTTCGTCCCTGCCTGCCGGCCCTAGGCCGGGACTATGTGCGAAGATATTGGAGAAAAGGCGAATCCGCGGGCGCGAGAGAGAGACGCATGAATATACATCCTGGTTCAGGGCTGCGGGGGGGATGATGGGATGATAGGATGATGAAAGGCTAATGCCAATGCTATAGATATATATAGGTAGGTATATATATGTATAGGTTTAGTTGGCATATCCTTGGGATAAGGTTAATATAGGGAGAGAAAGTAGAGAGTCGTAAGCTTGTATGTAATAGATAGATAGCCAAGATGAAACAAGAGAAAGAGGAGTCTCATGAAGCCTTAATAAACCGTCATACCAAGCCTTTTCCCACGCGGGTGTGGACTTTGTCCGAGTCTAGGACTACTGCCCAGCTAGGTCAGGTACTCTGCGACCCTCTTGGTAATATTATGACTAGGTTATATGACTACCTGACTACCTACCTACCTACATACATTACATTACCTTAGTTACGTAGGGCATATACGGGCGGAGTACATGGATGAGGGTATTTTATCATGCAGGTGAGTCTACCTTGTGAAGCATCTAATTTGTTGGCGACGACATGGAGTAGTAGTACCTTAGGTAGGGTTATTGTATGTATGTGGTACGGGGATTTCCATCTTCCCTCCTTCAAGTATTGTTTCCCTCCCCCCACAAAATTATCTTTCTCTCTATCTCTCACTCATAACATAGTACGGGGGATCCTCTCGGAGCGGACTACCCTCCCACAGCCAATCCCTCGGCGTCGAGTTCAAATACCTGGTATGTACCTACGTGGTAGTAATAGACGACTGCGGATTATTTTCGTCATAATAGTTTATCCCTTCATCCCAAGTATTTATCTTTAAGTCATTGGATAGTATTCTCTCTAAAGGTATTTTGTCTACTAATGTATATGTATGTGTGCCCGGAATTGCGGCCCACTCGTCGTCACTTACGAGCTGAAGCGAAGCTTTTGGGGCTAGCGAAAGGGAGAGAAGACAGAAACTTGGAGCCTGTCCTGTCCTGTAGAGTATTTTTTGTTTTTTTTTTTTTTTTCTTTCGTACTTGACTTCTTCCCTCGTGTGCGTGCGGACACACACCTTTTTGGGCAAAGTATTCCCAAAGATCGATTTTCCAAGAGGCCTCCCATGCCTGCGCTTGTCCCCACAGAGAGCGACCAAAGACCCTGCCAACTCCTCTTTCCGTTACCGGGATCGCGACCCAAGATTTAATAAGTGACGCATTTTTTGCTTGTCTACCGAACAAGCTCGACGTTCGATTTCTCATGTCTCGGTGATATTTTTTACTAGAGTACGAATAGGCCCTTTTCTTTTCCTTCTCAGCGGAAACAGAGTTACTGCACACCCATGTGGCCGCCGCTACTGTGCCTGATCTTAACCCTTCTAGCTACAAGAGATGTGCTAATAAGAACTAATAAGACGACTTCGATACTAATGTACATACCACACTAATACCCTATACCCTTCCGCAGGCATCCATGCATCAAGAAAGCCACCCGGGTCTTGCGGTCAACGGCTTGCAGATGCGGCTGTATCATCGTGCGATATGTACTATCAAGGTCCACGTCACATATTGGGCTAGACCCTTTAACTCCATGTTGCCATGCGTCCGTTCTGAGTGGCTTTTTTTCTTTCTTCTCTCTTATAGTGCTACCGAATCGTGCAATCCCACCCTTTCTTGCGTAGGCGGCACGTTGTTGTTAGAGACAGATAATTAGATGCGTTCTTTTACGCACTGGTCCCCCATTGATCGTCATTATCCAGACTCGGAAGCTGAGAGCAACAACCCCCCCCATTTCAACCATTCATGTTTGTTCGGTGCGAGTTTCTCACCAATGTAATATCCTATTAAACTACCTATCCTTTTGTACCTAGTTAATGTATGTAATATGTTAGTTGCCTTACTACATACTACATAATATGTGATATGTATGTTTGTCCTAGTTGTCCTAACCTATGTAGGAATTTCCAGCTCCCATGGGAATTCTCACAAAACCCTTCATTACCTAGGTAATGCCTTTTCTTTCCTTGGACCCGTTTCCCCCTCCTTACTTTTACATACGATGCAATATAATATCCGGGCTAGGTGGTTATCTTAAATTATATTTATTTGGGTTGAATTTGAAACCTATTAGTTTCCCATAGAGCCGGTCGTGCCGCGTTCTTGCACATAATATATACATCAATACCTAAACTGCAGAAGTCTAGTATATGTGAGGCGACCCCGCCTCATCCTAGATCGAAGTCGCCCTGTATCCGTACGAAGGATAGATACTGCGCTCACCTTCGCGCGTATTGAGTGGATGGGGCCAAGAGGCACAGACCGCAGACAAGTCCCCAGATTCGCAAAACCCACCCGGTAGATAATGTGTCATAAATTCTCGCCGCGGTTGCTTGCACCGACTGTGGAGTGGCTGAGCAGCGCGAGATTACGGCAGTCCGAGTAGATTCACACTTGTGAATGTGTAGAATAACAGTACACTCTCACTTTTCTCTCTCACTCGCTCACTCACGCACATATATCCCCCCTTTTCTATTCCCCTTTCTATATCATCAACCTCTTGACCCCGCTACCTTGGATCACCACTATTCCACAGGAAGCTGTGCTTATTATATGACGTCCGGGGCACGTCTGAATGAAGGGGCGTTGGTAGTTTCCACGGATATACGTCTGTCTATAAGCCCCCCCCTCCCAGTAATCAATATTGGATCGTTATCTGGATCGCCGCATCTTTCCAATACTACCTGCTACATAACAAAAATTATTTAGTAGGTAGGTAGCGATCTTGCTGGCTGTACTTTGTCTGATCGGTTGCCTTTATCCCCGCAAAAAAAAAATAAAAAAAAAAGCTGGCCCTAGATATTCTAGTTCCGTCTGACACACCCGACTCGACATCGAGAATTCCCACTTCTATTTCGTACCCTTCAGCCAGTTGGACGCACTTTCTCGTCGATCAAATTCCGTTGCGCTATCCCAATCTTTCGTTTCGCCCGATTTCTTGTCGTCTGACTGATACATACCGTATCTATTCACATACATAACAAACATTACCTGCATATATATAGGTAATTAGGAATATCGCGGGACTGGACTGGAAGTCTTGAGCGAATTTGCCGAACATTGGGGAATTCGTATGGGAGAAAACTAAAACCAGGGGTTGCAACATTATTCCATCATTTGGATTCCTGCAGTGCGGTGTGCGTGCGGTGCGTGCGGTGCAGTGCAGTGGGATTTGTGAATTACACAACCGTATCGCTCTCTCTCTCTCTCGCTCGCTCGCTCGCTCGCTCACTCTTTCTCTCTCCCTACGTTTCTGGGAGGACGGTTAGCTGCCGAGGCTGCCGCACCGAAGCAGGATCGAAAAGCCGGGGTGGTCGATGAGGCTTTGGAAGTCGCTAAGCAGAAAAAGTCGCTAAAAAAGGCGCTAGACGGCGGAAACGGGGATAACCCAGTTAAGGCGGCAGGTACAAGATTGGAGTACGCGGGACACACTGGTACGCTGGTACCTACATTTACCTGTGTACCAAGGGAAGATACGAAGGTACTTGTACATAGGGTACCTCGTACTACCTATTATTTGTTGCGGTGCGGTAAGTGACTATCAATGTTCCTTCTTCTCTTTTTCTTGGGACCTGATGGCAGGTCAAGTTCTTGGATCATCCACTCGCAGCCGCATTCTTCGCCGCACGCCTCTTCCTTCTTTGGTCCGTCCAACCTCTCATCATCAGTGGAGTCATTCGTACAACATCCCCAGACTAACCCTCAATTGGGCTCTTAAGCACGGGAATTTCTGAACAGGCGTGCCTTTCTACACTATACACTACTACAATTATCTGTTCTACATAGGTATAGGTATATTATGTATACCTAATACTGTATTTGCTGGTTAATATGCATACAAATATTGTATATTATACATTGAATTATGTCAATGCCTTACCACATTGGCATAGTGTAGTGTATTCCACATTTTCCACACTTTCCACACTTTCCACCCCCAAAATATCTATCAACTATCATCATGTATCTCCCGCTTCTCTTTCCCCAAAAATCCTTGTAACATAGCTTCGCATTAAACTTTCCTTTCCATTTCCTTTTTTTTTTTTTCTTTCTTTTCAGGCCTAACTCCAAACACTTCAATTCTTTTTTTTTCTCCCCCTTCCTTTCCCGCTTTCCAAGGGTTCCCCACCATCCATCAAGTCCCAGAAGCGACATGACGGAAGAGACATCGTTTCTGACCTGAATTTTCCTGTCCAGGATCCCTTCTGGATTACCAGACCCCTGCAATCTCGTCCAAGCAGAAAGCTTATAAACCCCCGGTCTTATTAAATGCGGGTTTTGCCTTTCGGACCTGCCTATCACACGGCGCAATCTGGCAATTTTGACTGATCCGATCCCATCGGGTTACCAGCGCCAAAAATCCAAGGACACGACCTGCTTGTCTCTCTCTCTCTCCAGGACAAAAAAACAACCCAGTTAAACCAAGTTAAACCAGTCTAGCCTAGATTATCTAGCCTGTCCAAAGCCAAGACCTAAGGGCTAAGGCCTTACCCAGCTTACCCAGCGTACCCAGCGTACCCAGCCAGCCTACCTGCGTTTCTACGTTCCATCAAACTAAAGGGCCCATCAAACCCCATCCCACCAACCCAAACAACCTAGACAGAAAGTCAGAGCGAAGAAGAAGCGGCTCCGCAGCCATCTCTCCCCCGCCTTACATTATTTGCGCCAAACCTTACCTGACCTGACTTGACCTGCCTTACCACGACGTTACCTACGCAGCACTACCGTACCACTCCAATCTGAAGTCGAATCTTCGGCGGTCACGAGGATATACTTGTTTGAGTCCTTGGCGGCAACTTCAAATCCACATTACAAGCTAGTCTCCGTTGTTCCCATCCCTTCCCCTCCATCCCCCATAACTGTCTCCATCCAGACTGCCAGGACAGGACATACTTGCCGTTATACCCATTGTCACCGTGCCCGTATCTACTTTCTTAATTGTCTAACCCGAATCTATCATTAACCGCATCCTTCCCCAAACGTCTAATTCTAACCGAACCCTCCCCTTCTTTATTTTCCAACTCCCCCCTTGCCTTTTCTTATTTTTTTTCTTAAAACTTTCTTTTCGTTTCTTTTCCTTTGGCTGTCTGCCAATTTGCGCGTTCTGGCCAGGGAACTTGGCTCGGATTCTTGAGCAGGATAGCGCGCGCAACAACCCCCCGTATTTTAGCGATAGGGTCCCAAGTCCCCACCAATCCGCGTGCGGCTCGTTGCGGCGGACAAGACCAGTGCGCGGTGTTACTCTACGCTCACGGTCGAGCCCGCTCGTTTAGTAGACTTGACTTGGGTTGACCGGTGTGCGCCTGGATAACATTTCACAATTTCGCAACCTCACTTATATGCGAATGGGAGGGCAACCGCAACTTTGACCAGGGTTAAAAATCACAATAGCGCAACCTAACCCGGATTTCCCACAAGACAAGAGACAATCTTTATTTTGGTTTTCTGATGATGACTTGAGTCGCCCAATGAGTGAGTAACGGCTACTCCATGCCAGCGAGTGAAAGCATGACTGCGACCGTCGATTCGGCCTTCGCTCACGACCCTTCAGCTAGCGACGTGTACGACCCGGATGACGTTTTACCCCAGAACAGTCCCTTGATGAAGGCTCACCGCCCCAAACTCGAACCCTCGCCCTCCCCGCCGGCGTTACCTATTCCTAAAGTCAGTCTTTCTTCTACATCGGGTCGGATATCTTCTAATCGACGACAAAAGGTTCGACCCAGCCTCGGCGATGCAGTTTTAATCCATTATCTCGACGGTGGAAAAAGGCCAGAAATCGTCGCCGAGGCATGGTCGCGACCCCTCGCCCGTTACGACGACGACGACGACGGACAAAGTAAAGGGGACACGGAAGAGACGGTCGATGTGTCGGGGGATGAGGAGGATACAAGGAGTCACGAGATGTCCCCAGGTCCTGCGCATCGCCACGCTTTTCGTGCTGCCGAGTCGTCAGTGTCAAAGTCCATAGACCTGCAGTTTCTCGCGACAAACGCGCTTGCTGCTGCCCAGGCAGCTTCGAAACCGGTAGATACGAATGGTTCGCAAATAGCTGATGACGATTCTAGAGTTGCGCAAAGAGCGACGCCTGCTCCGGGCTTCAGGTCAGATGGCGCTCGAGATGATATCACGATGAAGGATGCAAACCGGCCCGTCCTCCAGGCGCCTATTTCTCCTTATGCGTCGCAGGGTCCGCAGGAGCTGTATTCCCCTCGTAGTTACCCTCCAAATCAGGTTTTGATGCATCCAAACAATGTTCGATCACCTCCTGGATTAAATACTCCCACGGACCATGGGGAATTGCCCCCGATACAAGAAGTGTCACCCAAATCCGACGTGACCAACCATGATCCGCTGCCTTCCATAAGATCTCAGTTGTTCGATCAGCTCACAGGTCCTACGAAAGAACTGGCAATACACAGCGCATCTCAATATCCTCATTCCCCCCCAGGTGGCCCACCACGTATCGGCGGAATTCCTGGGAGCCATGCGTCGCCTCCAATATCTCCTAACGATGGCTATCGCCCAAGTATACCTTCCCCGGCTCAAACTATCCACTCTATGAGTTCTTACTACTACCAAACCGGCAACAACATGAACCACCACCGATCCGGCCAAGATTACAGCAGCGGTAGTAATACGGATACACCAGGCGCCAGCGGTGGTGATGCTTCGACGCCCGCCACGTCTATCACGGAACGGATGAGCATCGATAATATGACAAACCCTGCTGTTGGCGCGTTCGTTTGTACCGTACAAGGCTGCACTGCGCCCCCATTCCAAACGCAGTATCTGCTCAATTCACATGCAAACGTACATTCTTCCGCTCGTCCACATTATTGTTCCGTGAAAGGATGTCCGCGGAGTGAGGGTGGGAAAGGTTTCAAGCGTAAAAACGAAATGATCCGTCATGGTCTTGTCCATGATTCGCCTGGGTACGTATGTCCGTTCTGTCCAGATCGGGAGCATAAGTACCCCAGGCCGGACAATCTGCAAAGGTAAGATATTTCATTAGTACTGACAAACCAAATCAAGCGGATTTTAATCGTAGAGCTAGGCACGTACGGGTTCACCATGTCGACAAGGATAAGGACGATCCGGCCCTTCGCGACGTGCTTTCGCAACGCCCAGACGGACCTAACCGAGGACGGAGACGTCGCGGCGGCCCATAAAGGTGCTTGAGGAGCGGGGTAAAGAGAGAAGAGAGAAGGAAAAAAAACGATGAACGCGAGGAATGAATGCTTCTGACGATACGATATATTGCCATTCTATTTTAGATGTACATATGGTGCAGATGATATCCCGGAGGGCGGCTGGTTCTAAAGCTTTGGACGCTGGTTGTCGCGTCGTCAATACTTGATTGAGGGACCGGGGGGGGGGGGGGGGACTACGCGGCTTACCTCGACCAAACGGGAGGGAGTTGGCGTTCTGGGCGTAGCCAATTATACCACACAGGGGAGCGCTTATTGTTGGGTTGTTTTCACTTTGCTTTTTGTTTTCCTTTTTTATTTGCGACCATTTTTACTCTCCCATACACCACATATACCTACTCATTCGCTTATTTATCCCTCCCCTTTTTCCCTCACCACCGCAATGCATTACTTGACGGCCCAGGGCGGCTTAAGAGAAGGCTAGGTAAACCTTGATATGACCACTATTGGTCGAGGAACACTTTACATCGATCATATAGCTACACATATGCAAATATGTAGCTGGCTACCCACGTGGTAGCCAAGTTAGTCGGTCTAACAAGACAGCTATTTACGCTATAGGTTATTGTCTTGGCATGTTCATGTCTATGCTCGTGTCCGGACCTGAAGGGGTTTCAGCCTTCTAGAAGGATATACTGTGCATGCGTCTGCACTAGACATTGTGTCAATTTTGACCAGATCAACGACTTCTAGCCAACGGATCATAGGATTGAACATCATCTGAAGCTAAGACAACTACCTACCTAGGTACCTGCTTACCCAGATAGTTAAGGTATAGCTAGCCATCTACGCTTCTCCTATAGAGATAACGTAGAATATAAAATTACGAATTATCTATAACACACATGATGTTGCGACTTTGAGCAAAATAAAACGACAATGAAAGGAGATGATAAATGATCAATATTACTTACCTTATCAAATACAGCAAGCACCCTGTTGTCTCGGTCTTGATTTCTAGTGAACGTATCGAATTCCTAAAAGCAATAGTTCACTATATATATAGGTAGGTACCTATGACTGTGCGAACTAGGTAGTTACCTCCTAACATGAGAGGTAGCTAAAGTAGCTAAGCAGGTAAACAAGCAAGCAAGCAAGCACGTAGCAAGTGTACCTATATATGTCAGGTACTCTATAACGAGAGCTGGTATTCATTCGTTCCTATGTTCCTTGGACACAATCTCATCTATTTCCGTTGACATGGCGTAAGTCACCCCCGCATACTCGTAATCCCCTTTATATCACTCAGTAATCTCCCCCTTATTGACGTTTCTCATTCTCTCTCTTAAGGGGGGGGCATATATTTAATCTACCTAGGCAAGTTTAGGTAGATAGATATTCAGGTCACACAAACCTCAATAGTCACTCAAGATAGGTCATCATAATCATAATCAACCATCCACCGCCTCCCACGTCCCAACCCTCACAGGTCCTTCACTAAGAATCTCTACTTGCAACTCCCCTCCCCCTCCCCCGTCCGTTGGGTTGTAGTTATATAAGCCCAACTGCTCAACAACAAGCCACAGCCCACGGCCGCGGGGATCGATATCGAAATCCCCCGTGCGCAAGCCGTTAGCACCGACTTCCCTGAATTCGTTCGTGCTATTGTTGCTATTGCTGTTATTATTGTTGTTATTATCATGACTATCCGTAGACGCGATGACTAGCTTATCGGGTCCGGTGCCGTACTCAACGCTCACGCGCACTGTAGGATGCGAGCGCGGCGTGCTGGCTCCTCCTCTGAGTGTATTACCGCGGTAGCCGTCTCGTAATGTCACGACGACGTTCGCGCGCGTGAGTCGGGCCGCTGAAACAGCGACGCGTTTCTTCTTATGAACTACATCGCTGTCGGAAGATGGCGAAGATGACGACGGTGCGGGTAGGCGAAATAGGAGATCCGGGAGTTGTGTGCGCAGACGGCCTGCGGCATCGGCCGGCACCGGGGCCACGGCGCAAGGGGTATTAGATCCGACTCGCAGAGTGAAATCGGCGAGGCAGCCCGGCTCGAAAGTCGAACAGACGACGGTGTAGGTACCAGCGTCGACAGAGGCTGCTTCAGCGAGCGCGCAACCGCGCCGATAGTCGCCCGATGTAATAGCCAAGTCACGGTTTCCGATGGCTGTCACGCGGCGCCCGCCCGCCCAAACTAGGTCGACATGTACGGGGAGGTCGTCGCGGGCTGTGGATAGTAAGAGTGAAAGGGGTCCCGCATGAGGGAGAACGAGGCTGAATTGTGGGTTGTCTAAGTAGCTAGAGGAAGCAGCGTTACCGCCGGCGGTGCGACGTGTCCAGGATCCTTTCACGTCTACGTAATGGCGCAAGGCAGGCTCGGCCAGAGCGACAACAAGAGGGGCGCGTGAGAATAATGATAGGGTAAAAGAGTATTGCGGTAGAGGTAATTCCTGAGTAGCGACAACAACGGTATAGGTGACACCACGCTTGACTTTAAAGGGCGCCAGGGTCTGCGGAGAGTCTACGAAGTCGCCGCGGAAGACGGGTTGGGTGCTTAGCTGTACGCGTTTGCCACCGCTATTCGCGAATATGTATATACTCATAAAGCCAAGCTTGCTGGATACTTCGGCGAGAGACGAGATATTAGCGTCGTCATTAGCGGCGCGATGCTTGCGCATAATCTCGAGTTCGTCGTTTTGAAAATGACGACTTAGTAGGATCCATACATTGTCGTCTGCAGCTGTAGACATAGAGTATTGGGGGTTATGCGCGAAGGAGCCGGTCATGGTAGCCTCGGGGAGTTGCCAGGTAAAGTGGTGATCCTGACGTTCGGTGAAAAGGCTTGGATTCCAATTCAGATAAAGCGATTCGAAGTTCTGCGCTACATCGTCGAAACTGATCCAGAAGGAACCGGGCTTCAGCTTGACTGGTTGATCATCCGTCGCCTGTTGTGATATGTCAAACGATCCTGCCCCTTTCCAGGTGAGACCATCGCACCATGGGTTCTTGACCAGCAATCTCCTACTGTCTGATGTCTCGGACATGTCAAGCACCGCGTAGTCGTGCTCGCCCGCTAATCCCAACGTCTCCTCTTCATCCGGAGACAGCCGTCCTGTTCCTAACGTTACTACCACATCGCCGTAATCGTAAGCCTTCTTGACACGCTTCCACGTGCGATCCCAGTCTACCTCGTCACTCTGTAGGAACAGTTGCTCCGGTATCCAGCCGGTCAAAGCGTATAGGTCGGTTCCAGAGTTACTACCCGGGAAGTCATACCCGCCCCGAACCTTCAGATAGGCCTTCTCCATGAGAGCAGGCCAAATGAGATTCGGATTTTGGCGGTCAACAACGTAAAGAGTGCGGTCTGTTGAGGACGAAGGGAGGCGATCATCGATGACAACTTTCCTGAAGCACCCGTTGAAAAACATGCGAAATATATACTTCCCACTGTCGGAGATCTTTGGCTGTCCGCTCTCAAAGTCTATGGGGAACATCAAGGCCGGTAGGATAGATGTAGGGCCCGGGCGCAGGTGGCGCATACTAGCACAGAGGCTCGCAACGACAGAGCAGTCCGTTGTTATGTCCTGGACTAGGTCGTAGTCATTTTGGGCCTCCATTAGGAAGTCGTTGTTCTGTCCAGCAGAATTCGGCGTAGCCTCCCGGCCTAAAATCTCCAATGGTCGTTTCCAGCCTGAGAAGACGGATCTCTGGCGGTCAGATAGAGAAAACAGCGAAGCATCGCTAAAAACATTGCCAGTAAATTCATCAGGGCTAGGGTCCGAGTCCCATGGTAGAAAAATGCTTCCGTGGAGCCGAGAGTTGCGAAGCAGGATAGCTTGCTCGCTCTTAGGAATCTGACGCACTGGGCGTGGTAGCTTCAGACGCTTCTCTACGGTAGCAACGCTGCCACCAGCTTGACGCGACTTTTTGAGATTCTCGGCTTTTGATAGTAAAGATTGGCACTTTTTAATTAAGCGACTTTTCTCGTCTGGGCCAGATGCTTCTCGGGCCGCTTTCATGTAAAGTTCTGCAGCTGCGGTGGCATGATCGAGAGCTTCTTTGCCTTGGGATTTGGAGGCTAACGCCTCTTGTTCCTAAACAAGGTCAGATATATGATGATTTCTACTAGAGATACTATTTACCTTTGCCTTTGCCTCCATGGAGGATAGGTTTGACTGTTTCGGTTGTTATTGCATCTGAATTCTGAATCAACCGCGCTCGCGAAATGAGCAGGGTATTTAGTAGGTGGGAGAATCAGGAGTAGTCGGGAAACTCCACGTCAGCTATGACTGGCAAACAACAACAGCATTATATATATCCCTTCTGTCCGACCTTTCCTAGGACATATAAATGAGACTCAAGTTCGCGTTTAACGACCTATGTTATGTGGATAGGTATCAAAGAAGATGGGTGTTACACTATAAATAACTGGCATGGCCCATGGAGAGACAACGCATCTCATATTATGGGTATAGCTCCCACCGGATGAATAATTGAGATATATAAGAGAAACGAAGCAAAGAAAGACAATTCGATAAATGTTTTACTTCATTTCGACAATTGTATTAGTTGGTGAGATGAGATAATCAACCTACCTACTACCACCCCACATTGGAAACATGTTTGTGTAAGTTGCTAGTTAGCGTATGATTCACGATGGTGCCTTCGGGAGCTTTTTAATGTAATTAGGCTCGTTGCTTCCCAGCTGGGGATTTGTTAATTAGTTGTTAAACTTTGAATGTGCTATGTTGCACAGATAAGCAACTTGGCTTAAGGATAAGGAGAGACTTCATTACATAAGTTAATAACACAACATTGAACCGAAGTAAATGAATTTCCACTTCCAGGTTAAGTGCAGGTTATCTTTACAGGTATGTAACCCGTAAAGGTAAATTACATATCCGGATTAACAACGTCCCGTTAGTGGGCCTTACATCCATAGGCATTACGGGCACTTTCTTCCTTGCATTCCTTGCATTCCTTGATACCTAATATTTAGATAGTACCTAGGTACCATGTAGTTGCCGACGGGGGTGGGCCAACCAATATTGGCCGAGGTCCATTATTCACGGGCGCTCTTTTAAACTCGGCTTTGCGTCTTAGATCTCCCGATTTTCGCATCACCGGAGTGACGACGTCAGGACAGCTTCATTGTCCTTCGCAGATCCCGGGGGCTTTTAATATCTTTTTCGTCTTTTTATAATTACCACAGTAGGTGGTCTGTATTAATTCCCTACCGATATGTATACAGATATCCGAATTGTGTCTCGTATTCCATGGTGCGGTAGCAACTAAACTAAAAAGCGGACAAGTGCCTTTTAACCATACGGCTTTATCCGTCGCGTGCAGGTAGTCTTACTCCCAGGTTTCGGCTTTGTCAATTGCGATTTAGTCTTGCTCCAAAAACGTCGTCGTTGTCAGCTATAACATCTTCAGAGTACAAACCTCCGATCAAGGCAGATATACTCCATTAAGCCGTAGGAGACATTAACTGGCTGCTATGGCCGTGCAGTCAAAGCCTGCCCCGCTACCTTCATGGGGTTTCGCTGTAGCTGGTGCTACGGGTGCGGTTCTAGCGAATGCTCTAGTATATCCGCTGGATATGTAAGATTTATCTCAGGCTTGCGCGGAATCGGCACTAATTACTTGCTTGCTTCCAGAGTTAAAACACGTTTACAAGTCCAGGTCAAGCGGAAACCTGGTGATACGACCGAGCATACAGACCCCCATTACACGTCGACGTGGGATGCTATTACCAAGATCGCGGCGGAAGACGGAGTTAAGGGCCTATATGCGGGTATAAACGGCGCCCTATTGGGAGTCGCGTCTACAAACTTCGCCTATTTCTATTGGTATTCGATCGTGCGAGACCTTTACTTCAAATCGCAAAAGACTCCGGCGCCACCATCCACGGCCGTCGAATTGGCATTAGGTGCTGTAGCTGGTGCCGTAGCTCAATTATTCACGATTCCGGTGGCTGTGGTCACGACGAGACAGCAAACACAGAGCAAGGCGGATAGGAAAGGCCTCTTAGATACGGCTCGCGAGGTTATTGAAAGCGAGGATGGCTTTTTCGGTCTTTGGAGGGGGCTGAAAGCTAGCTTGGTGCTGGTAGTTAACCCTGCCATAACATATGGCGCGTATGAGCGATTGAAGGGCGTTTTCTTCCCTGGAAAGGCCCGTTTAACTCCGGGAGAAGCTTTCCGTAAGTTTTTCCTGCTGTGAAGTAAAAGAGCTGAACTAATCATGATCATGTAGTCCTTGGTGCTATGTCGAAAGCATTAGCTACTATCGCAACACAACCTCTAATAGTTGCGAAAGTTGGTCTACAGTCAAAACCCCCGCCGCAACGTCAGGGAAAACCATTTAAGGGATTCATTGAAGTGATGCAATTTATTATCCAGCATGAAGGTCTACTCAGCCTTTTCAAGGGTATTGGACCCCAAATTATAAAGGGATTCCTTGTGCAAGGAATACTCATGATGACTAAAGAACGGTAAGTTTAAGAAGATTATTGAAGCGACTATAGGCATTTTTATACTGACTTCTCTTTTTAGAATGGAATTCCTATTCATCCTCCTATTCAGATACATTCGCAAGATTCGGTCGGAGCATCTCGCCAAAGCGGCTAAGTTAGCAGCAGCCACTGCTTCTAAAGCGAAGCTTCCCGTTCCTATTACAACTAAGTAGTCAAGTCTCCTATGGACAACTTATTAGAGGCGAATTGAAATAGATATACGCAAGTATATACTAGACCAGGGGCAATGCATTTATAATCTCGTTATCAAGTTAGGAGTACAGGCAGACTAGGCGCAAGTACATAAGAATGTCTTTAGGGGTATTAGGAGGCATGTTTGTGGTCAATATAGCTTCCAAGTTTAGTGCGAAATCGATAATAGAACGGAACAAAGCACTCCGCGAATTATCTTGTTATCAGAAATAACTTTCTCGACTTGAACATGTCTGTCTTTGTTATACCTCTATTATGTAAATAGTTGCGTAAAAGGAGGGAGTACTTCGGTACCTTGCTCAGTGTTGTAAATTTATGCCCCCACCCAACACAAGCCCCTCTTCCAAGAGCCCCTACCATTTGTCAAAATACTGTGGCTTGACCCTCGCTTAATTTTCTGCCCACAACTGGTAATAGCAGACGCACCAACTGAACTTGCATCTTTTCACTGACAACATCAACCTCAGTCGACTACCGTGTTTCCCCAAACCAACCGACGTCAATACAGTCACAATGGCGAGTAAGTCAATAATACCATCCTCCGATTATCAGGAAACACTCAGCTCACAATCTTTCCACAGAGTCAAAGAACTCGTCTCAGCACAACCAGTCGCGCAAGGCTCACCGTAATGGGTATGTCTATTTCGAGCCGATCGGACCATTAAGACGAAGCATTCGTCTACACCCGCCGAATCTTAACTAACAAACCGGTGGCGTATAGTATCAAGAAGCCAAAGACCAACCGATACCCGTCTCTGAAGGGAACCGACCCCAAGTTCCGAAGAAACCACCGACATGCTCTCCACGGCACCATGAGGGCTCTGGTACGTTACTCGCCCTATCGCACACACATAAACTCCATTGCGCGGAATGCGTAAATAACGATATACTGACTATCAATACAGAAGGAGCTGAAGGAGGGCAAGCGGGAGACGGCATGAATTGGTGGATAAATGGGGTTCCGAGACACGACGTCGCGAATGCGCATCAGGGCACGATTTGGGGTCATTCAGGCATGATCAAGGAGTCAAGGTTATGCATACATTTACTGCTTGTATCCAGGCACAATCTTCTACAGCGAAGATTGATGATGAAGAGGTAACCAAACTGAGTTACATTCGCCAACGAAATCTCCTGCCTACTTTGCGATTTCTCTCTCGTTTTCCTCCTCTTTAAAGTTGGGTATAATTGTAAGTTGGGTCTAATTTTCGTGATGACAAGAAAAACGGCATATGTGTGTACAGCTCTAGGCCTATTCCCATGCCTATCTGCTGAAGGATGTTTCTTCTCGTGCCGAGAGTGGTTCGCCAGTCAATTACCAAACACTTATGCTTCGACCTGCTCTAAGGCAAGAGTGCATGGAGGCTAGGCAACATTTCTAGGTGAGCTATACGTTGTTTACTGCTAAGCACGTTGTTTCTCTACCTATACAACGTAGCGACATATCTACTTGGTACAGCAAGTGGACAAGCCAAAATATCATAAGTTTCTAAATTATGTCTTTCATCGGCGCCGTTGTCACGTGACCAAATTTATTATTTATAGCAAACGTGTCTTACATTCTTCCTACCTCGGTTGAAATAGTCTCGATGTGAAATATAAGGTATATAAATTGAAACACGGAAATGTTCCTAATGTAAACCGCACACGTTCGAAGCAGCTACGTGCTCACGATCCAGTTCGCCAGTTCGTTGGTGGATGGAACATGAAGGGTGTGTGTGTGGATGATCACGCCCTAGTAGGCGACGGTTAGGCGTTTCGAGTTCTCCTAGGCGCACTAATAGGGTGCCTGTACGAGGCGGACGACTCCCGAGGTCTTTTCCAGCAGGTAAGTTGTACCTACATATAGGTAGGTACAGGTATGCAACCTACCTCTAATAGGACATAACTTCAGGGGCCATTAAATCGCACGCCTCAGGGCCCTAAAAGAATTCGTAATTGCCGTTATTTTAGGTGGTGTAATTGGTGCAGTTGGTAGTCCTAGGTACTAACGTTGCACGCTGAACTGTGCTACTGTCGCACAATTAGATTGGATTTTAGCGCTGAGCCGTCCAAACACATGCAAGTCGACGCTTCCTGCCTCAAGGCTCAGACTGCGTGCGGGCTGCGTTCGACTAATAAGGTTAGGAACGCCTTACCAAGAATAAGGTACCTGCCTGCGTGAGTGGACGTTGCTACATGTACTTTACGGCGGTGCTTACATGAGGTACAACTCGTATCCTATGTATCAGTATGTGCACGGTTTAGGTATAATTTGAAGATTAAAATGCACGATATACGTGTACATAAGGTTATGTACGTACTTGCTTGAGATATTATGTACGTTTGTACGGATTACTAAACGATCAATGCGCTGCGTTATAGGTTCGAGGTACAATACTTATTACGAGGAAGCGACCTAGCTGCAGCAGGCTGGAGTATCCATTTAAAAAAGGGTTACGGGTTACGGATTATGGATTTCAGGGCGGTCGGTCTTTCTGTTGGAGAGCCTGAGAAAGAGCTTGTGCACTCCATTCGGTAGGATCCCCTTAGTACAATTTTGGTTTGCAGCCTCTGCAGCGGTGCAGCCTTTTGTGCCAAGGGTCTTTCCGAAAAGAGTCCAGGCTTTGTGCCCCGAGTCTGGCCAGTCCTTTACTTTCTAGTCCTCCAGTCTCCCGGGTCAATTCTCTACAGCTTCTTTTTTTCTCCTTCTCCTTCCTTCACATCCTCTTCCTCAGCAGCTCGAGGGTAACCCTGCCGCTGGTTCCTTTCTTTTTGGCCCTGGAGTAGAAGTCGATCTCAGTGTTATTGCTTGGTAAGTTCCCCTTGCTTTTTCTTATTCTGCATCTCGTGACCTGTCGCATTCAATTTGGAATCAAGTCAAGTCTCCCTAGATACAATTTATGGACACCTTACGATCATGGTGATTTTAGCATCTATCATCACCATGTCTGACTTGTCGGGCTCGTTTTGGTTATCTCTCATGTTGTCAGAATTGTCATCTGTCATACGGCCTATTCTACACCTACCATCTAACCAGATTTCTTAACTTTGGATTGGATCAGCCTTTGGTCATACCGCCTCCCCTGGCGAGGCGGCGCCGACCTTCAACCAACAATGCATCTCTTACTAACCCATACTTTTCGCAGTCCATCTATCTAATATTCTGCATTATCAATAATCACTTCATTCCCAACTGCCTCCTTTCAAAGACTCCTTTGAGGTCAGCAGGCTACTGCAGGAGTTCTCGAGAGAAAGAAAAAGGTATTCTACCATCGTTCTCTGCTGGAGAGTTGAGCTCGAGCCTTGCAAGTCAATTATATCACGAACTACGCACACGGAAAGGCATAACAATACGCTTGCCGTTGAGTTGATTCGCCGACTTTTAATTCCTGTCGGTCCCTTCGCCCTGAAAAGTGTCACAAGTTGACCACCAGTCCTCGCCGGGCTACTTAGCAATATAAGCGACATCGCTACTACTTCAGTCTTCTATTATAGCAATTCCTTAAGATTATATCATCTCAGGATAGCCTCGCTGTCATCGCTTTGTTGCTATCTTGCAGACTTGAGCATTTTTGCCTAGCATTATCTGGCACGATACGAACATTAGCTTCTCGCTATATAATTTAGCTGCCAACGACCTCTTGCAGGCTCCCGAAAATTTGCTACGATAACTCGCGAAGCCCCCTTTGGAATCCGCAAACTCAACAATATTACCAACATGAACCGAAACAGTACCCCGGACGCTTCGACTGCTTCGTCGCTTCGTCCACCATCGTCACGAACGGGCACTACTAATAATCATCACCTTCGCGCATCTGCTGATATGGCCGCTCTTGCCGGTCCCGCGACCTCGAACCGTATTCGTCCCTCTTCGGATTTCTACGGCCAGCAGGGCCAAGGTCAGGGGGCCAACGATGCGGATCCGCAGGACAAAGTGACCCAGCAGTGGATCGCTGACATTGATCAATATGAGACGACTTTGGAAGAAATGGCCGCTGCCACTCTGGATCAGGACTTTAAGGACGAACTCAGTGCTATTGAACAGTGGTTTCGAGTCCTATCCGAGGCTGAGCGTACTGCTGCTTTGTATGCATTGCTTCAGCAGACTACTCAAGTCCAGATTCGTTTCTTCATCCAGGTCCTTCAGCAAATGGGGAAAAACCACCCCATGTCTGGCGTCCTATCCCCGGCCAATTTTGACAAAGGTATACTTAACAATAACTGTTATTTTATTTGTAGTGATTTTGTACTAACTATTCTGTCATCCATAGATCCCATGTCAAATCGCCTTACCGACGCTATGAGCAAGTTGAACGTTGGTTCAGCTAGAAACTCTCTTTCGCAACCCCAAGCCTCGACTAAGAGGCACTCTGGGCTTGACCCGTCAACTATAAACGCTATGTTTCCTGATGCTGCGGCAGCCATTGCTACCGAAAAGGCCAAGTTCACCCAACAAACTGGAAATCAACCCCCTTCGAATCGTAACAGTACGGCTGTGGATGCCCGAAGCCCCTTGGGTGCGCCCACCATCTCTGCGCCTTCTGAAGGACTCGATTCTAATGCACAGAATCCCGCATCGCCTTGGGCTAGCAGCCACGACCAAAGTGGTTCGCGACCAAAATCATCATCAGGTCAGACTCCTATGGGTCAGTTTGTGCAGCCCCCACCTTCTGCAGGTCTGAGATCGCCTCGACCCCAACTAGGCAGTGGTGGCAACATTCAAAGCACCACGCTTACCGCCCCGGACAAGTCGGCAAACGATTTGCCAATGCTCTCGCCTTACACGGCTGGAAGTGGAAACTGGGCTTCTATGGTGAACACTCCTATGGTTCCGACGTTCAACACGGGTAATTCCGCCAACCAGGCAGACATGGTGGCCAATGCAACGGCAATGAAACTCGCAGCCTTATCCACGGTTAACAACCGTTTCGCCCTCGATGATGTTCGCAAGTACCGAAGAGCCCGTTCTAACGACGCGCCCGGCCAAGGCCAAAACTCTATCCAATCCGGACCTCAGGCATCCAATATCCCTGGCGCGAATATTATTATGGTTAATGAACATGGTCAGGTTCTAAACCGAGATCAGATGCTTGCTCTCCAAAACCAGCAAGTCATGGGTGGGTTCGCAGCCCATAGGTCTCGTCCAAACTCTCCGGGTATAGCGATGCAGGGTTTCGGACAAGTTCCTTTCGCTTCTCCGCAGAATAATGGGTTCCTAAGTGCGTACGACAGCGCGCAAAACCCTCTCTTGAACAATGGACTGGGCGCCATCAACATGGGTCAGCTCGGTGTAGGTGTTCCGGAGGGCTACCTGTCCGATCATTCTGATTTGGTTCGCGGCCGATCGCCGCGTGGTCGACGTGGCACTTCGAAGCCCCCGGAGGACCCTACCGACCCGACCCTTCTACAAGATATACCAGCCTGGTTGAGAAGTCTGAGACTGCACAAGTACACCGAGAATTTGAAGGAATTGAAATGGACGGAGCTGATTGAACTCGATGATAAGGCTCTAGAAGAACGAGGTGTCAACGCCCTTGGAGCTCGTAGGAAGATGCTAAAGGTCTTTGACCAAGTCAAGGGTAAGTACCAATTCATTGCCCAATCTTTTTTTGTTTTAACAGAATTGCTAACATAAATACAGAGGCCAAGGCAGAGGGCAAGCTGGGCTAGCCACTGCAACCTAATAGCGGTGATATTCGCCCATTACCACTGACATTTCACGACTTAAAAATTTAAAAGGAAAAAAAAGGAGAAAAAAATTGCATGTGCATGAGCTACGCGGAGAATGTTCGATATGTTCTCGGCCCTGTAGCCCTGAATTGAGATAATTTTTTCGGCCAGGTGATGAGAATAGAGTTTATATGAGCGGTCAGGAAAATATTTTGCTTTTCGCATCGGATAAAGGTTTGGACAACAAACCCAGGTTGAGACTTGATGGCCATGACAAGAGCCAGAATGCGGTCCCTGAAAGTAGATGAGGTTGATGTTGTAAGGTATACGTGTACACAGATTATTACTATTGAGACGTAAACATCTTTATCCGAAATGAAATGAGGGTCTTCCGGCTGGAAGTTTCGTAATAAGCAAAAGCCTTTGAAGCTATTAGAAATGAATCACCGTGACTTTCATACAGTATGTAGTTAGTGTTCTCTTGGTCGTCTGTCACTTTACGTGAGGTTGTCTTATGGATTAATCGATTTGTGAGGTTCGCATACTGGTTAAGTGCATTCGAGTATGTAGATAAGTCGTTCTTTTTAGTTAAGAGTGGGACTCGCCACTTACGGTTTGAATTACTTTCGGTACTTTCCTGCTTGAAATCTTCACTTACACGCAGTGACCCACCATTCATCTTCTTCAACGCGGTTCGCGATATCTTTTACTACTCACCCTAGCAGCCTTCTTTATTGTTATCCGGAATGGTAAATGATAGGCCTCCGCTGTTCATATCAAGTGATTGGGGCTAGGCAGCTCATATACGCCGTGTATCATCGGCCTATTTGATACCAAGTAACCAAGCAATTTATGAGCTTACTTCGAGTTGAGATTCTCTAGGTAAACTAAGAAGCTATCGCTTTCTCCTTTTTACCTTTTTAAGCATACCTGCTGCAGCTGCAGTTTGGCATCTCACCATGAGCCATCCATTCTCGTCTACATTTGATGCCCTTCAGGCGCACTTCACTCAGAAGCCAGACAAGCCAGACACAACGGGTCCTCATCCGGGAAGCACGATACCGCCGCCTTCACATATACAACCATCAATGGGTTCTTCTCAAATCCCCTCTGATGCAGGCCAATACAGAACGCTCAGTACAGACCCAGGTTACATGCAAAATGCCTTTCGTCCCTTACAAAGCCCAGGTGCAGGAGCGTTCCAACCACACCTCAACAATCATGTCCTTATGCCCAGACCAAGTTATCCGGCGATTCAGCCTTATCCGCCACGGGAAATTCGGCCTCTTTCAATGACAGATGTGCCTTCAATGATGCATCAGCATGCACCCGCTTATCCCAGTGTAGCTCATGCTCAAGGCTGGAATTTCCCTTCGAGTAATGTGTCAAGAGATGTTCCTATCTCTCAGCCGCAGAACTTCGCGGGCGAGCCACGCAGCTTGCAAGTTAACGCAACGAACCAAGAGATGGCTATGGAAAAAGAAGCAGATCCGATGGATTCTGCCACTGATGCACTCCTGGAACGACAGAATCACCTCAACGCGGAAAACCCAATGCCAAAGCTGCCTCCTATGCGAGGGCTCATAAGAAAGTATCTCCGCGCTGATATCAAGCCGGACCGCCCTCGAGGTGGCCGCGGTGGTCGAGGTGCCAAGAAGCGAGGCCCTCGGAAGGCTGCCGAGCCAACAGGTGATATCAAATACCGTCTTAATATGGCATCAAATGCGTACATGGATGGGCGTATTGATGAAGCCATCGACTTTGTAAATGATGCTATTCGTATCAATGCCGAGACCTACAGGGCCTGGGTTCTCCTAGCCTCGTTGCGCCAGGAGAAGGGTGATAGAGAAGGCCACTTCCACGCACGTTTGTTTGCCGCCCATTTACAGCCTAAAATTATAGATGAATGGCTACAGTGTGCAGAGTTGGCCATTGCTCTCCGAGAGGAGTTTCCGGAACAGGCGGATGAGTACCTCGACAATGCTGATAAGCTTTACTCGAGGGCCTTGCGAATCGACAGCAAGCATAGTGGTGCACGTCATGGGAGGGCCGCAGTGCGATTTGAAATGGGCCATCTCAAGTCCGCAGTCAAGGACTATGCCGCCTTAGTTGAGCAGTGCCCTTTCGATATATACGCCATTCGTAGCTACGCTGAAATATGCGTTTTGCTTGCCGACACCGGCAAACCGCGTTTCGCCGATGGCCCTAATAAAGTCATAGAGGCGTATCGACGTTGCATCGCTTACTTTCGAGAAAATGGATTCGACATTCAATATCCTTTCGACTGGCAAGACATAAAAATATTTGTCGAGCTTTTGGCATATATTGAACAGTTCCAAGAGGCCATTTATGAACTGAAGTCATTGTCAAGATGGCTCCTAACTCGTTCAGAGGAGACATTCTGGGATAGTCAAGGGGATGACCGCGAATGGGATGAAGACAACTTGCGACGATCAGAAGTAGAGCAGTATCAAGAAGGGAAGCACCCTACTTCATCTTACGGCAAGGGTCTTCCATTGGAACTAAGAGCAAAACTTGCTGTGTATCGCCTCAAACTGGATCAGGAGGATGAAGCTATGGTAAGACGATACTTCCTAATCTTGTTATAAAACAAGAACTAACATAATCAGCGTCACTTAGCGTTTATTGATCCGGATACCTTCAACACGCCTGAACTACTGTTAGAGTATTCACATCTCATGACCGATGTAGGCTCAGCATTATACGAAGCAGGCCACCTGCCCATGGCCTTACGCTTTTTTGAGCCGCTCCGAGAACCTGATCTTCTTGACACCGAGTCTCTCATCCGGGCAGGCCAGTGCTATTTGGATGCAGGAGATAAAAGACAGGCCGAAGAATGCTTTACGACCGCTATCGAACAGGACGACGCCAATAGCGAGGCTTGCATTGATGCGCGCTACGAATTGGCGAAGATGTACGAAGCTGCAAGGGAAGAAAGGGAAGCCTATATCCTCGTAAATGAAGCTATTAAACTACAGGAGGCTCACGACCAAGCTCGCGAAGAAGCTCGCGGAGATGATGAAGATTTAGGAGAGGATAATGAAGAAGGCCGTGGGTCTGACGACGATACTTCCTTACTTGAAACTGCCTTGGGACGTGTTACTGGAGAAGAGATGGGCGTAAACCAAAAGCGAGCCAAGCGTCTCCTCAAACCGAAGGGCGAAAAGCCGAAGCTGAAACCGAGGGAACGCAAACCCAGAGCACAGCCGGATCCATCAAGGAGACGTCGGAAGTTGTTTGGTCGCAGCGAGGAGATGCAACTGGAAGAGAGGAGAAGAGCAGAGGAACTATCCGAAGCCTGGAAGGTTGTGCGTGACTCGCGGGTTTCATCTGAAGCCGACGCCACTGGTCCTTCTAATGCATTCTTATCGGCAGCTCGAGTTCTCGTTGACGATTTTAGATCATACAAGGACTTTTACAGCTGGGACAAGTATCTGGCGCATCTTGGCATAAATCAAGCCCGCGAGAAAGTCGAGGCCCGAAAGGGAAATCCAAACCTTTTAGCTATGGCAGAGCGTCTATCTAATAGTAAGTTGCACCACCCGGGTACTAATAACCCTATGCTAACCCAATTGTAGACCTAGGTCCAGATGACTCTGGTGCCGACAAGCAGGTTAAAGTAGCCGTGAGTTATCGAGGAGTTTCGTTTGCCGAGTGGCTTGACCTGTTCCTCGAATATGCCATTGGTCTAGCTCAAGTTGGAAGATTCCAGGAAGCTTATAAAGTATGCGAATCTGCCCGTGATACTACGATATTCTCCAAGTCCAAAGAGGACGTGTTCTTAATACACATAACGTGGGCCGGTAAGACGCTATTCCCAGACTGGGCCAGGCGACTTATAGCTAATGAAATACAGCATGCGCATTACGTAGTAGAGACGAGGAAACGTGCGTCGCCACAGCTCGTTGGCTCATGAGGGAATACCAATATGACACAGACCCTTTCCGGATGTTCTCCGCCTTGTCCAGGCTATGTCCATCTCCAGCGTCATGGTATGCTTCAGGTCCCGTCCAGAAGTATATGCTCCGACAGATCAAGCTTATGGATCGCGCTATTACCGCGGCTGGGGCTAAAGACAGCGAGGACGAAGATGGTGCACCTAGCAGTAGGGCATACCCAAGTAAGGAGCTGGACATCACGTTGCTAATGCTTTACGGACATATTCTGTTCATATCGAATAGCTTTACCTACGCACTTAGTAAGTAGAAAGACGGTCATGATAACTCCACGACTTGTTTACGACTATATACTGACACTATTATAGATTACTTTATGAGAGCATATACCCTGGATCCAACCAACAGCATGGTCATCCTCAGTGTTGGCCATTGTTATGTCCACTACGCATTGAAAAGGCAAGCTGAGAACCGACAATTCCTCCTGACCCAGGGTTTCCTTTTTCTGCATCAGTACTACGACCTTAAAGTAGCCTCGCCAGACGCGGCGCAGAGACAGGAAGCCCACTACAACATGGCGCGTAGTTACCATGCTATCGGTATCCCGCATCTTGCTGTAGAGTATTATCAGCGCGTACTCCAGGACGTACCTGACGACTCTAGAAATGGTATCATGGGCCGTGATGACCTAACTCAGGAGGCAGCATATAATCTTCAGCAGATTTATTGGGCGGGCGGAGATATGGAGGCTATTAAGGGGATTGCAGAAAGATATTTGATTCTTTGAGCATGGTGATGTATTAGAAGAAGGGCGACGGCTCACATCCGTTTTAACAGCATTGTGGAATAGCCCGAGTTAGCTAGATGACGTCAATTGATACCCACGGCTTTGTCGCCGAACATTATATCCTACCCCCTTTGCTCACAAGAAGCTCTGATCAATTACAGTTACCACTCCACTAGCCGATCAATAATCGCCTACGCTCCTCTACGAATCAAGTCTGATGGCGGGATGTTTAATTATTACTGTGCATCGGTCCGGATGGCTAATGCAAGGGGCATATAGTGTATCTCGTTCTGATGAGGCTTTAGTTGACAAGCTGAGTGTTGATGCGAGATAACCTCAAAGAAAAAAAAAAAGATTCGAACCCCCAGATCGTGATGCCAAGGGAAATAACCCCAGATATGCATCTTATTGCCGGTCGCACGGCATGGCGTTGGTAAGGCAAGCCGGGCAAACCGGGCAAGGTACGGCAAACAGGGGTTGAGACGTCAAAACCACCAATACATATCTACCTAACGATCGTCGTCTTTAGCGTAAGTGAGTATTATCATTATCGAACTAAACTGACGTGACGAAGTGTTCTTTTGCTTTTTCTTCAAGAAGTAAATCTACCGGAACGAGAAGTATACTGGTTATTATGTTTCAGACTTACTGAAGAATGATGCTGATGAGAGGTGGTGACATAGAACTGACGACATCTCTTCTTCCCCAGGAACACCTGGCGGGTCCGTGCCCCCTTTTTTTTCTCAGCCCTACGGTTGACATCTGTAGCACTCACTGTGTGTAATTGTTATGGCATGGAATAGCAGGTTGAATGACCTTACAGGCTTATTGCAGACTCGTCCTCGTCGTATTCGCCTATTGACTATAATCGCAATGAGCTATAACAAACTGTTTACTTACCCCTTGCCTATTACGTGGAGCTTTGGCTCCGGCGATCGTAGTCACAGCAATGCGATATCATAACTACGTTCACACAGCACACTTCTCCTCTTTGTGCATTGGATTCTACCCCCTGGAGCCTGGAGCCTGGAGCCTGGAGACCGGTGTGGCCTGGCTTCTACTGCTGCAAGCCACGATCCCTCGTTTCGCGGTGAGCAACGCACGCACGCACGCACGCCGAAGTCTTGATATCAGAATTACGAAATCGGTTTCTCATTACTGACTACGATCACGTACGTCTATGACTTCATGACGGGCGGAAACTCCTGAAGATCTATCCCTTACCGCTTTGCTTTCATCTTGCGTTGAAGGGATCCGACGAGGATATAAGGGGTCGAATTCGTCCTCTTCCTCGACGACCATTCTTTCCCCAGCATCAGTATCAGCAACAACAACAACAACAACTACTACTACTACTACTACTACCCATCAGCATCGATACCATCGATCTCGACATTAAGATTTTCAAAAACAAACATAAAAGCACAACACAGCTAGTCAACGACGACCACGGCTATCCTCGCAGCAATCCTCGACCCGACCCTCTGCCAGCATCTGCAAGACATAGCCACTATGCCCCAGTACAAGACCGGTCAGACCGTCCGCTACAAGCCCGTCGGCGGGCCCGACTCCAACACCTCGGAGAGTACCGGCAAGATCACCGACGTCATCACCGAGCCCGGCGTCCAGGCCGATCGTAACGTCCAGGCTAGTTCTGACGAGCCCCGTTATGAGGTACGCTATTTATTCCATTTACTCTTAAGTCCTCTCTCCTTGCAGTTACTTGTATTCCAGGTAGTTATATGCGGTTGGGGTATGGTACTAACGCAATGAATTAGATCCAGAACGACAACACGGGTAAAGTTACCTCCGTGTATGAGAAGAACATCCTCGGTACGGCTTAAAGCGCAGAACATGAGATATCGCGCTCAGTGTTTTGAAATATCGTACTTGAGTTAAGGCTCTGAGAGAGCTCGTCGGTTTACTAGTTTGCTGGAATTTGGGATGGCGTCGATCATTTGATATTGTTGACTACTGCTAGCGATTAGACAGCTAATAGAGTGACAAACACGTATTTCCAACGCGGAAACATAAAGCCCTTGAGGCATCTTATGTGAAATATCTTGTCCGTAACATTGCCTTCCTCAAAGAATCTCATGCACAATCTAGGTAGTTAGACTCTGTTGTAAAGTGAGAATGTTTGACACCTTTTCAAGTCTTACCACTTATATACATGGACACTAGCCCTGTATAATTACAGTTGCATATACCTACTCCCAGCAGCAACACTGGTTACTAAAGTCGTGCCTCTCACAATGAAGTTAATATCATATTAATCACTTTCACATAACGGATTCCGCAAAACAACAGCCAAGTAGCAAGAAATCTCAAATCGTATTCACATCACCATGCTCGTGTAGAGAAATAATTAAGGTACTTGTCAGTTCGCCTTTCGAACACATGCCTCTAAACCAAAAGGCCGCGCTCTCTCTTTCCTCTTTTTCCTATAAAAAAAGAGAGTAAATCCAAGCGACGTCCTTTCCGTTCCGGCAAAACGCGTAAATAAGCAAGTGAGAATATATACAGCAGCGCGGGTTGCTATATACGAAGAGAGACTAAGTTTCGATGGGTTCTAGCTAGAGAGGTTATACAAACCCCCCCTAGACCGGCGGTAACAGGAGACAAAAAAAGAACACCCGGTTCCCTTTTGTCCCTCCGTCCGCATAACCTTGAGGGGGTTGGGGATGATGATGATGATGATGATGACAACAATGACGATGATGAAACTTTGTATGCAACCACTACCACCTCCACTACTTTCTCTCCCAACCCCGTCGCGTAGCTCAGGAGGGGAAAAAACAGCTAAACGTAAAAATCGCAAAAACGCAAAACATACCGCGACGTCGTCGGCTCGGCTTTCGGCAGTAGACTTCGTAGACGATGGACATTTTGTTGTTGTTCTTGTTGATGTTGTTGGAACAGACCCGGGGACGTAACAAAAGAGAGGGATATGGGTATGTGCCTAATTCAAGAAAAAAGCAGAAAAAAACAAAGATTTCCAAATAGGTGTTGATGGCATGGGGTATGGGTATGGGTATGGTATTCCGTGATGATGAAGGATGAGGGTATGATATTCAGAACTCTCGCGTCTCCCATTCTTCGCTCCCCTGGACCGCCCGCACCCGGCATGAGGTGTATACAAAGACACATGATGCAAAAAAAAAAAAAAATTACACAAATAATCTCCTTTACTCCGAGCACCCTACACCGATTATGTTGTTGTCAAAGTTTGGAGGGGGAGCCGTAAAGGAAGAGGGCAACAAAACTAAAGTAAACAAGAAGAGGTCGGCCAGAAGTGAAAACGAAGTAGACAAGAACACAATTTGTAGCCTATACAAAACAACAGCAGGGTGACGCGATGGGGGAAACGCCGGCCTCATGCGAATACTGAAGAAACGAAGAATACGGTCTATACCGTGCCTCGAAGGCGTTGCTTGCGGGCTAACCAGTCCCCAAGCATATTATCCAGTTGCTATAAAATTGTTAGCCTCAAGTCAACGCAATATCATAAGCAATACGGAAGACATACCGTTGTAATCTCAGCTAATCTTGCATTCTGCTCGCGGAACAGAGAGCCTACGACAGGATGGTCGGGGCCCGCGGGTGCAACGTCGTTCTTATCGTAAACGATGACCAACAGATCCCGGATATCAGAACCCGAGTCAAAGAATGCGCGAAGATTAGCGTCGTTCCAAGTCGAAGTAGTCGTTGCCGAAGTAGACGTTGTCACAGAGTCTTGCTTTCCATGAGTCCTGTCTTCTGTATCTACCGGCTCTGGAGAGGGCGATGATTCAGGGGAAGATTGGCCCTCCTGGCTAGAAGTATCGACCATAAGAGCGGGCGGGTTGGAAGGCGAGGCCTGAACAGGAGATTCTGAAAGCCGCTCCTCGCCGGCTGGGCGCTGAGGCTTTGCCGTTTGATCACTAGCCTCAGATGCTGACGTTTGAGTACTGACGTAGCTGTCCGGATAAGCCCCAGGAAGAACTGGTCGCGTTTGTTTGACATCAGGTGGCTGCCTTGTAGGTTCAGGGGGTGACCTAGTCGGCTGTGGTGTAGACTCGTCTTCCTCGGCTGAATCGAAGTCGTCAAGTTCAAGTCGTGACTTGGCCTTGGTAACCTTCTGCGGCTTACTTTCCTGCTCCTTTGTAAGAATTGACTTCGGGCCAGCCTTCTCGTTCTTCTGAGATGACCGGTCTGGGCTTTCAAGCCGATCGGCCTCCACCATCCTCAATGTCGCTGGAGGTACGTTCGCTACATTGTTACTTCTAGCTTCCGATGCCAGCATGGGGCCCCGCTCTGAATCAGGCTGCGACGTTAGGATGCTAGGTTTGCGCGTGGGTGAAGGATCGGTCCTAGGCTGTTGTTTCTGAAGTTTACTCGTGTTCCGCTGAGGTCCGTTGGCCTTTTCAGGCGACAGGTCCGCATCGGCCGCGTGCACTTCCTCCGAATCCCTCTCCGCCGCATCAGCACCAGCATCCAGAGACCGCTTGCCAAATGAATCGGCATCATCGTCGATAGACTTCTTCTTCTCCTTCCTCGAGAAGAAACTCCGAATGGCACTTGGTTTCTTCTCCTTTTCTTTCTTCTTCTTGTCATCCTTGTTTCTATCAGGGGTGAGCTCTTTATCCAGACTCGGTCGTTGCCGCAGTGACTCTTTCGAATCGCGCGGCTCGTTATCATCCCGTAGCAGGCCAGGAGTCAACGTGATCTTCTTAGTTTCTATCGTCTCGTCCTTAAAGAAAGAATCTGTGTTCCTAACAGTGCCGTTTCTTGTAACCCGCTCAGTCTTGGGATCGAAAATCTCGTTACTGTCCCTGCGAACATCATTCTGGGTAACTGATAGCAAGTTGTCTTTATCTTCAGCCTTAGCCGAGTCAGATTTGACCTGTTTCTGCTGACCTTTAGGCTTGAGCGGTTCCACCCTTGCCGATTCATCGTCATCCGAGGCATCATCTACTGATGATGATTTCTGATCTTGCTTCTGAACTTGTTGCCCTTGCTCGTCAAGTTCTTTCTCGCTGTCCGCATCCTCCTCGTCACTAGAAAATTCGGGGTCGGAGTAGTCGACGTAAGTCGGGGCTGTGAAAGTGACGGTCTTCTTCCTTCTCCTAATCGCCGTCTTTATAGCGCCTTTGGGTTTCTCTGCTTTGTCGCCAAGCATCGTGGCCGATAGCTAGTACATGGTTAGAGCTAAGCCTTTAGTCTTATTCGAGTGTAATTACGTACGTCAATATTTCGGTGCTTGTTGAGACGTGCTAGCCTTTCGGTAGGCGTCTCGATGTGTTCGGCTGGTAAGTATCCTGGTATCGAAATGTGAGTATAGAGATAGGCTTCGAGTATCCCAACGGCCCATACCTATGCTACTATCCTTGACAACCCTCACAAGCCACCAGTAACTGTTACTATCGTCAAGTAGCACCATGGTATCGCCCTTGGTAGCATTGGCCTGGCCCTCAACCGTAGCGACGAAAGTATGGAGAGCGTAAACGAACTCGAAATCGATATCCTCTAAGTCTTGTAAGTCTTTACCACCCCAGCCAACATCAAGGAATCTAGGATCAGTGGTCAAGAAAACATCATCATAATCATCATCATCCTCTTCGGAGGCATTATAAGGAAGTAGAGAGTACGGCGAAATCATGAACTCTTCATCCGATTCAGTTTCGATGGTTCGCATGTCCGATTGGCGTTTCGGAGGGAAGCATGCGGCCGAGGACCGTAACTCAGAGGTAACATGTTGGTTGATGTTTTCTTCCTCAATCGGCTGCCCTGTTTCATTTACCAGATCCGTCGCGTATATTTCCTACATGCTCGATTCGGATTCGTGTAGTGACAGGTCGTCCAGGTCTTCGGCTTGGTTCGCGTAGTCGGTCGATTCGTTATACTCACCAGGAAAAGGATGATGATGATTTGACTTGTGAACAGGAGCCTTGCTTGCCTGTTGATCTAGGGGTTGTATAGGTAGTTGTTCAACAGATTTGAGACACGGTGAAGGTATTCTCATCTCGCTGGGTGCTGGATTGAGGGAAACGGGGTGCGGAGCCAGAGGACGCAACGAGTCGACGCGCCGTGGCCAAGCAGGAGGCGGAAGAATGTACCCACCATCTTCAATTGAAGGAGAGCTCGAAATCTTATCCATCATGTCATCATCCAGGTCGTCATCCGCGTTTGCGTCCATGTCGCCATCGTCGGAGCCATTCCCCGCAGCGCCTCCATTCTGCGCGATTGCGAGCGCATCTTCGGATTGCATCTTGTTGCCATTCAAGGAGTTGGCGAGTTGTTCGGCGTACTGTTGTAAATCGCTACTATTGTCACCATCGGACCACGAGATTCTAGGACTTCGAGCTTCCTCGTCAGCCCTGTCGTCTTCAACTTCGCGCAAAGTCTCAGCCTGGTGCGGCGCGAGTAACCCGTTCGGCGGCTCGTTCGACGAGAAAGATTTGTGGTTCTTAGCAGAAGGCGTGTTTTGACTTTGAAGATCAATGGTGTCTGTAGAAGTCGAAAAAGGACCAAATTATTAGCACGGCACAAGGAACAAAAAATTCATAATTTCGAAGACAAGGGGTCGGTTAGATGTTGCATTGTAATAATTTTCCCAAAAATTTCCCCCTTCTCTCCTTGGCCCTTTCAGAGGCTAGCTGGTTCATATGTAGATCCAACTCACCTGCGCGAATCATCTGGGGTCTGGTCATGGCTGTTACTTTTCCAAGAGTCCGCGGAATCAATTCCCACGGATCAGCGTTAAATGAACTTTGATATGGGTCCGCCCGTTCATAACAGCAGCAATCGATAATGCTTTATCCTAAACTCTTTTTTCTATTTGTTTTTTTTTATGTTCCCGCCTCGTGCTGTATTCGTTCTCCCTCTTCCCTAGCCTCTTCCACGTCCTGCGCCTTGGTGGTGGATTGTCGCAAGGGGTTGGGGGAAAACTGGTCGGAGCGTCTTGACCATAGACCAAACCAATGTCCACCTACTAACTTTATTTCCTCGAAACTTGACACCCAGTACAAAGATCGGCATGCGATTGAACTTCGCGCAAATCTCGGGCTAATTGTGTCGAATTGTGCCGTGTGTTGGGTTCTAAGAATAGATGGTTATGTTATAACCATTGAAATGGAATAAAATGAATGGATGTGGTGAGATGAGATGGGGGAGTATTACATATGCCTCGAAAAAAAAAAATTTCCTGGTTATCAGTAAAGTATGACTACTAGGCTCGGGGAATCAGTGATCAGATACTATGTATGTACAACGAAAATGCGAAAGGAGGCCCTGCAGATTGCAGTCTAGGTAGTTCGGGTTGGTCTGAAACAAGGTACTGGGCAGGGGGGTTTCTGAATGAGTGGGCGTGGCAGACGTTAAGATGAGGGCGACAAAACTTTACAGTTGTCACCTTTGTCAACTTGGTGGGGCACCACTACCGAGATAGGTATTAACTACCTCATACCGGCCTAGCGTATTCCTTAATTCCCAAGTAGACAGTACAATAATAGTAACTTTGTCCTCTTTCCCGCCCTCCCCCACATAGTAGACGTGAGGGCTAAATATAAGTTTTCTTTCCCCATACCTGCATATCCCGTGTCACCGTGAGATGCATGAGATACAACAAGCAACAAGCAAACGTCAATATGTAATCTACAGTTGGTACATAGATCTCATCGACCAACTATCTGAATATCATACACGACATAGCAGTCATAGCCCCATTTTCTTCACCCCCCACTACTCATAATAAAATTGTCTTCATAGGTTTGATTATGACTAGTTGAGGATATTAGGGGCTAGAAACGGATAACATTCTTTTTCTTATACACAAGTTGTGTACCTAAACTAACAGGTAACTTACATGTATGACTTAGGTTCTTCGAAGTCGTCATAGAGATGCCGAGGAAAAGCTCTAGTATAAAACAATGGTTTGTATCTATTTGACCACTGCATAGTTAGCTTTTTTATTTTTATTCTTATTTTTCTTGACATAATTTACAAACGCGGATCTCAAACTACTTGCAGCTAGTTATAGAAAATGCAATTTAGCAATGCATATCTATAGCGTATTAACTCTTCCTTCAAAAAGCTCCAATTACACAATTACTATACCCAAATAGTCTGTTATGTCTTGTACACTAATATTGCATTGCTGGCATGTGAATCGAACATATGCATGTCAACTACGCTATTGTCAACGGCAACCTAGATAGCTCATTCCAAGGAACCGTCTATTCATTGCATGCGAGTCTCACAAAAAAGAATCGGTGAGTAAAACAATATATGCCTTATGTACAGATTTACTCCACAGTCATGATAGACAACCGATTAGTTACATACATGAAAGATCCAGTCTTGTTGTCTCTTCCAACCTTTTTGCCCCTGCTTCAAAGCCCTACCCACTATAGTATAGTCTAGTGGTTCCTGCGTTAGTGCAGAGTATGCATGGGCCGATATCGTGGAGTAAGTCCGCAGTTTTGAGGCCAAATCGGCGACCAAGAATTTCCCAAATAAGCGCCTGCTGGTAAACACGCTCCCGGCCACAAACTTACGGAATGCACACCGCAGCTATACGCGAAACCTATGTTATTGTAGAAGCACATTCGTATGTATGTGTCTACTAGAAGGTTGTAAAATCCAAGAAGTGGCGGTATCTGTCAATCATTCAATATGTCTTGATTACAAGTTTATTAACAATTGTCAACTTTCCTGTAAAATGGCATTAGGTACATAGTGCCTTTGAACGTAGATGATCGTATCAGCCTTTCATGTGTCCACACTACACGTCTGAATTATATAGAGAGATCATGGGTATACTAACTTTTGGTACCTTTGTTCGTAGCCACAAGCCGGCCTACGCCAAAGAGTCCGGCTGTGTGGCTAATATCTTGACATCATGGACTCTAGCTTGAAAAGCAAATTCTACCTTTAGATAATAGCAACCTGTTGATAATAGGGCTGGTAGCCAAGCTGCAAGTCAGTCATATTATTTAGACTCCTACAATGGGGAAGCCACGGGTAATATACTGGTTCCGAACAGACCTTCGACTTCACGATTCTCCTGCTTTAAGAGCGGCGCTTGACTTAGATCCTAGTGTCTTATGGCCTATATTTACGTGGGACCCTCATTATGTATACAGAGTTAAAGGGGGCATAAACAGATGGCAATACTTGTGAGCTTCCGAGTTCAAATATTGGAATTATGAACTCGACCACTAATGTTAATAGACTCGACTGTCAGACTGACCTTTCAAAATCCATTCAAAGCCTCAACCCCAAATCTAGACTTTTTGTTTTACGCGAAGCTCCGCAAACACTATTCCCCAAATTATTCAAAGCTTGGGATGTAACACACCTGGTGTTTGAAAAGGACACAGATGCCTATGCTCGGGAAAGAGATAGAGCCGTGATAGCATTAGCTGAAAAGGCCGGTGTCCAAGTGGTCTCTCGGTATGGACGTACGCTTTGGGATAGCGACGATATTGTTGCTAAGCATGGAGGTAAACCAACTATGTCTATCACCCAGCTTCAAGCTGCCGGTAAAAAGGTTGGGGAGATTCCCAGGCCCATTCCCGCACCAGACCATCTCCCAGACCCAGGAGATATGCCCATAGATTTTGAACAGAGAAAACCAGAAACTGATCCCGACATCAATGCCCTGCTCCGGGATGATGTTGAAGATACCTACTCTTATATCGCGGGGCCTCAAGGGGACTTCGCTATTGCGACGCTTGACGAGCTTGGGTTCTCGGCTGCACCTACTACACCACACCGTGGTGGTGAGACAAACGCTCTCAAGCAGCTAGAAGATCTTTTCTCAGGTGAGAAATATGCAGCTACTTTTCAGAAGCCAAAAACCAGTCCAGCTGCTTTTCAGCCGCAATCAACGACCCTATTATCGCCGATGCTGCATTTTGGTGCACTTTCGCCACGTCTTTTCTATTGGAAAGCGCAAGATCTGGTCGAAAAATATGGCAAGGGGGCATCCACGCCCCCTGAGAGCCTGACTGGTCAACTATTGTTTCGGGATATGTACTTTGCGGCCTATGCAGCGATCGGGTCTCCCTTCGGTGAGTTGAGCTTATTCCTTAGTTCATAGTCCCTATCTTATACATGCATGTTTCTGATTCTACTTCTACATGCATTATAGTTCAAACCATCAACAATGCATATTGTAGGTTTATTCCTTGGCACCTGCCCTCAAAAATAGGAGAAACCGAGACAGGCGGTAATGCAATTAGTGGGGAGTATCATGTTGACTCACCCCAGGCGGAGGAGTGGTTTGTGCGCTGGAAGATGGGTGTGACTGGGTTTCCGTTCGTTGACGCTATGATGCGCCAGCTACGCATTGAAGGCTGGATCCATCACTTAGGACGCCATATGGTGGCTTGCTTTCTCACTAGAGGCGGATGCTACGTACACTGGGAACGAGGTGCCGACGTTTTTGAAGAGTGGTTGATCGACCATGAACCGGCTAGCAATGCTGGCAACTGGCAATGGATGAGTTGTACTGCCTTCTACTCCCAGTACTATCGCTGCTATAGCCCCATAGCTTTCGGACAGAAGTGGGACAAGAAAGGCGAGTTCATAAGAAAATGGGTGCCCGAGCTGAAGAGCTTAGACGAAAAGTTTATCTATGAACCATGGAAAGCTAGCAAAGCAGCACTAGACGAAGTCGGTGTGACAATTAAAGGGAACGGACTGCAAGAGGGAATGGGGGGAACCTATCCTGCACCAATGTTTGACTTTGGGCAGAGGAGAAGCGTGTGTATTGCTGCTATGAAGAGGGCCTATTCCGTTGGTATATATGGAAATGATGATAAAGTTAAGGATGGGACATGGAAGCGATTGTTTGAAGAGGCCGGTGAAACAGAGATGGAAGGTTTCGGTGGAAGCAGCAGTGGAAAGGGGCAAATAGACCAAGCTAGCAATCAAGATGGAAGTGGAAAGGGCTGTCTCAAGCATGCAAATCAGGACATAGCAGTTAAGGAAGGACCGATGGATAAGTTTGCTAAGAGACTGAAGAAGTAAACTTGTAACGATGACTGATTTAAAGTCTTACAGCAAATGAGTTGTAAGTTGCAACTCAGATCGAAACTTCCACTAATGTCTACCTAGTTATTCTTTGCATTGTAACTTTTCATTTCTACCTTCCACCCAAATCCTTACTCATACTAGAGTTTGTCTTAGCAACTGCTAAAATAAAAAAGCGTCAATGGTCAACGAGTACGTACGTTTGGCTTTTGTCTAACCTCCCGCGTCGTAATCAGCTCATGAGCAATATTTTATTAATATCCGTCCTTAAAATATCATCACATCCCCCACAAACTGGCTGTTCCTTACGTGACTTATCTTGGACACTACCCCCAGCTTTGTATCGAACAGAGATTAATGTCTATCCGTTTGATTATTTGTATGAACCCCTTGCTCAACTACAAATATTCTCTTGATACCATTATTACAAGACACTTATACAGTAAAGCCCCCTTTTGCATCGGCTATTTCCTGTAATGACAACTAAACAGTCTAGGCAACTTCGCAGCGCATTCTGTCGCGAAGCCAAAAGACGAAATACAACCACAACTACATTTTACGATAGGATAATCAGTCGTAGCAGGAAACTTCAGAAGGAACCCGACGCTATGTCGACTCCAGCCTTACCCACGACATATTCCGCAGATTACGATGATGGTCTTGCGCAAGCCTTGCGGCAGGCGAGGCTCCCTAAGACCTTAGCGTCGCAGCATTCTTTTCAACACATTACTTCCTCATACCCTTCAAGTATACAGCCAGCCTCCCCCAGAGAGATTGGTAGCCTAGCCCTAGGAATATGTTTCCTGGTTCTGCTTATGGGATGGCTTCTCTTTGTGGGGATACGGGCGAGCGTCAGGTCCTTAGCTACGAGGAGAGGCAAGACAGCGCAAACTATGGACCTCGAGTATTGTCATATACTGGAGGAACGACCCGCAAGAAAGGATACGTCGCTCTTATCCAAGTTGAGAACAGTATCGGCGGAAAAGCTTATTGAATCAGCCTGGCGCAAGGGCGCAGATCTTGCTACTAGTATTGAAAGGGATGTATGTGAGCTTAGGAGAATGGCACATCCTGCGCACAGGATAGATGAGGAGGCGGCTCTTGGTATGATGGGAAGCAGTGGAATTCAGAGCAGTAGCTCTTTTTTACACAGAACATGCCGGGGAGCGGGTGTGCTGTCTGTCTAGAGGAGGAGCTAAAGGTGCGACGTAGGATAAACCGTCGCGGAATCCTACGCCTGTTTCAGCGCTCGGTAGATGTTGAAGAATCTTGAGGGGCTGGTACTGCTAGTAATGATCAACGAGCAAATCTTGAATGTAAAGGGTAGGGGCTTGGTTGAAGAATAGCGCTCCTACGGCCTGCCAGGGTTTTCCAATCATTCATTATATACGCCCCCCCTCTAAAGCGTTTGATATGATATAGGTACAGAGTCGTCCCAGAAACTCGTGTTTAACCCACTGCTATATTACTGCGTAATAAAGTAAGTCTTTTTTTCTTTTGGTGTGAATGAATCGTTCCAATTACGCCCGTCTCAAGATGGCCAGGCCGTCTATCAGTGCTGTTTCTGTTGTACAGGTGTAGTAATGCTCGCAAATGTGTCCTTTGTCGAGATGATTCCCTCTAAAGCTACCGTCTAGCTTCCTTTCATGCCCTTCTCTTAAGCTCTTGCGATGCCTGTTTCAAGCTCCAGTTGCATTCCTCGTAGGCCCTGCCAGCGCCGAATCCCACACCTACGAATGCGGGCCATGCTCTTCGGCGGAATAAGAGAACTGAGAAGACGACACCGAATCCGAGACCGAGCGATGACTTTATTAACATGTTGGAAATGCAACGGTCCCACTATGGTGCTCCCGTATTAGCGACCCCTATGCGATGACGGGTAGGTTAAAGCTAAGAGTAGTAGTGCCATACCTTCTCGTTCAAAAGTGCCTCGCTCACAGGTCTAGAGACCGTGCTAGGCGGCGCGGGGACCGAGCTGTCAGACATGGTGACAAAGACTAGAAATAGGAAATTAGGATCTAGTAAAGGATTAGAGGTTTCGAGGAGCTCGTACGGTATGAATTGGGTATTTTTTGGAGATTATGGCTGAATGGTCGTTATTTCGATAATATTCTCTTTCGGCACAAGAGCATTTCAGGGCAATCAGGTCATTGACGCAGCTTAATCGGCTTGTGTTCCCTGGTACCCGAGGGCGGTGAATTAAAATAGTTCCCCTTTTAGTTAGCGCTAGTGGCAGAATTTGGTGATATTTTGCAGTTGGCGGGGAGTTCCACAAAAAAAGTTGGAAGCTTTCAACTTACAGCGAACCTTCAGTCGAGTGTTGCGCGACAAGCTTATAATATAACATTATAACCACCTGGCAATGCCAGTAGCGATCCAATTGCAATATGGAGGTGGATAGTGAATTAGGGGTAGGCTTATTCTATACGCTATGCGCTTTCACACAAAGTATTATTACGCAATTGAAACTAATTCATAGCATTTAGTCGCACCGGCTTGCTCTAATCAAAGCCGTGAGATCCCTCGATGAAGATGCAACAATTGGACTGCCCGACAAGATCCAAAGGCTTTGGGCCTTACATTCAGCTGCAAAGAGTACAAGATTTCACGGTGTAGAAGAGAATATACTACGATGGCTATTTAAAAACATGAGCGGCAAGACCGAGGATGCTGAACAGGTTCGACGGTACCCTCTTACCTGGTCTCTTCTGAGCCATATATTCCCCAAGATCCCGGCGCAAACCTTGGGACGGTCTCTCGCCTCTCTTCGTTTCGTCTCTGTTCTGCATCAGACTATTGGCGATATCACTACGGCTCGAAAACCTTCATCCACCACCTCAATTCAAACAAATGGTGTTACCTTGGGCAACCCGAAAAAGAGGAAGAGAGATGATAATTATCCCTCTAATATCGAGGAGCTTCGTACTCCCATGGGTTGCATAAAGTCGGCTACCGAAATATTCAAGACTTTAGGTAGTCTCCTTAACCAGGGGGCTGATTACACAGAAGCTAGTGGTCCGGAACGAAGAGTTGGAGCTGAGCATATCAAATCGCTCTTCTCTTCATCTAACGAAGAAACTAGAGACATCGCTGCGGGATTACTACTGACGTGCGATCGCACTATGAGCGTTCTCGAACATGGCCTTTCCGCGGATCAAGAACGATGGATTAAGGTTATCACCACTCTCTGGAATCTCCGCGTTCATAGCAAAGACGACAGCCTTGAGTTTGCTAGACATTTATATGTGCCCGCATGTTCTATTTTGACGAGACTACGTGGCCTTGCTGGAGTGGCGCCCGTAATCGTGGCTAGCGATGGGACCAAGGGACTTTGGATTCGGCAGCTCGAGCAGTTTTTGAGTGCATACTTCGTTCGCCCGGCAAGGCACACGTTCTCGTCAGACGGAAATGTTGAGATACTAGAGACCGCTCTAAATCTCTCGAAGAGGAATGCGGGCGGTTCTGCTATTGTTACATGGGATGTAGCGGCGAGAATGCCCCGTGATTCGAGTAATCCAAAATCCAAGATTGAGCACTCATCATGGGCACAAAACGTCTTTACAATCCTGCTTAAAGCTATCCAGCCTTTAGAGTCTTCAATCCGAAACCAAGTCATCATTCAATTATTAGATACTGCTATCCAGGCCAACTCGGTTCCAAATACTGCGACTCTACAGACCGTGTGCCGAGAACATGGTCTTGAGACAGATGGAACTGACTGGAAGCTGATTTCTAAGGCTCTCGCTTGTGACGCCGATGTGTTTCTCATGGATGATTCCCTACTAGAGAATGTTTTCAGTAGAATAAGTTTTCTTTCAAACCATGATCCCAGCACTAGAGAAACGGTTGTCAAAGAGGTGGCTCTTCCCTTAGAAAACGCGTTTGCGAGGGCGCGGAACTTCTCAGGTTTTATCCAGAAATGGTATGGATGCCTTGCAGAGAGTGCTGCAGAATCGTTGGACCAATCAATATGGGTTGACGACGAAATTAGAAAACATTTAGCTGGTATTCTACAAAGCACATTAACTAGCACGCAATTGCTTCGTGTCTTAGAGCACCTAGATTCGTCGGATACTCCCAGTGGAGCGCTTCTAGTCGTTCTAGATGGGATTTCGGCGGGAATCACCGAGGAGGAATTTACTACGACCGCTGACTCGAAGATCTTCTCCGCGCTTTTCAACGACAAGACTTACAAGAACATTCCGTCTTCGATTTTATCATTACGATGGCGTATTGCTGGCCGGATGGCATCTTGGGAAACGTCGGAAGAGGTGGATCGACTTTGGGCCGAGTTAAAATCGGCTCTTAAACGCATCTTAAAGAAAGGCACTTTATCCGATCCCGAAACACTTGAAGCTTTCAAATGTTGTCACAGTATCTGGCTAGCTAATTACCCGGGAGGCAAGCACCAGGCCGATCTCGCCAAACTCACGCTTAAATTCCTCGAGAGAGTCAGCTCGGATATGAAAGCCAATACCGAACTCTCAACATCTCGACCATATATAGATTATGTGTTTCGATTCCTACCAAGACTCGCTGATATGCCAAAAGGAGAAGCGGTGGACCTCAAGGATCTCATCGTAGATCTGTTCTCGCAGACCGAACAGCGTCACATAATCAGCAGGGACACATTACTCAATGATGTTTTACGGCCCCTGCTGCAAAACTTCGATTGCGAAGATAACGAAGCATTAATCGACGCTCTCATATCAAAACCGCTTGACGGTCTTGATAATAAAGAAAGCGAGTCAGGCTGGACGCAACCGCGGGGCCTTTCGACGCTTTTAGTTCTCTTGGATTTTCCACGCGAAGCCTTGACAAAGGGGCGTCGAAAACGCATAATGTCTTCGTGGAAGCATTGGAGGTCAGAAATAGCCGACCGTGCATCACGGAATTCATTATTTGCGGTGACTGTGCTCAGATTGTTGGTTAAAGTAATGCAGCAGCCAACATTTTACGAAGTAAGGAGCTATCCCTAAATCTAAGCACTGATATTGACCCTTTTAGAATATGGAATTCGACGACCTGGTCTATATATCTTCCAATATGTGGAAAGATGACGAAAAAGTTGTTGCACTGCTTGAGAAGCTTATCGATCTGACGATACGGTAAGTAACGACGCGTGCTCTCTAATACAGCTTGCAAATCTGACCACATTCTAGGCAAATGGTTACCAGCGCCGATGGGCCTTCGTTAACCTACTTGGCTGAAGCATCGAACTTTGTGAAGGGACTTGAGTCAAAGGCGTCCAAATACACAGCCGCTCAAATACTTCTAGTGAAGAGTATAGTATCCGCTCTACACAATTCCCCGAACAAGTCATATAGCTCGAGTATCAATGTGGATGAAGCCACTGGCAAACTAGAACAAATGGTACAGACCAATCTGACCAAGTTTGCATCTGAGAGCAAAAAGAAAGAATTGGTTGCGGAAGACGAATCTATTCTGATCTCACTTTCCGGAACGATAAGCGGGGCGGCGTGCGTTGCTGATACTTGTGAAAGACGAATTGAGCTCACAGAGAAGACAATTTCCCGATTGGAAAGTATAAGTACATCCTTCATATCTAAGAAAATCCACCTTGGCTGGAAGCTGCAGGCATTCCTTCTTAGAAACAATCCAGACCGATACGATTTGCGAGACTTATTGAGGCAATTGGAACAAGCATCTACGGTAGTTGATGAAGACCTAGTATACAATCTAGTCGACGCCTTTGTGAAAGCTCGAGGTCAGCTCATCAGGGATCAGCTGTTTGGTGAATTAATTGGCAGTGGGAAGCTGACCAGTGGCGCCATTGGACCCATTCTGGCTGTTAGGAGGCTGGTTGAGTTACACCAAGGTAAGTGTTCCTATAATCAATATTATTAAAGGCTATACCTAACGTCATTTTAGGTTCAGCTCCCTCATCCTCTAGCAGTGAAACCCAAGATACCATTGATCTTGGCGTTGTCCACGAGCGCCTTGCTTCTCTACTAAGCCAGGCGGAATCTCTCCGACATTTCCAACAGTTGTCTGAGGTTTTGTTACTGCTACTTGACAAGCACGCCAATTCGATGACCCAGTTCAACATTGAGTCAACACTAAGCAGCGTTGTTCATGTGTGCTCACAAGAAGGACCCAAAGTTCAAGTACCTAACGCGGCGGGGAAAATTTATGATAAGTTATACCGATTAGTGGCTCTCGTTCTCAACCGACACCGACTCCGCTTAACGGGGCATTTCCCGATCCTGCTTACCGCATTGCGAGCACTCCTTGCTACTTTACTAGCCGACCCTAGTTTAGATAAAGCAGATGAAACATCCTCGCAAGCTCACCCACCGTGGCTTGAATCTCACTTGCAGCCGAGACACGCGGAACGATTTACTCGTCTCCTCACTCTTATATGCGAGCCAAGTGCGGCGTCGGTAGCCCGCGCCCGGTCAAGCGAATTAGATTCTGCCACAGATATTGCGAAACGGACAGCGGGGCAGGACATGTTCACCGTACTAGAGCTATACATCAAACTGCAGCTTGAGGTGAAGGTTCCACGAGATATCAGAAAAGCCCTCGAGCCGGGCGTCTACTCGGTCCTTGATATCACTCCCCAGGGATGTAGGAGGGTGCTCAATGAATCCCTCGACGCGAACGGACGTGCCATATTTAGAGATATGTTTGCGAATTACAAAAAGTTTGGGAAATGGACTGGTGTATAAATCGAGTCTCGCCCTTGGAATACATACCACCGGTGTGGCTAGCTACTATAGATACCCCCCTTCACACCATCAACCCGAATATAGGATCGCATAGCCAAGAGATGTACCCGCAGGTGGAGTAAATGCCGGGAAACTCCACTGCGGCCACATAGACTAATCCGCTTACCCGTATTGCTGAACATATCTAGCCATGTCACGAGAATGGCCTCTGTAGAACTGAGGCGTACTTACCCGTCGTGTAAGCATATGATCTTACAGACCTAGGGGGTAATTCAGCTCAGTAATTCAGCCCAGGACTCCTACCTGTTAGCATCAACATCCTCGGAAATGCTATAATGGAAACCGGGTTTCTAATTATTTAGTCAGTCGTAATACGTCTCACAACCTAGGGATACGCAACGTCATTGCCGCAAGCGTCGGTCCGCTTGGCAACGTTGGTCATAGTTTAGTTAATCAACCAGGAAATAGGAGAAGTTATGCCGAGACCTGATAATGTTGGTGCAATGCGGCTTATCATTGCGCCATAGGGATTAACTGATGCGCGTGTTCATATGTATGTAAATCCAAGCACATGCCGTTGATATCGAGGGCTATGAGAGACAGCTACGAGGGTATAAGACCCGCTACTCTGGAGACATTCACACCGAGATCCGGAACGGGACTACTGCACCAAGCCGAGGCGGACCGGCGGCCTCTTAGTGGATCGATTTTTCCAGCCTTATAGCTCTCTCTTACAGGCATTTCACTCCGCCATCGCACCGTAATTACTTACGCCGGCCAATCTATTATCGAAACTAGTATTTCGGTTAGTCAAGATGAGCACATCTCCATTTGTCATATTCCCGAGTTCTTTCTTGCTTCGTACTCGGGCATCCACGGAGTATGGATTATCAGCAGCAAGGTTCATCATCATCAGCTCCATGGCCTGATTTCGAAGTACTATGTAAGCTGGGGCGTTTATTACAGATGACAGCTTAGGACCAATTAAATGCTAAATCCAAGGACCGCTAATTACCCATAGTCGGGTTAAGCTACCTGAGCTACCTGTCTCACTCAACCGAATGCCCAAAGACTCATTGCACCTTGCAAGATCCGAAGGGTCCCGGCAAGCTCGCCGAGGCCATGGCGAACTAGAGCGATCGCCAAGGACGCGATGTCCAGGGGAGGACCCTGTCTTGTCAATTATAGTTCCTTTACTATCTACATACCATACCATACCTGCCTTCGTGACAACGCCGAAAAATCTCGTTTCGCTTAAGCCGAATTTACTAGTTTTCGACTTTTCGTGCAAAAGCCGGGCCGATTCCTGTTGTCCGGACGGGCCAAGAGGGACGATGCCGGCGCGAAAACGTGGCAAAGACGACACCGGGGCCATTATCGTGAAAGAAAAAAAAAAAAAAAAAAGCTACGAGTTGATTTTCTTCTACTATATCGTCGCTTAAAGCGAATTCCCCTTCTCGGTCATGAGTTTACCGAAGGGAAAGACCCTTCGATATACCTAATGTAGTATAGCAACTAATAACCTAACGCTTTCGCGGGTCACCTCAACACGTGGCGGATAACCCAACCGAGTCTAGGTTTGACGAAACGTTGCAAGACTGAATTATATACCGAGATCCTTGGTTTGACGGCGAGAAAATGCTCGCAGGACCTACTAGTTTGAGGATAAGATCGGCAAAGTTTCCTCCCGTTTAATGTTATGTTGGAGGGGAACGCGTTTTTCTAGCAGATGATATCAGCCCCGGCATTCCGACCAGTTATTTACATAGGTCGATTTGGGAATTTGGAGCCAAAAAGGCGTCGGCTGTATTATTAGCTGCGCCCTTGCGCTGGTGGTGGTGGTTCATGAACCACCTCGTCGACCCATCCAGCCATCCAGCCATCATCGTCAGGTTGGTTGGTAGTAGTCGGCAAATGAGAGATGGACAAATCAGAAGGTAAGAATGCGTAAACATGACTCCTTTACCGAGCCCTATATTCGTTCCTCTCTCTCTCTCTCTCTCTTCCCACCCCCCTCTTTCTCTCTATCTATCCCCGGACGTGAGAAATTATGGGCTCCGGCGTTCAAGCTATATCTCGGAATGTTTTCGACATTAGGAACATACTACCACAACCAGATATGAGAGCGAGAGAAGTGAGCGTGTGTGGCTTTTGAGTGGACAGGACGAGATGCTTCGGGGCAATGCCGCGGCAAATCCGTGCCGTTTACAGTGAAGCCCACATCACGCCTCGGTCGCCCTACACGGCTTAGGCCGTCGCTTGGCGTCACCCGAACATTCGCATGTGGGCCAATTACACATTCAGTCCCTGATTGCACATTTGGCTTCCCACCGGCTGCCTAATTGGGAGAAAACTTGTCCCCTAGATGCCGTAGAACAGAAGGGGTGTTAACGGGAAAAAGTAAAAATAAAAGTAAAAATTAAGAGAGGTTCGGTGATAGTCCCGGTATAACAGCCAGTATATTTGCTCCTTTTTATGGTTCATAATGGACTATTGTCATCTTTTTGGTGTTCTAATATAGGTCTTGATATTTTTCCTTTTTCTTTTCTTTTCCTTCTTTTTTTTTATTTTATTTTTATTTTTAGTCCAGTGAAGTTTACAGATGTAGCTACGCCTCCCTTTTCTTTTTTTCTTTCTGCCTGATATGCCCGTCACAGTCAGGCCGTCAAATCATGGGTCGACGTCCTGGGCAGGTCGGAGATATCGACTCGCGTCGTCGCCCGAGATCCTGCTGCACTACACGCTGACGGACGACACGCGGACGAGCCCGCCGCGGGCACGACAGGTGGTGCAGAGTTCGTTCGCGGGGCTCGAGAGGAAGGATAACGTGTTCGCCACCAAGAACGGGTTTGTGCACGCGTGCGTGGATGCGTACAACGAGCACCATTGCCTGGTGATTCGGCCGGAGGACGTCTGGTTCGCGATCTTAACGCAGTTTTGCGCTTATGTTAACGGGCATGCGGAGGAGCTGCGTAAGCGGTTCTGCGCCCACGAGGGCCAGCAGGAGTTGCATATCGACGTTACCCTGGACGACGTCGACCACGGAAAAGTGGCGTACATAATGACGAAAGTACTGAGCGAGAGACTGCGGGACGATGACCTGCGGCAGTGGATCCTGCCGGCTTTCACGACTACGACCAAGGTGGACCAGGCGGTCGCCAGCATCATCTTCATGGGCACGATGCAGAAGTATTTTACGTATAGCTGGGGGACGCGGTGTGGGATACCGTCCGTGACCTTGCTCGGCGAGGAGAGCGATTGGGTCAAGATCCAGGAGCGGGTGGAGAGGCTAGAGACGCTGGGCTCGGAGCCGTCCCGGTGGCTTCGACTACTCCGGCCCATCCTGGACGGGTTTGCTACGAGTTTTAGAGAGCCGGAGAGCGAGGCCACGAGGAGGTTCTGGCAGAGCATCTGCAATGAGCACGTACCCAACGGCAGCGGCACTACGACTTACTCGGGATGGATCACGTCGTTCTGCTTCTGGGACGAGAGCGGCCGATGTTTACACGGGCCCAGCAAATTGGGCCAGGAGGGAGTTAGGTTGACGAGGAGTCAGATGCCGAGCGGGTTCAGCAAGGTTCCCGTGACGCTGCTTCGCGACGGCATTGAGATCCCGACTGAGATGGTAGCGGGGTCGGTGGCGATACGAGCATTTCGAGCCAAGGAGGTGGTCAACAATAACAACAGCAACAATAATAGCAACAACGCATGCGGCAGACCACCGCCGCAGATGATGATGATGCGTCGAAGCGCCGGGAATGATACCATACAGCCCGAAGTCGGATGGATTATGTATAAGACGTGACATGACATAACATGACAACGACCTTCCCTGTCAGGGGGGAGGGGGGGATATGGTAGTATCTGCTACTAAAACTAATGGTAAGTTATAAAATATAAATCCTCGTATATGCCCGAGAAAAAAGAGAATATCCACTTTTCTCCGCGCATGAACCGGACTGAAGAAGAACATGGCTGATTTATCCTCATAGTATAATCATATCATACCAGTCCGCGAAACTAGGTGTCATGGTCTCCCTGCGACCACGAGCTCCTTCGCTGCTTGATCTACGGGTCCCGGACTGTCAACTCTAGCCCCCCCAAAAGGGACGCTTTTGATAGCTACCTTCTTAAAGGATGACGATGATGCACACTATATGGAACGCCTTCCTAAATCTACCTAAGAGGAGAGGAGAGGAGAGGAGAAGAGATGTAATACATATCGGCCCATACCTGAACCTCCGAACTTAGACCGATCCGGACCTATAATCCAAGTTGGAATGAAATAAATACCTGGTAAACCCCGCCCTACATGTATTACAGGCGGCCGGGCTCGCGGTCAAATGTTCGGAACTTGTGGGGTAAGGGCTGTTGGGTTATCGGGCCGAAGATTTTTTACTTTGTCGTAAGGTGGTGGATAACACGCGGAGTAGTGTGTGCATCATTGCATTGTGCTTGCTTGCTCGCTCGCTTGCCCTCTTCCTTCCCCGCTTCGCGCTTTTTGTTTGCAGAGGGCGGCAACAGGCTGGCTGGCTGACTTGCCTGTCGTTGGGTTGATCCAATGTCCTTTGTCAATGTCGATGAGGGAAACCAGAATATAGGTATTTATGGAGTCTAACAGGGACATCACGAGGAACGATACTTGCTTTATGCCGAGAGGCGACACCGCCGGGGTGAATGGGGGGCTGGCCATAGGGGATGAGAGGTTACTGACGTGGGTAAACGTATAATCAACATGACTCCCGGGCTTAATGGTTATATACCTTTATGTAGATACCTGGGTTGTGAGAGCTCTCAGCTTTCTGGAGGAGGTTGTGTCGAAGCCAGGCTTCGAATCTGATTATGGCGTAGTGATGTGGTGTGGTGTGGTGTGGTGTAGTGTATATAAGGCGAACGTGCCCTTCTCACTTGGATATATAATATAATTACCTATGTGTATATACCCCATATACGTACCTATATGATGGGGTTATGCGACACGATGGGCAAATGAAGCAACTTACTTATGGGACTAAACAGTCCAGGAGGATTTGATAATGGATGTTGCGTACTAGTGCAGAGCTCTGGTGAATATATAATCCTTTATTCCCCTCTACAGGTATAAGTCCTACTAATCCGGAGCCGGAGCTCAACTTTCGATGGCTTTATCACAACACGCCACGTACCTAATAGTCTTCGCAGACTATACGACGAATCGCGTCTAACGTCTGTATGATAATAAATATTATTGTTAAGCTTTCGTATGATATGCGATTGAACTCCCACCCCTAATTTACTCTCGTAAGGGGTCAAAGGGCTCACCTAGTCACAAGCATACGTTCAACATACTTGGAGACAAGCGACCATGGGAAGATATGCTTTTTTCTAGCTTAACTACCTCCTAAGTCACTTCACTAGGTATCTACCTACATAGCTCATTACACATGACAGACTATCTAGATAATCCAGAGCAAGTGTCTTTGAAGCTTTATTACATTGCATGAAGCTTCATGCTTGCACCCCCAAGTAGACGACGGCCTTCTTGGGTATTGCCAAGCATATATAGCAAAGGGTCAAAAGCAATATGGAGGTTAGTACTCAAGCTGCCTCTCCACATGTAGACGGTATACGAAGAACTAAATCTAAACTTCACCTTACCGAGCGTCTAGACTTATCAAATTTTTCTATCTTTTTTTTTTCCTGTCGATGTCTCTTAGTTGATTGGATTGCGGTTACGAGCGTATAATCAGTTGAATATAGCCTTATGCCAACTATCTGATCCTGGTTGTCGGGCTCCAACCAACCACCACTGACCGGCGCCGTGAGAGGAAGTTAGATAAGCCAATGTAGATACAGGGGCTCGTATAGTGCTCTTTCATGTTAAGGAATGATCTAGCCTAGATGATGTATTGTAAACCTAACCAAACCCGCGGAGATCGAGATATAACTCGCAGCATGTATGTCTTGCCCGCTTCAGGATCGTCTTGTAGATTCTAGTCTCGACAGCAAACTGGATGATTAGACATAATAAGCGCAGAGAGAAGTTAAAGCTCTTTAGATAAACACTGTATTTCTATATAGCAGTTAAGCCTGCCACCCGGGTACCTATGCATCACTCTTTCCAGATGCACTTTTCTCTGCCTAGCCTAACTATTGCCAACCACTACAGCGTGAATGACTTCGCAGCGACGAATATAGAAGACAACGGCATAAATCAACGATGGGTTCTATCATGCGCCTCAAGTCTTATATAGGATACATTATGGGCATAATCGTTGCCCACGAACGATTGCCTTTCTTGGAATGGTCGCCAAATAGAAATTGGCTTCGGGAGGTGTAAGCAGGTAGTGAGCCTTGGCCTTTGTTGTACTAAAGCCCTGGGGTTATATAAAACCCAAACCGATGCGTAGCCGCCTCTTTTCTAATCTATCCACCATGCCACGGCATACCTCGAAGCTCACTCAGCGAGATTAGTAAGTTCTGTTGATACAATTCGACGGACTCATGAATCTGGCCACTGATCAACGAGTTGGTCCATGCGTCCATCCATCAATGCCTCTGCATTCATTCTCACGCTATACCTCAACACCTTAGTCATTTTCTCCTGAAGACCTTCGCCATGGTCTGAGATATCGCTGTTGCTCTTCTTCGGACCGGCGGGCAAGTGGATCTGGAATAATGACGGTTCTACAGTTAGGCAGGTGTGGCGGCCTCGATTGGGTTGCCCAGTGCCTTCGCAGAACCACCTCAACTCGATATCAAACGCCGAGGTCATATCTTTCAATCCGAGCTCATATAAGAGCTTCCGTGCACCCTTTTGCGTGACTGCGTACGCCAGAGAGCAGACACCGTCTTGGACGTGGTGGACGACCCTCGTGTGGCTCGGATACTGTTGTCTTAGATCGCTTGGCTCGTAGATAGACCATAGGTGCTTGTGCTGAGGGACGGTAACATCGTTGGGACGCACCACTCGGCCTTTAGGTACAATTTTCTTGTCGGGTAATGGGAAGCGCATTCCACAGTGGCCGAGCCAAAGCACGTCCCAGTTATCGCCATACGGAGAGTTCATCGGAGCAGCCGTGGCGGGTAACTTGCCGAATGTAAGGTCCGGAACGGCTTCGGGACCGTTCCCGGCTTCGGGGAAGGTCGGATCCGAAAACTTAGATGAACCCTTTAACGGCTGGGTCAAAGCATGGGCTGATAGTGCAAAGTCATGCATTTGCTCTCTAATCCTAACATCCCAATCGGCATCATCTTCCATGATTAACGCCGAAGATAGATTTCTTCGGACGACTCTAGAAGCTAGTTAGTAAGATGTGAAGTTTCCTAACTTAGAAGGTATATGTTCACGGACTCTTGAATTGCGTTAATATGCGCCCGCCAGGCTCCCAAGGTGGGATTGTCTAAACGTTTAAGTTCATGGCTGGTCGGGATGGCCTTGTCAGGTATATCTTTGCCATCAACGCCATCTATAAACTCAAATTCGAAGTTACTAATGGCTGTCTGAAGTATCATTCCATCGCGACGGTCTGTGCGAGAGGGAAGACCGATAACGAATATCTTTTCGAACTATACGACAACGTTAGATTCAAGGGCGATGAATACGGATAAGGGAGTTTCAACTAACGCCAAGAGTATTATTGCGCGTATCGTCGATATCCGCTAATTCAGGCTGTGGGGTTATCGTCGTCCTTCCTGCGGTGTTGAGATACGGTACGCCTTGTCCCCGGGTGGAAAGAAGGTATACCGAAACAACTAAAAGGGTGCTTGCAGCGATAAGGACGGGATAGGAAAGTCGGCGTACTGAAGACACGAGTAGAGACATTGGGAACAGAAGATCAGCGTCCCATGCTTTTTTTTTCTTTTCTTCTTAATCGGAATGAGAAAAGTCAAAGTGTGAAATCGAGTTTCGAGTTGCAGCTACCCGAAAACTGTAAGTTGCCTGGTTCCTGCAGCGTGTGTACGATGTTGCGTACGTACCTCATGTACCTAGATAGGTACCTTCCTTGGTCCCGTCTGGATCCTGGGATCGTAAAGAATTTAAAATAAACTTCAGGGGGGCTGATCATTCGACGAATAAGGCGACCTGTAAAATGACGAGTCCCTCAGCCTGCCGCTTCTTGGCGTTTGTTTTTATGCGCGTTGGGTGCACGTTGGGAGCGTTGGGAACAAAAGAAAGTCGGGAAAGGACTAGTGTACCATTCCAACCCTATGAGAGTGGATCCACTAGTACCTACGATCGTAACTATTCTTGTAAGAGGTGATAACTAACTAGTATTGAACTCGCGTGGAAGTCACATATATTATATATTAAACCTGTATAATGACATATGCGTTACCGACACACGGAGACTTAGCTGCCTTAGTGCTGACACACATTGTTTTCCAATCCCGGATATAACAAGTTACAACCTAACCTATAACAAGTAATACAAGACTATACTCACCTAGCATTAGTTATACATAGTTATACACTACACACTGTTACAAATAAGTATATGCTAACAGACTTATAAGGAGGGAAAAAAAAACGAAAACAAAAATTAGTGACATGTCGAAAGTAACAAAAATGAAGGCGTTACAATCAATATTCGACTTTTGTAAAAAGCCTTGATGCTAACGAGTTGGGTCTAGTCCGAAGGGTCCAATCCGAAAAGTCCTAGGTTAGACTCCTTGGGCGAACCAAGGTTGTATTTGCAACATAGCCGCCAGGATTCAGCTCCACGTTTCAAAATTACTTGTTGTTCTCCTATGGCTCATCGCCTTAAGCCCATGGGGAAATATGGTCTAAGTTCTCGAAGCTCTGATGTTGGTGTCTCGGCCACGCTTCAGCTGGTCCTACATAACACAGAATCTCTTTTACTTGCTGTTACATCGGTAGTAGTAGTAGGAGTAGTACCACTTATTGTGCCATACATACCATACCGCATATCCTCCCCCCCACGCCTGGGTCTCTTGCTGACAAAAGCTTGTTGGCGTCCCCGTTCCCAAGTAATTCCTAGTCTTCGTCGTCTCTTCCTAATCGCTGGGTTGGGAATTTCTTCTGTTTATCTATCCCACACGTATAAACGTTATGGGCGTATAAGGGCTATCATCGCGAACCCCCCTGGTCCTAATAGTAGTAGAAAGATGATTAGGCCATCACCGCTCCTCGCCTTAGTAGCGGTATTCGCTACTTCGACCGTACGAGCGCAGCAAGATTCGCTCAAGGTTGGCAAATTCTTCAATCCGCCCAATGCTATCGACGGTCCGACCGATTATGCAACGAACCCCGTCTGGACGCTCGGCGAGGTCCAAACTATCAAGTTTACTACCACCTATTCCAATTACACCATCGATCTATGGCAGCAGAGCCCAGGTGTAAGTCGTCATGTTAAAGCCGGTTTTTTTTTTTTTTTTTTTTTTTTTTGTCTTGGCTTGTATTAGGAACAGCAAACTTCCTAATTGGGCTTCCTGAAGAGCTTTCTGAGTCGTGCCTCAAATCCCTAACTTATTCACGTAACATAGTCACTAACTTTCGTCGTTATAGGGGAATTCGGCAACGGCTGGACCAAGCATATTCCGTAAGTGAAACATCATAGCGTCTTTCCGGGAACTTGACGACTAACTTTTGGTAGAAACGCGGAACGGTGCCGTGACTCAGTTTGACTGGTCCGTTCAGTCATTCGAGTTCGACTTGTCGGAATTCAATGTGTTTTTCCTCTGGTTATCACCGCTACTAACGGACGACCCGAACCCGCTCTCCGTCACCTCGCGCTACTTCAATATCACGAGAGCTCCCGCCAGCAGCAGCGCCTCATCTTCATCGACCAGCGCTCCCACCTCATCTAACACTAGTCCGCCAGCCAGCAGCGCTACCCAGAGTACCACCTCATCACCTACTGCGTCACAAACAGCAAACCCCGACAATGGGTTGAGTGCAGGAGCCTCAGCTGGAATCGGTGTTGGTGCTGCTCTTGTAGTGATATTTCTTGTCGCAGGTGGTTTCTTCTTGTGGAGGAGACGGAGGAACCGCAACAACTACCAAGCCCCTGGTGCGGCTGCTGCTGCGTCAGGCCCCGGTCCCAACGATGTCCTACCAGAAATGCCGGAATCGACGCAATTCTCAGCGCAGAAACCGCCATTATACCCCGTCGAGCTGGAAAGCAGCGGGTACCCTCCACAATACTACCACCCCGAGAGGGACTACCCGCCCGCGAGAGTTGAACTTGACGGGGTCCGTCGTTCCGAACTCGATGGGGGCCACTGAAATCTCTCTAATTCTCATATACCGGATCGATTAATTTGTCGGCGGCACTTTTTTTTTTTTTAAAAAAAAAAAAAAAAAAGAAAAGAAAAGAAAAAGCGAATAGAGGAGCGTCTGATAGAATAGACTCCTTTGTTTTAAACCGATATATTACCTTATCCGAGACGATTGGAAAATGCATGTAATCCTAGATGGGTGTGGGACTGAAATGAGAGACAACAAAGGCACGAGCGGATTTGGTTACTTACTGATGTACATTTTTTATACAGATTTACTGCAAATACCCCTTTATATATATATATCCCCTTAATGTTACTAGGGAATCTGATCATTTCTGTTGGCCATCATAAAGGCGGACTTTGAAAGCCAATTTGTGCCCAGGCTGTCTCGGCTTCATGATATTTGTGTTGGACGTCTGGATTATTCAATGTCGTGCGATATGTAGTTGCTGCCATACCCTCCATTATAAGTTTCGAGACACGTGACTTCCACGTCAACTACTCAGAAGACTTTTCAATCACAGCATTCTTAAGAAGATGTAGATGGACTCTTTCGCTACGAAAGTCTTCGGTGACATTCATCTAGGAGGCAGTAAATAAACTAATAAGTGACTCTAGGTTCAGTCGTATAGAGAGATTGAGATATTCAAATACATAGATGCTATCATACAAACAGGCGGCCGCTCCCCCCAGAAATACAAATAAGAAAATGGCATAGACAATTTTATAAGCGAACTACTACAGAAGTTATTCTTTAACTACCTCTTATATAAAAGTTTCGGCATGCTACCAACCAAACGGCGTATAAGTTATAACCTAGGTAGGTAGGTAACTTCGGCACATCTACTTCTTAATCCAAAAACAAGAAATCATATCATACCCCATCTGGTACAGCTCCCGGCACCATTTACATAACGGCGTTCACGTAAGTAACTGCCACAAGGGTTAAATAAATGTTCAATATCATATTGTCGGGAAAAGCTATCTGCCAGAAGATAAGACAATGCCATCCATTTCATTCCAAACGCTAGGCTCATATAAACGATGCCGAAAAGAAATAGAGAGGATTTCCCACAATAATGCTATGTCGATGCAGTACATATGAGACACTCTATATACCCGAGCCTTGAAGTAGTCTCGCCACGATCACAATATATACCTGTTACTCCGAAGAAGCTAGAACTTCAAAAGATGAGAAAAGAAAAGGGGGAACACACTCCGCCTCCCAAAAATACGCTCAGAGGCTATGCTCCTTCTCTTCAAGCTCGCGCATATACTTTACAAATCTCTTCTTATGGGTCTACGTTGGCCAGGGTTAGCATGTGATAATATCAACGTCAGATAGGCAGATATGTAGGTAGATAGGGCTTACCATTCCAGCATAACATCCATCTCTCAACGCGCAGATGTACCGCAACCCGAGCTTCGCAAAGCATTCGTACACCAGATCCATCGGCGAATTGATATCCAGAGCAAACGGAGCCGGGTCTATATACGGCGTGAAATCGGTGGGATCCCGCTCCGGGGACTCGTCCTCGTCGATGCTCGGTATATTCGTCATAAGGCAAAGGCTGGAGCTCTCGTCCTCGAGGTTATCCAAGGCATATTCTAAATCAGGAGCCGGAATCAGGCCCACGAGTATATCATCCCTAACGATTGGCAGCCCTCCATCCAATTCACCGGCTCGGTGAAGCATCTCAAGTTGGCTGCGGAGTTGCGTGGCCGGGACTAACGGTGAGTCGCTGATATCAATAAGACGTTCCCGGCGGACACGAGGAACGATCTCAGCAAAATCAGTGGTGAATACCGGTTTATGCTTGTTATCCAAGTATGGATAGGCGTTCATGTTAGTAAGGAGGTCGTATATACTAAGAGGCTCCAGGGCATCCGCCGTCCATTTAGCAACGAGAATAGCCAGGGAAAAGGGGAGGACGTAGTCCAAGCTTCCGGTAAGTTCGAAGAGGATGACCGCGAGGGTGACTGAAAGTCTCGTTACGCCACACATTGTTGAACCCGCAGCGATGAGTGCATATACACCGGGTTGAACACAAGTAGATTCCTGAAGAAGCGGACAGGACCCCCAGATGCTCCAGTGCGGAAACCGAAGTACTATCCATTGAACTAGATGACCAACAACTCTGCCCATGAGGCCACCGACAACCATAGAAGGGACGTAGATACCCGCGGGGACCTTGATTCCGAACGTAATGGTGGTCAAAAACGTCTTAATGACAAACGCTGCGAGAATATTCCGAATGATACCAGGTATCTCATCAATATTTGATGGACATAGCCCTAATTCAGAATCTCTACTATCGTCTTGGCATGGCGCAGCAAGGTTCAACAGAAGCTTTGCCACCGGAAGCTTAGTTAAGGTGTTCCAATATCCTATAAGCCCCGTTACCAGCGCTACCAAGACGACCTCAAAGAGTGGATATTTCTTGATGACTGGGATCTTGCGGAACGATAGAGCCCAGCGACGTGAAGCTTTGATAAAGAGGGCGCCGATAGCACCGCCTAGTATTCCTACAAAGATGAAACCAAATAGTTCAAACCATTCCCAGTCGATTTTGTACCGTATCTCGAACATGACGATCTTGTGAGTGCCATACGGGTTGAGAAACTTCAAAGACAGAGCTGCTACGATGCAGCAAAAGAAGGTACGAAAAAGCGTCTTGGCTGGGAAGTAATAGGCAACCTCCTCGAGGCCGAATAAAACACCACCAAGAGGAGCTCCAAATGCCACAACAACACCCGCCGCGGCTGCAGCAGATAGTACCTCGCGCCTCTTGCCGTCATTACGATCGTACTTAGAGAACATTCGACAGCAAATGTTGCCAATACAAGTTGCAATATGGACATAAGGGCCTTCTTTACCCAGGCTCAGACCGGAGGCCACACTCAAGATCAGACCCGCGGATTTAATGACGAGGGTTTTGAAACCAAGAAAGCCGTGCAGGACGAATCCGCTAAGAATGACACGAACTTCGGCGACACCACTTCCAGCTGCAGAATAGTACACCATCGGTGGTGGCGGGTCGACAGGTGTTCGCCGAGGTGCTCTGGGGCTGATACTTTCGCTTTCGTCAGTATTATGGTTTTCTTCCTGCTGTTGGGAAGACTCGGCAGCCAAGTTCTCATCCAACGTTGACATTCGGTAAGCCGAAGGGACTACCGTCTTGGTGGTTAGGGTGAGTAGACATGAGAGCACAGCGAGGACGAGGACAGCGATGATGTAAACCCCAAATTCAGTCCAAACGTTGCCGAAGGGGTGACCGCCAAGTACTTCGGACCAAGATCGCCAATCCGTACATGGGCCGTGGGGGCAGCACCTCTATTCACAATGTTAGCTTCCCCGCTCCTCCATCCAAACGAGACATTGTATAATAGTGTATCTAGGATTTAAGTAATTGTTACCTTTTCTCTCAAATACCAAGCTCGCGCGCAGTAGCCGTCCTTGTAGTCGAATATCGTTGTCTCAGCCACATCGACGCAATAAGCGACTAGCGCAACCAGAACACCAACAACGGCACTCAGTATCCAGCCTTGAGCGCCATCAAATAGGATGGCGAGCCTGCCCCAAAAGCCCTTCCGACTCCGCAATTGTTTAACCCGGTAGGCATCGGCGATACTATCGTGAACCCAGTCGGTCGAGGTAAATTGATCATACCAGATTCGATCGTCAGCAAGAAGAGAGCTCTTGGATTCGGACATGGGATCAGCCCGATCCGAAAGTGCTTGTATTAATCGTTGACCCCATGATTCATGTCGGTTATGATATCGCGCTCCATGAGGTGTTGCTAATAGTGAGAGAGAGAGAGATTAGATTAGTAAGTCGTAACTTTCATTGAAGGGGATGCTGGGTTAGACAAACCGGCAAAGCTATGAGATCTTGATAGATAACCCCTAGGGGTCTCTAAGGGACTGTGGATGCGCACACGAGAGCGCGAAGATCGCAAGAGAGAAGTATTTTCGTCAGGTGCTTCAGTTATCGAAGGCGGCCTAGATCTTCTGGAATGCTGGCGGTGATACGTAGGAGAAGTGGGAACCGACCCATAAGAGTCCCGTGAGGGAGGTACGGTGTCGTGCGTACTTCTACCTGTCATAACGTATGGGAGAATTACTTTGCGAAGTATAGGTCAATGCAGGATATCGGAGGTAAACGATAGATAGCTCAAAAGGGAACTACGTCTAGAGCAACATGAGGCGATGAGGCGACGAGGCGCGTGAAGCAATCAGCAGGGGGGTACGCGTGAGAAGTGTTATATGATCATTTGAATGAAACACAATTCATATCGAACAGTTAGTTAGTTAAAAAGAAAGTAGAATAATTTCAAATGAGTCCTTGACAAGTTGGAACAATTCGCTCGTGGATTCGAGTTGAATTTCGAAGTTGGAAGTTTGTATTGTGTGATAAGTTAATAGCGTAGATAGCGTAGATGGCGTAGTATCTCTCCTCAAAACCCCCGGTTATGCCTGCTTCTGAGATAGTGTAGACTTACCAGCCTACCTTGCCTCTAGTTCAATCCTGAGGGGCGTCAAGAACGTCAGCAACCGACTCCGCTCCTACCGAATAAGAACTATCATGCCTTCCACCTCATTGTCTTGTGTGTATTTCTTCGGACGGTCTTTCTGCCTTTTCGTCTTTCTGCAGATTCACCAAGAACGAGCCAATAAACAATAACCTGAGCTTCTATGTGGTGGGACTACCTTGGTATCTAGAAGCTACTGTTAATGGGTCGGCCGCTAATAAAGGTCAGATGGAGATGTTAGTGGGGGGTTGGGGAATGGAGTGTGATCATGAACAAGGACCTCTGATTTATTCGCTTTAGAGGAAACTGACGCACGTGAAATTATCTCATGCTGCGGAAGAGATCTACAGCATACAAAACACGAGATTAAATCTGCGGCTTGGTTACCTAACCTTAGGTAAGATCAGTGGTGTAACAACCCCAAGATAGCACAATTGGCCCGCTGTAGCCGCTTGAAACAAAGCGTGCAGCTACGCAGCTACATGTACTGCCGCTAGAATGTAACTAATATGTAGCTAAAATCTAGACCAATAAAAGAACCAATAAGCTTAGAATTGATGGTGTGAGGCATTACATCATCAGGGTCCACAGTACATGTCTTCAACATGGTCCAGTCTCTCTGTAAGCTATAAGCCGTAAGCCACAACTTGCTGAATGTAAAGCCACCATTCAACTTCATAAACAACATCTACACCCTTTTCCAAAATCTCAACCACCTCGACTATTACTACCATATAGGGCAAGCAGAGGCGTCCTGGTAGTCCTAGTAAGTATAGGACCAGATGCCGATGTGCTCAATAAGACCGGACTATGATGTACTCACTTGATCCCTAATGGATGGTAAAAAAGCCGATCCCAAGGGTGACTGACATACATAGTACACTGGAAAACTAGTCTCGAAATCTTGCGAGCTGCATGTGCAGCCAAGATAGATCCATCTAGCATACCCGTGCTGAGTGGTCAACGACATAGTACGTCTTAGTAGCCTGCACGTAGAGGGCACAGAGCGGAATATTGCGTCCAACGTATAAACAAAATGCGTACACCGTAACATACCCTATATTTCATCATGTCATCGAAGCAAGAAAAAACGTCCACAGTGCCCAAGTTTTCTTCCTTTAAGCCTCAAATCGAGAAGTCACAGCCTCCACAAGAAGCTAGCTCTGAGGAACTGAAACAACACCACGCGTCTTCCACTTTGAGGCGCGAAGACCAAAGCTTACTAAGAGACGTATCCCGTCGCGCAGAGAAAACCCATCATCATAGGCTCTCGCAGCGGCCTTCCCCATCAGAACAAGACAGGAAAGATAGGGACGCTTTCTTCGTATATGATAAACGAGGTGACTCCTTGATTCGGAGATATGGCGGTAACAATCCCCGCGATATTCCTAACTACCGCCGTTTCGGATTCGGCCGTGTCTTGGGCGCTGATGGCTATATGAGGATTGACCATACCGGTAGCCGTGATGAGTTTTTCCTGTTAGGTTTTCGCGAAAGCGGTTCTCTGCTCGGCAGTGATAGGAAGACCCTTTTAGCTAAGGGTGGTCATTTCAAATCGCGGCCTATCAGAGTTCGGCGGGAACAATCCCAAAATGCGACAGGCTCAGAGGACTTCGTACCTCTGAAGACATCAAAAAAGCGAAAACGGGATAGGCTCGACTCAGGAGATTCATCGGGTGATGAAGCGCAAGTCTACAGGTCAATACATGGCAAGAGCAAACGTCATGAGCACTCCGATAGTGATGTCGAATACGGTAGTGAAACGTCTACCGGTTCAAGGGACCGAAGTGCGGATGATCCCGTGAGTGTAAAGTCAATTGAACTATCTAGAAAAGTTCGTGACGATCCGGAAGATATTTTCGCTTGGCTTGAACTTGTCGATCATCAAGATACTCTTCTGCGGAATAGCGGACAAGATGGTCGCCACCCTACCGCAGCAGAGGTTAAGAGTTTTGCCGATATCAAACTTTCCTTACTCGAGCAAGCCTATTCTCACGCAACAACTGATTTACAACAAGAAACGTTACAGCTGAGAATCATGAAAGAAGGCTTGAAGATCTGGGACAATACGACTATCTCAAAGCGATGGAGTGCAGCTCTGGAAAAACATGACTCTAATTTTGATTTGTGGAAAGAATATACAAACTTCCTGCAGACAAGATTATCAACATTCGAGTATGAGAAAATCCGATCCCATTATATCAAACGATTGAACCGGTTGGCAAGAGAAAGTCTAATGAAGCAAGAGGATACGACGGAACTCGAACTATACGAACAAATGATCTATGTATTCCTAAGAGCTACACGTTTTATTGCAGATTCCGGGTACAAGGAACTTGCTACAGCAGCGTGGCAGGCCGCATTGGAATTAACATTTGCGCGTCCGTCCAACTTTCCAGAAAAACATACCATTGCTCCGCCATCTGGATTCCAAGATTTTTGGGAAAGCGAAGTACCACGGATAGGAGAAGATGCAGCTTTGGGCTGGGCAGCCTTTGAGGAAAATAGCCAAGCACAGGAGCCTCCCGAACCCAAAACTGCGGATGGGTTCGTATCTCCAAGTACTCGAGACGGTTATAAAGCCTGGTCAATCTTCGAACAGCACCAAGCCCGAGGTGCGGCAATCCCAGCTCGTACTATGGATGACGGAGCAGAGGATGATCCATTCAGAATCGTCATGTACGCAGATATTCAGGATCTACTCTTGCATCTCCCAAATGAGATGATTTCTGATCTTCGATGCCAGCTGCTGGATGCATTCTTGATATTTTGCCAGTTACCCCCGGCGTTTGCTTCTAGCAATATCGTTCAAGAAATGCTTCGGGATGCTTTCCTCGTTCGTAGTCCAGCAGACCCAATTACCATAGAGAACTCGTCTAACCCGGTTATGAACACCGAGGAGCAAAACCAAAGGCCGCCTGAGTTCTCTCATGATTACCCACGAATGGAAATTACGCCAGAGGTCTTCTTCCCGCTACCTAATTGGTTTAGGCGTATGGGAAAGATTCAACACAGTATTCCTACGGACCAATACACGTGGATTTCGACTACATTAAAGCAGCTCGTCCGTACATTTGGCGTACACGAGCTTGGTCCGTACTACCTCGCCTTTAAGTCGTTGAACGAGCCTGGCGATGAAAAGAAAACGGCGAAGGCACTTTTAAAACAAGATTCCTCGAACGTTAATTTGTACCTCGGCTACTCCATCCTCGAATGGGCAAAAGGCAACAAGGACGTCGCTCGCAATACAATTGCCGCTGCGGTAGGTATACCAATCATGTCAGTTCATGACAAGCTCACCTTGGGTATTGCTGCTGCATGGATGGAGCTGGAGGACTGCAATTTGGCCAACGCGGCTCTCCAATTGTGTACTTTATCGGATGATCCCTCTTCTATAGGGTCAATAGCGGAAAGCGAGACGGCATCTACTGCCCGGATATTGAAGGCAAGGCATTTCTTGTCATCGAATAGAGACTATTTATTGTCATCAGACGATGCTGATAACGCTGTCATATATGCTGAAGGCCTAATGCTCCTTGAATACTTAACACGGCGGAGCAATAAGGAACCTTCTGGTGGAAACCAAGGGGACATTTGGTCCGCAATATCTAGTATCTCTACCTGCTCTGATGAGTTAGTATCCCGGCAATATGGGTGCAGTCCACCTCATGAGGAATTACTGCAATCTGCTGCTCGTTTACTTTATTATCATGCTACCCAGGGGTAAGTAGACCACATTCAATCATAAAAGTTCGCCTTGCATCAACTAACTTCTTCCCGTAGCCCCTTCAGACCTGGATTCCTTCGCGAGCAGCTAGCGAAATATATCAATTTCTTCCCCCAAAATACCATCTTCCTCAGCCTTTACGCGTGGAGAGAAGCGCGTCTTAGTATCGACGACAGGGTGCGGTCCATTCTCGACAAGGTCGTCCTCGTCGAACCACACGACTGTGTTAGTAGCCGGGTATTCGCTATCCGGCACGAGTCCCGTACGGGAAACGTGCACTCGACGCGGGCGGCGTTCGAGCACGCGTTCGAAAGCGAGGCGTGCAGAAACCACCCGGGCCTCTGGATATCGTATATCAGATTCTGCCACGGTAGGAAGGAGTTAAAAGCCAAGGCCAAGAGCGTATTCTACCGAGCTCTCCAGTGTTGCCCCTGGTCGAAGGACGTGTTCATGGAGGCGTTTGTCACGTTGGTTAGAGACATGGATTCTTCCGAACTTAGGTCGGTGTATAATACACTGTGCGAGAAGGGGCTGCGTGTTCACGTAGAGATGGAGGAGTTTGCGGAGAAGTGGCGGAGGGAGCAGAAAGAGAAGGAGAAGGATAGGGTTAGACGGTAATGGGTACATACAAAAGCTCTTGAACTGAGCTTATCCAAATGTACGAGTATAATATTCTTTGATAGGGGGGCCATCTTATCCTAAGGCCAGTATGAAATAATCTTAAGGAGTGTTAATTCTTGGAGTAACTAACCCAAAACTTACCATCTATCATCCCCCTCTTATTAACTCATATATCATCATGATGGAGATACAGTAGACTATCGCCTGTGCGTATTGAGGCCCTCCCTTCCGAGGATATTTTTTAGGAGCATGGCATATCCTTGACAGAGTCGACCGTTTTACTTCTCTTAGTACAGTATCTAGACTAGTTACCTACGTTAAGCGGAAGTATCATCTCAATAACTGTCGGGATAGCAAGTGTTTTGTGCTAACCGGTTTAGAAGTGACATAACCACTTTGCACATCACCCAAACTTGTATAAACCACGGGTATAGTCCTTCCCGTCGTCGCGCTCTATACCTAGCCTAAACTCCATACCGGCACTCGGAATTAAGCAAGGTCACAACATCTCGACGCTTCCAACGAGCTGGATGAGGTTTCTGCCGCATTTAGCACGTATCAACCGTCGATGCTAGCGTTGCTCCTGGGGTACATAGCTTGGGGNCAAGCAAGCAAGCAAGCAAGCATATATGCATTGGCATAGTGACATCGACAGCGACGATATAGGACCCTGAGGAGCGGTGTACAGCCCTATAGGGTTCCATTACCTGAGTAAAATACGCTACACCGCCCGAATAATTTAATTTACAGCCCGCGTCTGTAAAGTAGGTAGGTAGGTACCTATATAGCATCATTCAGTTGGTTGGTTATCTGCGAAGAAAGCCCAGCCGTGTCGACAAGGCCCTCAATTGAGCGAAGAAAGCTGGCTCAGTCCCAGAAAAGGAAATAGCCTAAACTGGTGGTGCTTCTGCGAACCTATGTAGAAGCAAAGCGATGCGAAGCAAGGCATGGCATAGCAAGTGCATATATTATATTGCTCGCCGAAGGGGGTCCAAAAAGAGAGACGGGAACTTCCAGACCATCCCCAAATTGTTACCATCCCAGGCCTCCGGCTCGCCCTGGCCCTGGGTATATTACGTACAGGCGCACAGGAAACAACAATGTCTCAAAACTCATCGTATAGACAGGGCTTCTCCTGCTTATACACCATCGTCCCCGGTACTATCGCCGTTCACGAGATAGGGGGCTATATATATATATATATGTCCGCCTATAAATAGATAGGTAGATATATAGATACCTATATAGATATACCTGACACGATCGCCCAAGCCTCGTGTAGTTAGGTAGTATCAAGGCAAACCGATAGATGAGATAGGTAGATAGGTATGTTAAGTAGCCATATCAACGTATGAGGTATGGACGTGTAACGTACGACCTCGCGGCACGAAGCGTCAAATCTAAGACATTTCTGTGGCGTCCGTCCCGCAGAGGGTGTGGTCGTATATTAACTACAGTCATACGCTTTATGCGCTTCCCGTGAACGTACCTAAGGGAGGGCACCTAAGATAGATACATGTAGGTATCTGCAAGTACGGTAGTATAGTACTAGCACCGTTTATATATTACGGCGATGGGACGGCGCCCGCATCGTTCATGTAGTAGCCACGGCAGCGTCGATTACCTTCCCTGTCCCCTGTTCAGATACTCTTTATCTTCTCCTGCAAGATACATACCTTAGATACCTACCTAGGTAAGCATAAGGTTAGGTATCTGTCTCTCAGGGGCTTGCAGGAGGGAAGAAAGGGGGACCAACGGTGGTGGTGGTTGTGGCGTCTTCGGCCGTAAGAATTTATACCTGAGGTACCGCGTACATGTATAAGTAAGTAGGTAAGTAACATATTCTGCCTCTCCTTTTTTTTTTTCTTTTTCTTTTTTCTTTATCCCGATGCATACAGTACCTCACGTCCTGCACGGAAGCCCAGCCCGCGTATAGCAGCCAATAGCACGCAGGCTCGGCATGCGGTCGACCAGAGGGTACAGTATGTTGTTTTTCCTGGGGTAGCACGGGAACCGGTGAGACATGCATTAAACACTTGCATGGCGGAACAAGATCCAAAAGTATTCCGTACATAAACATACATACATACGTACATACATACGTCCATAGATGGCTTAGCCCCCTACCTACCAGTGGGCAATATCTAATGCAATACCTATACTAATGTATATGTAGGTTAGGTAGTATTAGCGAGAAAACGGACCCAACTTATGCACCCCATACGGTGATCGCAGAGCTAAGAAGGTATATTCAAACGTAACCCCTCCCCTCCTCCCTTTCGATCCACCGGTTGTTAGGATCTGGCTCTACTATAATATGCATGTAAGTCATGGGGAGGGGGCGGCGCGCGAGTGAGCGAGTGGGTGTAGTGTGTCGACGTCTGAGTGGCGGGAATTGGGAAGCCTTTTGCATGCGAAAGGAGTTCGGCTGCGCGAATGCACGCACGGGTCGTGTGTCCTAAAACGAGAGGGATACCACGAGGACGTCGAGTTTGGGTTGCCGGAATTCTCCATGGTTTCTTTGAGTTTACCTGGATTATAGCGATAGCGATTGCGAGAGTGGAAGTGTATAAAGTAGAAAAAGAGAAGGAATATGTACGCAGTTAACTATATTGTAAGAACTACCAATTAGAACTAGAACAACCTGAGATCAAATCATAACTATCTAGTAGTTATAGTTATTTATTATAACTGGTTCTTAACTATACACTAGTTATAAATAAATAATAGAAACAAGTATAAAAATAAAATCCTAAAGGGTGAGTGAGGGGAAGAGGAATAAATTCAATCTGATATAGGTTGTCACCCATCGCGATCTCTACTTTCACTAAACGCACCCTTCAACATCCTATAAAACATAACTAGCCAAGAAAAAAAGGCCCTTAATAATAATAAACTCATTTTCCTTTGTGAACGTGGAGAACCGTATCATACTTGATAACTACTCCAACTATACACATAGGTATCTAAGGTACCTAGGCATATATACCTACCTATATAAAAGGACCCCAAAGAACAGCTAACACTATGCAAATGTGGCGGCGCCTGTCGGTAGGCAGCTTATGTGCAGCTAGCCAGCTGTAATGCGGCCGGGTGGATTCCCTTTTTCTCATGCACCTCATACCCAAAATCCTTCCGCGCTGGCGGGCCGAATCGCTCGTGCGACAAACATGTTGTACATAACGCCAGTAATCCGCACCCTACATGTAGTATAGACAAGTACTACTAGGTACAGCCGGTACAGTTTACATCTCGATTCCTAGTCCACACGGGTCTAGAACCAATATTCACCTTAAGGTATACACGTAGTATATAAAATCTAAATAATCCCAACCATGATCTTATCGCGTGGCCTTTGAGCCTCAAGGGTCTGACGGTAGAGTTCTACGACAAAGACGTCAAAGGAGAAACAAAAAAAAAAAAAAAAAAAAAAAAAAAAAAAAAGATTGGTGTATCAAACGGACTCGGTCTACCTAAAGTAAAAAAAAAAAAAAACAAAAAAAAAAAAAAAAAAAAAACATAGTAACACGTGTCTAACATCAGGTGGGTATAAGGAATAACGACGAATTCATGCTACTATCACAAAGCAAAGTAAAGCACGTTTATGAAAAAAAAAATATGCTAGCTACTCGAGTTAGGCAATTCTAACCGCGCGTATCAGCCTTGGGCTGGCTGACTGCTGGCTAGGTAGTCACCTAGGTTGGAGTCGTGATATCTTCTAGAATTAGGTAGACAAGGGACTCTCCCAAACCCTCCGGGAATAAGAGTAAGATAGGTACCTAACTATGTAAACCTACGTGATGATAACCTTTTGTTCGCCCTTATTCGCTACCCTTCTTGATCCATGTATATATGCCGGTCGTGGCACACAAGAATAGAAGCGAAAAAGGGGGCTGACATCAACAATCTTTTTCAACGTATCAACAATTAACAGGTATATGGTAGTTATGCCATCAATATCAAACTCGATAAAATTTTATAATGCAAATTATGCCCCAATGGGGAGTCGTCGCTTAGGACTGATCGATCTATGTATGTATAATATAGCCCGCAACAAAAGAACAACCGCCTGAATAGGCCTGTGAATTCGACATTATGCAAGCCGTCCCTGTAAAAGGCCCCTATATTCCCCGTGAATCTTGTAAAATACATCCGTCCGCACAGAAAAATAATGAAACCGATTAAATACTTGTCTGGACAGCGAATGAAGTCTACCTATGCGGTATTGATGCATCTTGTCTCAAGCCCTGGGCCACACATCGGATGGTTGCCTTTTATTCTCTTTCCCGCCGTATTCCTTAGCGGATATCCCACTTCCCTTTTGTATTTTCTTTTTGTACTTTTTGTTTTATTTGTTTCTCGTCATCACATACGTCGTTACCGTTGCCTTCGCTATGGCTTTCCGCCATTCAAGACCCCGGCAGCAATCTTAATTTCACCGTCAATGGGTTTCTTTCCCTTGGATCTACCTGCGAGCACTAGCCATGCCCCGAAAGCACTCCCAGGTGGGTATATATTGCTCCTGCACTTCATTCCACGGTTGGTATTCAGCTGAGTAAGGTCAATCCTGTATAGCTTACTCCTCGTCACGTTTTTGACTCGTCAGCTCCCTCTGTAGGTCCACCTTTGCCGACCAACCCTTTTGCCTTGTCTGAATTTTTTTTTGGCGTCAACCACGATTCCCTAAGGTTTGAACTCTACCCATGTGAAAGAGCTTTTGAGAGCTCTCAGTCAGATCACAAACATGATCTTAGACATGCTGGTTCATATATCCGTAGGCAGGGTAGACGAAAGCATCATATCAGATGCTCTTTACTTGCTCATGCTAGAAATTAAGTAGCTTGAGTAAGCATTGTTGCCATTATACACAGCTCAGTCTGAGATGTCAAACGGAGCGGTGCTAAGCACAGCTTGTCATGGGACAAGCGGGCTCATAGGAAGCCAGACTCGGCGAGGACCCTGCAATATTCATGTAAGCTTCTGTATAGTCATACCAGGTTTGTATAATCGACATACCTGACGATCTTTTCATCTTCACGCTCACGTGGTTCCACAGTCAAACTCTTATCATACATCTCATGTACATCCCCCGCTGCTTGCATGTTGCTTAGGATATAATCTTGCAATTCTGGTACGGGCTGAAGTGAGTAAGGAGAATTCTGATATTGCTGAATGTCACGGATGACTTCCGCCGTTTTAGCACGCTTGGCGAAATTGATCATGTTCGTCTTCTTAATAATTGAAGGAATGCCATCCTCAATAAAGGTGAGATCAGTGAGATATACACCTAAAAGGTGTGTTAGTATATGCGGAAGGGATACATGCGTAAGTATAAGAACATACCGAAGAAAGGAATGCATGGCGGGTTTGCGGCATGCAAAGCTTCTCTATATTCGCCAAAGTTCTTCGTGCTAGCCATTAGACGTCGCATCGTCTCCAGAACGGCTTGAGTCCGGGCTGGCACCTGATCCCAGGTTCGCTTTAGACGAGCAATGGGTGCGGTACCTAGAGCAGAGATGATCGACGTCAATGTGGAAAAGTTGTTAAGACTCCGGCATTTCTAAAATCATTAGTATCACAAACCAAAGGAGATCCGGGTATTGACTGAAACTCACATCGGCGACTGAGACAAAATGCTTTATGACGATCACTCGTTTCTTTATATCCATCTGAGCCAGAATCATCTCGGCAACCCAATTTGTCATTTGATTCGAATGTAGAATGAGTGCCTTGACATTCGGCGCAGGCTCGGGTTCGTTTTCTCCAACCTTCTTCTGCCATGTCTTGTTAAGGCATTCGGTTGGCTTGATCTTGCCATATAGCTTGGACTCAATGATAGTTAGCTGACGGGCAAATTCAGTGACGTCGATGTCAAGGAACTTCAGCTTTTTCATATTCTTGGGCATGATTGGCGGCGGAACATTGTTGTTGAATGTTTGTATCATACGTTTGGATGATATTTCTTTGCCGCTAAGTCGTTGATCTAGGACGGCCATGAGATTATTGGCACCAGGAGTCTCTGTCGATTTGACAGTGTTCTTCGCAAATGCGTACACATCGCGGATCAGGTCCCTCGTTTCATCGGTCGGCTCCTCCATCCAGAAATTTTCGAACCAACTCTTAATGATATTCACCACGCGGAATCGGATTAGCTTTTGTTTCCGGTCCCTCCACATGTCATAATCGCTATTGCTCAACCCTTCTGGTGGCTGAATGTTGAAGCGCTGAACCAGAAGCTCGAATAATTCTCGTGCCGAGGTGAAAGACTTATATGTTAAAAGGAATGTGTTATTGAAACTGAAATCAGACTTATCGTGTCTTGTGAGTTGTTCGACCAACGCCAACAAGGAGCCGCCCTTAACTGCCGGCTGTGGTGCCTTGAGATCCCAGGACAAGTCATTTTCCAGGTCAAGCCGTAGGAAAGGCGGCGTTTCTTCAACTGGTTGGACGACGGGTGGAGCAATAGAGTTTTCTCCTAAGAGTTTCGCAACCTTGGATAAATTACCAGCCTTTCTAGGGAAAGTAGTAGTAGTTTCTTCAGGATAGGAGGCCGATGTCACCAGAGGAGGTCTAATATTTGCGAGGTAGTTCGAGTCCGAGCGAATATGCATCGAGTTAGAAGATATCATCGGGTCTCTTCTAGACATTCCTCTGCTCATCATGTCGTCCTGCATGCGAGCTTCTTGTTGCTGCTGTAGATTAAACTGGACCTGTTCTGAGAGGAGCTGGAGTGAAAAGCCAAGATGGGAAGAGTTCGTTTCTAGAGCCCTTGCGCACTGCCTGACATACTCAAGCCTGCCCTCCAATGACTCCCCGCGAACCTCGGACCATTCATCACCCAAAGGTCCGGCAACAGCCTGGCATCCTAATATAAGGTCAGATATATTGTCATAAAGGCTTTGCTTATAGGTGCTAAAGTCAGCAAGCTGGGGCGTCTGAAACGTATTTTCTAGCGATGAAAGGTCAATAGACTCAATCATGGCAATCCAAGGTTTGAACATCTCCAGGACTTTCCCGCCTGCAATGCAGACATTGTTGCCGATGAGCTCATGCTTATATGGTGATATGACCTTGTCAGATAAACCAAGATATTTTTCCAGCTCCCTGATGCTAGAAACTAGCATCCTCTTATATTCATCAAGCCTTTCGAGGAGGTTTCCGTCCAAAATCGCGGTCGGCTCAGCGTAGGCCTCATCGTCCTCTAAGAAATTCGACGTTATAGGGTCACGAGGGCCAAGTCCGTTGTTTTGCCAGCTCCCTCCAGTAGTGCTGCCTATGACAAACCCAGGAAATAATCGCGGGATCTCTTCACCCCTCTGCTGTCTTGCGACTTCAACGAAGCTAAAAACTCCACCAAGGACACCATCGGCTTCTTGCATACACTTTTGCACGGACTCGGCGTTCGGCCAATCAGCTGCAGCTATATGGGAAGATATGACAAGTTTGGAGAACTTGGACATCATGTCTCGGAAGTGAGGATAAAGCGCCTTATTCGTCGAGATGATGGAAGGCTGACCAGAGTGGTTGTCGGTGGTACCGGAACCAGCAGCTAAGAGCAACCGCAAATGGTCAGATATATCTTCTGCACGTGCAACATATTCAGACCGATTGTTGCTTGTAATCGCATCTCGGTAGCGGTCGATAGCGCGCTTCATGTTTGCTATGAGGAGATTCCATGATAAGGGCTGCGCGCTGCCGTCATCAAAGAAAGAACGAGGTATGGTAGCTGCTTGGGGGAGGTTAAAACTAGCGCCAGTAAATGACGTTGCAGAAGCCAGCGTCGGTGCTAAACCACCTGAAGACATTGGTAAGTTGGCGTTGATGTAAGTTTCTCCCCGTGATCTTATCCCCTGGGAACCATTCATGGAGTCCATAGATGGCGAGGGAGAAACTCCGACACTGTCGTAGCCGCGACGTCGAGAAGGCTGCGCAATATTATGTCAGCTTATGGCAAACACCTAGGTACGCAAGGAATAGAAGTATACTTACCAAGGAACTCATCGAGCTTTTGGTGAGCAATTCACCTTCGAGTTCTGAAGCAGAAGTGGCTTCCGAGTCCTCATCCTCATCTTGCATCAAGCCCCTTGCCATTACCTCCGGAGGCACTCGCGTTTTCTCTACCATATTCACGTTCATTCGATCTCGCGGCCCGTTTTCGTTGAAAGAGGTCGGTGATTCTAGCGGAAGCTCCATGCTACTCTCTCCAGTCATGGTGTTATAATAAAATAATCTGCCGTCGGGCGTAGCCTGAGGTATCCAAAAGTCGGCGCCAGATTTTCTCGATGGTCTCGTACCTTCGAGGGGCAATCCGTTGAAATCATCTTGATCCGACTCGTTCTCATCCTCGATGTCTTCGTCATATACTACTTGGTCTTCTAGCTCGTCGTCTCCATTGTCTCCGTCCACGTTCTGCAGATGCTCGGGAATCTCTTCGGGGTTCTCGATGATCTGACAATAGTTACTTGGAAACCAACCGCGGACCCCGTTGATTACACCGTCCCACCATCCGCTTTCTAGCTGGGTGATGACTTGGATTATATCGCCCTCATGAAAACTCAGACTCGTTCGGTCATCGGCCTCGTAATCGTACAATGCTCGTACATATAATGAGCCGGGAGGCGCGGTACCTAGTATGCCGTTCATGGTGAATGAGTAAGCACGGTCACCGCTGGAACGATCCAACGATGCCGGGTTTCTAAGCTCGATAGCAGAGTCGGGATTCTTGTCGAGAGTGTTAGATCGGGACCTATTCCGTGAATTGTATGTGTTATCTTTTTGGGATGTTACTATAGCCGACACTGCGGACTGAGTCATGAGCATCGTGACATGAGAGGCGCCAAGCGTGTTTACAGAGAATTCGAATAATAGTATTAAATCATGTCCGAGCCAATATGGAAAGGGGAAAAGAAGTTGGACGAGACCAGGGGGGTCAAACCCGCGGAATTAGCCTGCTAGAAGTCGCTTCGTGATGAAGTTGTGAATAAAGGCTAGGAGTAGGAGAGCACGCGTTCGATTGATACCGAAGCTATCGTCGCTATCGTGGTGGAAATAATTAACGAGAATATGAATCGCGTGTCGAAAACGATAGACTTAGAAGAGAAGTAGAAAATAATGAAACAAAAGGTTGAATTGTCTAGGTGCAATGAATTTTCCCTCGTCTCAATCTCCCAATCTTGCAATCTCGCAATCTCGCAATCTCGCAATCGCAACTTGTTGCTCTCCTTTCAATTTGGCTACAAGCGCTAAGGGTCTTGCTGCTGGAGTAGACCAAAGGTTAGAAAAAGATGTGAATGGTGGAAAGACCCTTCTCGTTGGGCGGGTAAAGAAAGTGAGGTAAGGGTAAGGAGTTCAATTCGCTGACGAGAAGGGCTAGTCGGTCATCTCAAGGACTGGCTCGTGGGGTCGTCAGGGTATGTGTGGCCCAGGCTAAAGCTGAGGGCTGAACTTTTTGAAGGGAGTCAAGTCAGACCTGGGCAGACCTTAGACAAGAGGCAGTGACCTGACAATGCTACAAACAATTGTCGAGAGTGTCAAGTTGGGTTACAGCCTATGGGATTCAGAGCTTGTCTTGAGGGTGGTGAAGTTTGGTTAATCGACGAAAGGGGGGGGGGGTGTGGTTTTGGACACCCAGCCGATAATACATGTGGACAGTGGGTAGTAGACAGTGGACAGTGGATAAGGACCGGAATTAAGGTAAGCTAGGTTTAATTCTTCTGGGAATTTTGGGAAACTTGGGGCTTTGGAAACTACATAGTATGGGTGTATGCAGGCAGGCAGGCTAGAAAGGTAGGCCCGGGTAGGCTGAGTCTCGCAGTACCTGTTCCAGTACCTGTTAGAGATCTGAGTTCGGGGTCTGCTCGTTTCCCACCTTTTCCCAACCGTATCAATTTTTTGATCTCCCCCCCCAAATCCCAAATCCACCTGCCGCCCGTTCGTGGTAGTAATAGTTTGTACTCTGTACCTTGTAGTGTCAATGGTTGGTTGTAATACGTTTTAGGTAACCGTTATGGCAGGTTAATAGCATGAAGCTAATCCCTATATAGCAATAGTATATGATCCTAGCGTTCTGTAGTGAGATAG